>JAWWTY010000123.1:67480135-67635766 GCA_035222235.1 Margarornis squamiger
TTATGCCACTCAACACAAATAAATATAAGAGCAGGTTGTCAGGAATAGAACACACACACACCACAGCTCAGGCTTGATCCATAAGAAACTCTCAGTATGTATATTATTAACAAAGTTTGTGGCCCAGCTCTTAGAGAAGAGCTGTGTCTCAGGCACGAGTCTAAACCCAGGCCTGCTAACTGCTTTCTGACAGATCATTTTCTCTCCTGTTATCAAGAACAACATAGACTAGATAACTCCATTTGAAAATAGAGTGGCAGGCCAAGAAGTCCTGAGGATACATTTTTACTAACTTCTTAATCCATTTCAGACTCTTGCTCTTTTCCCAAGTCAGTCTTTATGTTCAGCATCCTTTTACCTGGATTTCTTATCTCAATTTCTGTTTTTTAATGGAAAAAGGAATTAAAGGATCCTGCTTTTTCCAACTGAAATCTGTGCTGAAGCTTTTGTTTCCCTCCAAGGGGAACAAAACTGACATT
Organism: Margarornis squamiger; assembly: GCA_035222235.1. Lineage (NCBI taxonomy): Eukaryota > Metazoa > Chordata > Aves > Passeriformes > Furnariidae > Margarornis > Margarornis squamiger. The sequence continues at coordinate 67,480,615 of JAWWTY010000123.1, forward strand.
AATAATAACAAATTATTTTTTTTTAATTTGCCAATAGGAGACTTTTCCAAGTCCATTTTGGCTTCTAGTTTGCTCCTTCTCATGTTTAAAATGACAAGTCTGTTTAACACACATATATCCTGAAACTGATAATAAAAACACAAGCAATGATGTGAGCAAGTGACTTCTATCCCCTTTCTGAGGTTTAGAAAATTACAGGCCAGTTCAAAACAACATGAAAGGCACTATTGAAAGACTGTCTGGTGGTTTTCAGACCAGAACCATAATGTCTGCCAAGTATTTCAAGTAGTTGTTATTATACCACATTATTACACTGAGAAGGAAAATCTGGTTTACAGCTGGGACCAGGTTTTCCTTCCCTGAAATCTAAATAAATAAGAACTAAAACAATAATAATATTTATGGATCATTCATCTCAAAAAACATTTACCTAAAAATCCATTTAGTTCAGACACAATTTGAACAAGATGTGTGCTAACACTCAACAAAATCTTTACTAGGATCATTAGTCCTTTTTATTCAGTTCTTACTGAGATAAACTTCAATGGAGCAGATAAAAAGGAGGGGGAAATACAGGATGAGTGAATTCTGCCTGTTTTTCCATGCCATACAATACACCAGCAACGAGCAAGTCCATGGGAGCTGGGTCTCAGAACCTCCAGAAAGCCCAGGCTTATCACCCAGTTTCTGATGGTGACTTCATTGATTAGAGAATTCATCCTCCCAGTGCCTCTGGTGGAAGGATGTGCAGTTTAAGTGTCCTATGGAAATGTAATGGACAGCCCTCTGCAGGGGATTCCTCCAGAAGAATTATCTTTGATTAAGGAGGATGTTGGCCTGATGAATCCCTGATTAAACGCTGCCCACATTCACTCTAAATGCTCCTACTGCTGCTGCTCCTCAGCACCTTCCTGATCTTTCTGCTGTATGTTCATGTTTCTTTGAAACCATTTCTTGGTCTTCTTTTTCTTCTCCCCCTTTCCATTAACACAGAACACCACAATCATGCTCAGTAGTTTGCATTAAATGGATCAACCAGGAGTTTAAGGATGGCAGAATGGTGTATAGAAGAGCCTCTATACAAATATATAAGAATCCATCATAGAGAAGAGCTGTAAAGATTCAGAGCTTTACACTGTTCCTCTTGCCTGCCACCACAAGTACCAAGTGCTGAAGGTAGGCTGAGCAGTGGAATAAAATATCCTGTAGCAAATACCTAAAACCCAACAGTTCTGCAGGAGATCTTCAGCTCTCATGCTCATGGTGGTCCAAATTGTACCCTCAAACCTGCATATTACAGAAAATGCCATTCCTCCTTCAACTGTGATGGCACAGCACAGTGTGAATAATCATTGAAGTTTTAACACGTCAACCTGCCTCTCTCCTCATTGTATTAGTCATACTTCATGCAACTACCACCCCAGTCAACTCATGGGACCCTGAAAATCTTGTGACCTGTTGATATTTTGTTGGAAATACCGCACTTCAAAGTTACATACCACGGGTTGTACGTAGATCAGGTTTTTGCACTCCTCTGGGGAAGGAACAAATATATGGCTGTAATCATCTTTGCCTCAATATCTGAGTGTCACTAAGGGCTTGTACCCTCGTGCCACTTCTCTGGCCAGGGGCACCAGGTGCTGTCACACAGACAGGGAGCTGAGGCACAGAGCACATGGAGCTATTTGCCCACGGGTCAGACTCATGGAATGGTTTGTGTTGGAAGGGACATTTAACTATGATCTAGTCCAACCCTCCTGCAATGACCAGGGACAACCTCCACTAGACCAGGTTGTTGACGGCCCCATCCAGCCTGACCTTGAATGTTTCCAAGGATGGGGCATCCACTCTGAGCAACATTTTCCAGTCTTTCACCACCTTCATCATATTTTTTTTCTTTATATGTGTTCTGTATCTACCTTTCTTTATTTTATACCATTACCCCTTGATCCATCACAACACACCTTCCTGAAAATTCTGTCCCACTCTGTCTTATAGGCCCCCTTTAAGCACTGGAAGGCCACAATAAGGTCTCTCTGGAGCCTTCTCTTTTTCAGGCTGAACAGCCCCAGCTCTGTCAACCTGTCTCCATAGCAGAGGTGCTCCAGCCCCCGGAGCATCTTTGTGGTCTCCTCTGGACTCACTCCACCAGGTCCATGTCTTTCCATGTCAGGATCCCAGAGCTGAACACAACAGTCCTGGTGGGATCTCACAAGAGCAGAGTAGAGTGGTGGAATCACCTCCCTCAACCAGGAAACAGGGAATCTGCACAGAGAGATCCAGTGGGCTTCCAGAAGTAAACATATGCAGGACATCAAAATTTTCAGGCTACTTATGGAGGGTATGTGAGGAGCACACGTTGTAGCTCAAGTTTTAGGAATCACCTTGGATTCTGAACTGAATGTAGTTTAAATTAAAAAGGAAAAAAAAAGAGGTTTCCATGCACGAGTTAGAGAGGAAACAACACAAATGTCATTTAATTTACATGACAAAGTGCTGCCATTATTTCAGTATGACAGAATGCCACTAAGGGCAATTTCTGAAAATTATTTAAACAATGTAATGAGTTAAATGTCAGCATTAGCTAATTATGTTTATGCTAATTGTTAATTAGCCCCATAATGGAGACAGTCTTAATTAACAATAGTTATGTGTGTGTATATGTGTGAGCAAAAGGGAGTGTGTGTTGAGAGTGAGAGGCTGTGAAAAAAATGTTGTAAGTAATTTAATTTCCTGTAATCATAAGTATTTCATTTCAGACATTAACGAGAATTTTTCAATATACTTTAGGAAAGATGTGATTAACTTACAATGTATCTGTAAGCAATCCTTTCTATATAGCATCTGTTCTGTCACAATAGCATCCTTTTTTTATTATTATTTTTTTTCCATGAATTGTGTATAGCTGGCTCTGTCTCTGTGCTTCTGTGACAGAGCAAAACATACACTTTGGAAATATAGGCAGGGTTATGACAGGGAGGTCAGCATAACTGAATCTCAGGCCCAGGAAGATCACTAATTTCCAAGACAGCAGGAAATTCTTGTTATATTTGTCAGAGAAAAAGCCATAAACAGATTGATGTTCTTATCTGTGTAAAGAGCTGACACTTCTATAACAAAGAAATCCTTCTACGATGTCATCTGTTCTAATAACAATGACCTGAATTTAAAAAGCAGTAACTTTTTTTTCTTATAACATAGGAAAAAAACCCACATTATGACACAGCCTGCACACTCACAGTCCATGGGTTTAGAGCACACACTGGTAAAGTATTTAAATGGAGGTTATGGATTAAAGTGAATATTTTAGCCTTTCCCTACCCTACAAAGCAATTTGGAGCATCTTAAAGGCTTTTGCTGAGCTGATACCTTCATCCCTAAGTTTTCACTCCAGTTTCAGCTGGTGAAGACCATCTCAAAGTCCTCAAAGTTCTTAGGGCACTTAAACCAGCCCCAAAATACCTGAAAGACATTTTAAAGGAGAATATACAGGGAAATTGGAAGTATCCCTTCTGGAGTTTCACAGTTCCACCTGGAAGCAGCTCACTGTACTAAGAAAGCCAAGTCTAGAAAGAAGTTCATCAAAATGATAGAGACAGATGCTTTATAGAATTTCATGGTGGGAGACTGAGGGAAAACAGGCATAAGATGAGTCAAGATAGACTGGAAACAGGCAGAAGACATGACCTTGCTTTGATCAGGAAGTTGGATTAGAGACCTCCTCAGTTCCCTTTTAACGTGAATTATTCTAAACTCCTGTAAACCTACATTTTGGATACACAGTTCTAGTCCACAGGCCACAGTGCCTACTACTGTCCCCCAACTTAAACCTGGCAGTGCATTTTTAAAATCTGAGTTTCCTTGGACATTAATGGAAATATCACCATTTAGACACATATTCGGTCAAACTCAGCTCTGAAAACCAGCAGACAAACCCGTCTGTCCTAGCAGAGCTGCCCAGATGCAACTGAGAAGAGAGGCTGGCCTGGAGCATGTTTCTTAAACCCAATTAAATGTCCATGCTGCTGCTAATAATGTCAGGGCTTTAAGTTACACCACCACTAAATATAGATGCAGTCAGTAGCTCAGCAGCTCGCCAAAAAATAACAGTGGGCTATTAATGACATTCCAGTTCTTCAGGCCTGGGAGAGCCTCTGGGAACAGCACACCAGTACCTACAGCTACTCCCTCTGTGCACTGCAAGCCTGGGTATTTGATGGACCTTGTGAAGTCAGCAGCTCTTGGCTGCTCTATCACTCATCAAAAGGAAAGTTAAAACTCTTCTCTGGCTTCTGTAGGGGAAAATATTCTCACACAGGTGAGGTGAGAGTGCCTGGAACACATACAGGACTCCAAGGGTCCATGGAGCTGAGGAGAGCTTGTAAAGCCAAGGTCATCTACACAGTTATTCATCACTACAGCCACGGCTCTCTGTGTCCCTCTTTAAATTCCCAATGTCCAGCCCCAAGAAAGACTCATAGAATTTGGCTTTGAGTAATTCAAGAAGGTAAATTTGCCAATGCATGACATAAAACTGCAGGAAAAAAAATTTCCTATCCAACATGCCAAGTTGTTTGCTTTGATGCCTTTATTCTGTGAATGAGAGCTAAGCAGATCCATACTTTTAATAGGCTTAATTAGTGTCTGAAAAAATTACTGTTGCCTTAGAAATACAGTTCTGCACTTCAGTTCTGCAATATGTATGCAGTAATGAGTATAAATGCAAATGATTAAACAGAGAAGACAGCGAAATTACCTTTGTAGCTACTTGAATATAACATAAAAACAGCTTTCAGTCTCCAAGATATCAGTTATAATTACATTCATAAAAATAAATTAAAAACATCAATTAATTCTACAACAGTTTCAGAAAAGAAGCCAGACTTGTCTTTCACAATCACATTCTCTACTTTTTAGTCTGTACTCAAACAATGGAAGTTACAAGTTTGTACACAAGCTTTTCTAACAGCCTGACCTGTTGCAAGGAAGTCAGTGAGAAAATTCTCCAGTTCTGCATGAGTTCAAGGCTGAAATGTGGGAAGTGAAGGTGGGAACTGTGTATTATTAGCTGATTAACACACATATTGTGAGTCACACCTCACAAGTGCTTTGGTTCAAATTAAACCTTTCGTTGTATTTCCCCGTTTCTATTTTGTATAAGACAACACTACCTTCTCAAAATGAAAAATCACTTTCAAAGGAAACTTACAAATTAAAAGGTTCTGCACAGGGATGGTACATTTCACCATTGCCAAGACATGGGTATCAGGAGGTAACTCATGGTGATACTGTTTTGAAAAAGCAGTTCAGTGGCAGTCAGCAATCTCCATCAACAGGAAAATGCATGTTTCCCTTACCTACACAATATTTGGCCTTCAACACATCCATTTGCCTATGAATCAGTCTGCTCCCATCCTGAATATCATAGTACTCAGCTGGGGTTTTTAAGCTTCACTTCTGTATTTTAATAGTATCAGGTACGACCACCCTTCTTTATGTGCCTTTACCACACAGCCCACATGGCACAGACGAAGCAGTTCCATTTGAGACAAAGGATTGGGGCAGCACATGGACAAATGAAGCAAAGAAGTCCAAAACTGGAGATAAAATAGTGTGATAGTACACCACCAGCATCCACCTATTCTTGGTTTGGGCCAGGAGAGACTTGCTGCTCTCCTCATGGAGTCTGACATGACTTTTTATTGCTGGGCTGTTACAACCCGCCCTGAAGGTGAGGATAACTCAGGTTCTTGTTAAGAGATCCCTTGAGATGGATTAGAGTGAAATGACAGGAATTATCAATGTTCATATATATATATGTATGTATATATATATGTAGGGCTTATTTTGGAATAGTTTGGTTGCAATGGAAAGCATATATGTAGCCGTTTTGGTTATTATTATCTATAGAAACATAGCAATATAAAAGCATAAAATTAACACTTCAGAAAACGTATAAGGAAAAGAAAGAAGGAGAAAGAAAGGATAAAAGTGGAAAGATACCACCACCCATTAATCCAGCGATAAGACCTGATTGCTGCAATTTAGATGCCTGTTGGTCGAAGTGATGGTCCCAGTCTTGAGCATTCGGGGTGGGAAAAGCCCCAAAACAGAAATTCCATGGGTTCATATACGCTCAGGTTCAGGTGGAACACCCAGGTACCTCCTCTGGGGGGAGGCAGTTTTACACTCTCTGGTGCAACACTGTGGATCACAGTCAGTCCTCGGGTGGAAAGCCCCAGAAATTAGTCTGGGGGCAATTTGCAGGGTCTTTCATGGTTTTGACACCTTCTAATACATGGCAGCTGCCTCTGAGGAGGCCTCTCATAAGCCATCAGAAGGGATGAATACCTTCAGGCCTCGGTGTGAATGTGCCAGTACCTCCCCCGGGAGTGGAGTTTTCACACCTGAGCCAAGGGAGGACATTTGCATGATAAAAAGCATTATCCAACCTTGGCGATCTGCTTCTTATCAGCCTCTTCCCTTATCTGGCTCAAAACCCAGGTTGTAGCCCCCAGGGGTGGGTGCACACCCTCTCTCCACCCTGGGCGGGTGGACACATCCTCAGCACATCCTCACAAAGGATGCACATCCTCAGCAAAGCACTCTGCTGCTCTTGCAAATGGCTAATTGTTTGGGTCATTAACCACTAACATTTCGGTCTCTCACACAGGCAGCTACTGCTCCTGTCGGGGAACAACTTGCTTGGGAAGACCAGTGACCCCAGTCAGCTTTGGGCTTGGTGCTGAGAATGCACCATTCCAGGTGTCTCTCTGTGGATGAGCCTCCTGCCTTGCCTTGTACGCGGGCAGAGGTTTGGAGCAAACCCACCGTGCAGTGGGTGCCAGGGAGCTGGAGGGGGTAGGCAGTAGTATGATGCATAAAGTCATGGATCCTTGTGTGCTCTGTGCCTGTGGGGTCACTCCAAGGCGTGAGGAAATTCAGATTTTGTGAGGTCACACCCTGAAAACCAGCGTGTCCTTCCAGCACAGACCCAGACACCATGGAGAGCACAGGACGCTGGCTTCAAGGGCAGGAGAGGTGCAGCTGAAGTGTCCACACTGAGCCAAGAAAAGGAACAGTCCATGATACAAGTCCCTGTGGTGGGACCTAGGTCCCTGTCATGTAATCACCCAGCGTGACCCACTGGCCACAGTCCATCAAGAGCACAGAAAGGCAGATCCTGATCCCAGACTGTACTCAAAAATCTCCCTTTCCAATCCAAAGCCATGCCTGACCATCAATTTGTGTGCAACCGTGTGGTAACAGGTGATGCTGGACAACCGAGTGGCATCTGCACAAACCCAAGAGTCCAGTCCTATTTGCCGTGGCTGCTGCTGGGGAAACACAGCCCACACCATCCATCCCAGGTCAGGCCTGTCCCTAGAGCACAGGCACCATCACATCACTTCCAGAGGAAAAGAGAGATTCCCACACATATGCCCACACAATCCAAGCTGCCTTCTCTCTTCCAACATAAAGATTTAGCCACAACTCAAGGTACGTGGGGCAGATAGGAGAAATAGGTCTTAATTAGCTAAACATACCATATGTGCTATTGGTCCACATTTATGCGGTTAAGGGAACATATGTCCAAGGAAACAATTTTGTTGTCGCTTCCTTTGTAAGTTGGTTTCCAAACAAGTGAGTTATTGTTTTATTAAGGCAGCGAATTCCCTGATTGATGGCCGCATTCGCAGGATGACCTTGTCATTGTTTTCTCAAGTACTTGTAATTGTTACAGTGGAGAACATTGGGCTTTAATTATCTGTGCAAAAAATTCATACACTCTGGTTACACTCTGCTGATTGTATTGGATACACCACGATATTTATTTGCCGAAGAGGGAAAAATGGCAACGGCAAGTCACTCTAAGGACTCTCACAAGAGAAAGTAATGGTGGATATTACAGGTTCCTAAAATACTGTAATAGCATATAGTAATTCAAGCAAGCCTGGTAATCAGTTGACGCTCAGGTTCAGTACAGATTACCTGCTATTATATCAGGCAGCCTCTCAATCTTGAGAAAATATCTGTTAAGGTATAAACATTTAAGCGAAAGAGGCACAGAATGCAAATACCATGGATTGGCAAACGGTGTGTGCTGCACAAACATCATGACTTCTTCCCCTCATTTGAATATAATGCATTCATTTCACACCCCAGGCCAGTGGTTAGCATTGCAAGGCTTCAGTTGCCAGGCATGCTCATTATAAATAATTTAATTCAGACAGCCTTTCAACAAAGTTCAGTCCCCATGAGAATTTCCCACCAGCAGCCTGAGCCCATACTTCTGAAGCAAAGTCTGTCAGTAGCTACAGTGGGGGTAAGGTAAAGAGCAGGGCTATGAATCAGGGCTCAAAGACACTAAAAACTTAGAAATGTACATGGAAAATATCATATTGTCTCAGAAAGATTTTGAGGAAAAAAGTGTCTATGTGCATGTGTGCATATATATATATATATAATATAAAAGCATAGGCTGGAGAGGTCTATGCCATGCCAGATCCCCACTATAATAAAAATACTACAGCATTAGGGTTTCTGTCATCAACTTACTGTAGAAAATAGCCAGATAGTATACAGAAACAATAATTCTATATAGAATACGCCATGAAAGTAGAGTTATGAAGTATTTCCCCCATGGGGATATAAGAACAAGTCCGTTGGAATGCAAATAGCTTGTGCATTTGTGAGTCACTGAATACAAAATGCCCCATGACTTTGACAGTATATACATTTTCCCCATGCTGTATTGCTCCAGATACAGCCAACCAGGATATGGGTAAACAAAAAGAGGATACCAAGAGGCCATTTTCTGGGAAAGGCCTTCATCTGTGACATCCTCTCTGTAAAACACCTTGGCTTATTTATCTTCCAGAAATGGCATTAGACCCATCTACTTTCACTGGCATTGGAATAAGGAGAAAAGTGGCAAAGATGACTGCTCTGAAGAACAGTCAGGTAGTTGTTAAAGTATCAGATGCAGTTAGTAAAGTTGAAGGAAAACTGTTGGATGATGAAGATCCATTTAGTCTAATGCAGAAAAAGAAAACCAATTCCAGCCAACAGCTAGAACTGATACAGTAAAAAAAAATCTGGTTATAAATCAGGCTGACACTCCCAGCTCCTCTTCCAATGAAGGGTTGGTAGCCCTTGGAAGGAACTGGTACTTTAAGAAAGAACTCAGGGTCTTTCATGCAGTTCTTTCAGATGCCATCCTCAGAGACAGCCTTTAATCAAGCCTTAAAATCTGTTTGTTCAGGACCATTTTTCACAGAAAGTGGCATACAGAACACTAAAAAAAAAAAAGTGGGTTAATAACTCTGTCTTGCTTTCATGACTTTGAATTAATGAAGAGGATGAGTTTCTTAAAAGTGGTGGGGTGTGGCTGAGAGCTGGTGACTGTCTTTTAGAAAACTTGTATTTGTAACATCAGAACATAGCTTTTTTTCCAGTAAATCCAAAGCAGTATAATCAGCAAATCCAATATATATCCAAAATATAACAGACAAAACCCAGAGTTGGCCATTATTATCATTGTTATTACTGAATTGGGGTGGAGAAAACTGTAGATATATTTCCCCACAGAGACAGAGAATATGGAAAGATAAGGAGCATGTTAAAAAATAGACCTGCTTGTATTCAAACTCTGAAGAAGCTACAGTAAAACATATCTCATGAAGGCAAGTTAAAAATAAATGCTATGGGTGTGTGCTCCCTCCCAGATGACTCATTATAGGGATAGATGCTACCATAATATTAAGAATGCTCTTGCTTGCCATTTTAATGTAACTTTGAAGTCTATTTTTGCCATATTCTGCTGCTTGTCCTCATGGTTGGTAGTATTTTAAATCATGGAATCATAGAATGGTTTGGGTTGGAAGGGACATTTAGCAATCATCCAGTTCCAACCCCCTGCCATGGGCTGGGACACCTTCCTAGACCAGGTTGTTCAAAAGCCCCGTCCAACCTGACCTTGAACACTTCCAGGGATGGGGCAGCCACAGCTTCTCTGGGCTAGTGTCTGTTCAGGTGTCTCACCACACTCACAGTAAAGAATTTTTTCCTAATATTTAATCTAAACTTGCTCTCTTCCAGCTTGAAGCCATTCCCCCTTGTCCTGTCACCACATGCTCTGGTAAAAATCCCCTCTCCACCTTTCTTGTAGGCTCCCTTCTGGTACTGGAAGGCCACCATCAGGTTACCCCAAAGCCTTCTCTTTTCCAGGCTGAATAATCCCAATTTTCTCAGCATCTCGGTCATGTTCAGCCTCTCATGCACCAGCACTCCCAAATCCTTCTCAGCAGGGCTGCTCTTGAGCTGTCCATCCCCCAGCCTGGACTGACACCAGGGTTGCCCCAATCCTGGTGCATCACCTTGCTCTGCAAGCAGCACCACTGCTGTCACAGAGAGGAAGAAGGGTGATCTCATCTGGTATTATTTAAAATACAAAGGGACATTACAGGTTAATTTAACAGTGAGTGCTACAGAGCTTTCGTTTGTGATCAGGAAACATGTACCATACTTTGGAGGACTCTAACTCCTGTTGAAATTATCTTATTGTGTTATTTTCTATCCTAATTCCTATATGTCTTCCATGACTGGAAGGCCTTTTTCAAGTTCATCTCCCAAATACATGTATTATATAAAAGCTTATTATTGTTTATATCATATTTATTATAAACAAAGTATTTCACAAGCCCATTTTAAAGTTGCTTCAATCAACCAATCCAGTTAAACTTGCATATATCTACTAGGAATTACTTATGAGCCATCATTTCAGTATTGTAGTAGAGAGAGAAAGGTTTGACATACAAAAACACTGATGCAAAGTGACTTCATAGTTAATTCATTTCAGTTCACAAAACACACATTCAATAGTGAGAAGTGATTTGGGAATAATTTCATTTGTTATAAGGTTTAACATAATGTGGCAGCATTAAATAAAGCACATATATTCAAGCCAATTCTTTTCGTTTTAATTCTTTCAATTAAACTGAGATTGTATTGCAGTGTGAACTGAGCAAAGCCACAGTGAGTTAATTGTGCCAAATTCTCACCTAAAACCCACAGAAAGATGTTGCTTTAATTTTGCACCCCTACCTATACCAGCATGCTCCCTCCAGCTGTGGAAAGGAAAGAATAGCTGAAAGTTATTTAAAATGAAAAATAGACATAGTCACTGCCAGTGTACCCGCTTTGGAGTGATCTGTATTTTTCTACTAATGTGACAGACACTTAAATGAAAGAAGGGAATTCACAGCTACAATAAAACAGTGGCCAAGTCTCCCTTACCGTTATTTTATTTCTAGCAACAGTAATAAAATGGCTGTTTATTGAGCTTTTCTTCACTCTTTCTTTCCTCTCTGTTTCACAGCCAAACAAAAATGTTATTTTTTGAGAAAGTAAAATAACTTATGTTATTAAATTATTTTTCCTGTGGTTCCACAGTAAATGATGGCAAGATTTCATATGTTAACTGAGGCTGATAACATTTTCTGCTTTGAGAAATGCTTGGATTCCACCTAAAGGGCTGAGGTTTTACTCGAGCATTAAGGATTTAGAGTAAAACTGTAGAAGCACCCTAATCACTGAGCACATGTTAATGATGACAAGGCTATGCTACTTAGCTTAAAACACCCATGAAATGTGAATCCCTAGCACAATAAATACAGCATGTGCCTATGCATGGGATATGGGTTTAGGAGTGTGTCTCCATCCTTGTGAAGCCATGCATACACTTTCAAAGGGAAGACCAGTATACCTGCATACACAATGTATTTGTACACACGTAATTCCCCAGGGGCTGGCAGGACTTGTATGTCAATGAGAACCCACAACCCCTCCCCAAAGTCTGTGATGGAAATAGATGATCAACACTTTGCCTTAAAAGTCACCCCAGAGCAGGCTGTGCCCCTCAGAGCTCCCAGCCAGTGCAAGCACACAGGGGCAGCCCCTGGGTACAGGTGATGGAGTCGTTCAAGGACCAGGGGAGAAACAGAGTGTTACTGGCAGTGTCACTCCAGCAGATACATCCTGGTCCCTCGGACCTCTGTTTATATTCTTTGGCTGGACTGCACAGCCTGGTTGAGCTCAGCACACCCTGACACTGGACCAGATGTTGCTTCTTTTCTTCTCTCCCTCACACGTGAATTCCCATTAACCTGCCTGAATTCTTACATGCATCAGCCATGTACAATTTGACCCATTTCCACTACAGCCCTCTTCATTTAATCCTTCTGCAGAAAGTGTCGCCTCAGATATTTGTTTCAATAAAGTTATTGATTTCATATCTTCACCACTTTTGCTACAGTATTTTAGGTCAGTAGGCCATGTGGCCCTGCCTCATCCAATAGTTGGCTGGTCGATAACTTAAAAAACCTCAGTATTGACTGCTGGAAGAATGATCATGCAAAGAAATGGACCTGACATCAGTCAAAGGGATTGTGTTTGGCAACCCAAGGGGGTATAAAGTGAACCTATGCTGATAACTGGGTCAGTATAATAAAGATACATGTGTCATCACTTTACAGCAATTGATTCTCTTAAAAATTAAATGAATATGTGACTGAAACAGTCTTTGGACTGAGCCTGTGTCCACTAACACCGAGATTTCACAAGTTTCACTGAGGCTTAGAAACAGGGTGTAGGACCCAGCTGAGGGCTCGGCTAAGAGGCACATGTATCTGATACAAACCCAGTACCTTAGTATTGCAGTTTGGAAATAAAAGCAAGATTAAGGCAAAAAGGAAATGTCAGAACCATCACTTTCAGCAAGGCTTCTGCCCTTCACTCAGTCTCCCAAAACACTTGGGGAATGGTTATGTGCGTTTCTTTGTTTAAATAACAAAGTTGTAACTGGGAACATGGACTGGTTTTTCTGCCTGAAAAGGCAGAATGAATAGTGCTTTTTATCACCTGCATGATTTTTCTGTGTGCCTTAGATCCTAAGGAATTCAAGACAGGTGGAATGAAATGCCCCCTGGAAACATTTTCTTCTAGGCAATAATGAAGGTGCCAGCCTGGACAACTAATGTAGAATAGACAATTAACTTCTGGACAGCAGAATTCAAAGATGAAACTTGCAATTTGGGGGATCTTTATGACCCTTATCTATTCTGATCTATTTTTCCTGCAAAGTTTATTATCAGAAATAACTGCTGGAATCTGGCAGTTTTGTTCCCATTCCTGGTTCAACTGCAGGACAGATTATTCTTCTTGTCTCTATCTGTCTCAATAGCCAGAAAATGGGAGTCAACATATATGAGAAAGAACCATTGATACACCCAAACTTATATATCTGTTTAGGACTTCTTCTCCTTCAATTTATGGTATGCTTATCAAAGCAACGTTATAAACAAAGCAGTGTTACAAACAGCTGTATTTATATTCCCATCATCCAGTGATAAAAACACATGAGTAAACACTGCTTTCCATGAACAGATGTTAAGCTGGAGCAAGGACTCCAGGTTTGACACACAGCTCTGCTTGGTGGAGAATGATATTGTTTACAGAATGACACTATTTTCAAAGCAAAGCCCATCAGAGTTCAGTTATAAATAGCTGAGGGTGTAGTTCTGTTTGTTATTTCTGTAACTGCAATTACTGTACTGGCTGACACTTGCTTTTAGTGTTCTGAGTATTGTTAATTCACTACAAAGCACAATAAATATTATTTTTAACTACTCTTTTTTTACATGTAAGAACAGAACAGAATTCTTTACTACTTTGGACTTTAAACTGTTAGTTTTACATCTTAGCTTTTCCCTAGTTTTCCCTAATCTTCACAAACTGATGTGCCACTGATATAAAAAATGGTGCACTTCCAAATGTCACATTATTATCAGCCACTGACCTACCACACTTTATGTTTTCCTTCACATTTAATATTCCTGGCCAATGGAGTTCACAAGCCTTTCATCCTGCTGGACTGGCCATGCAGACACCATGTGTCAGCTGTCCAATAGTTTTCCCTGCACATAAGCATCAGCCAACATTGTTTGGATCTTCTCTAGCAATCAATCCAACTCCTGATGAATGTTACAGTTGTTAATTTAAATAATGAAGAAATTATAAATCAGTCTGATCCAGAATCCAAGGTACCTGGCTGAGAGTTCAGGTCCAAATTTTCGTGTTAAATATATAACTGAGAGTCCTAACCTGGATTTGGCATTCAAATGCCTAAATTAAGAAACATTTCTGAGGCATACAGTAGTTCTGTTGCTTCTTACCTGATGGAGGTTTTTTTGCATCTGTTCTAAATGCAGACAAAATTGTTGCAAAATGCTTCAGTATACCCACTTTGTTTGGCTATATATAGGAGGACAAGCTTTCAATCTGCATTTAGGCAGCCTAAAAATTACCTTCCCTCCTTCCCAGACTGGAACTGAATGGTGAATTTCCACCTCTCAGCTGGGATCATAGTGCTAAGAGAGGAGTAACTGTGTGCCAGCCATGCTTTAAACCACTCCAGCATGGTTGTTAAAGCAATTTGGGCAGTGCCTTCAATAACCTTACTTGAATATTCAGGAAGTTTCTCAGTACTGACAAGAGCAAGATTTCAAATATCAACAATGTCTCACAATAAAGCATCAGGCAATTTTGTGTTCAATCCCCTCCTCTTTAAATCAGCTGATGGGCCAACCTAATTTACACCAGCTTGTAGAGCTCTCCCTTGACTTAACTCTGTGGATTAGATCTAAAAGGATAATCTTTTTATTCTCAATGTGTCTTGTATCTTTAAAACCTTCATTTCTAAATTCTAAAGTAACAAAATCACAATAGAGGAGTGCTGCTGACCCAGCTGGGATTGTCTTTGACCAGAGTGATTCATAACTGTGATGCACAACCTGTGCACCTCCTCTGCCCCTTCCAAAACAAACTGCATCACCAGGAGTGTTGCAGGGACTTTGGTGAAGTTCTGCAGCAGATGGCAGAGATCTCGGATGTTGCAGAAGTTGGTCAGGTTCATAAAACAGGGACGTGACTGTGGAAACTCCTTGGCACCGTTGCTGTAGCTCAGACTATTGGCAACACAAGCAGCCTGGAGCAGCCTGTCAATATGGGCAAATTAGGGATGTGGCAGTCTTCATCGAATTCACCACGTTTATTCTACTGAACAATTAAGCTAATAGGGCTGCTGTTTTGGCTTTTGCTCTGCTCCTGAACTGAAACACTTGGAGGCTCAGTTCCAGCTCCCTCCAGCTGTGCCACAGGCGCTCAGGCTTCCCCAGCTCTGCCAGCATTTGAAATCACACAACAGGAGCTGGAGATGTTTTCAAGAATACACCACAACTGCTAAGTCCTGGCAGCGTTATTAACCTGTCTAAATGTGAGGAGTAAACCATTTAGATCATCTTGTTAATTTATTCCCTTACATATAAAACAGTGAAAGGATCTTTTTTGTCCCTTCCTCCTTGTTTGGTGGGGAAGGACCTTCATGTGCTCGTAGGGTTGCTCCTGCCTGAGAAGGCGCTGTGAGCACTGCCTGCAGAAGCTGTGTCTCCATGGCTGCTCTTCCAGCAGCTTCTCAAATTTGCCTTCAGTTAGGGGCTCACCTTCCTAAGAGCCTTGGTTAGGCACTGGCTGGGGAAGAAGAGGGAAATATCCATGTTGGATGTAAAGGAGACACAGGGCAGGGAAACCTCAGCCTATTGCTGGCATCTTCTGCAGACTTGGCTTTGGGTTTCAGTTAACAACAGAGGATAGCTGGGGAAGGACTGAATCCTATGGAACTGTATCAAACCATTTCCCAGAAGGATCTCTGCCATTGCAAGAGGGTTTTTTTTAATAATTCTGTGGTTTCCAGTTCTAGGCAAGGACTATCTTACAAGTATAGTGCTGAGAAAAGGATAACCAAGGGAGGCCTATTGAAAATGATGGAATTAAGATGTTACTTGGAAAAAGAAAGGATTAGTACCCTGGCTAATCTAAGCATAACTAGAAAATGTGGTTTTCATCATTCTGTACAAAAGAATGTTGTTCAACACACCCTCCTGTAACTAATAGGGGTAGAACTAATATGAAAAATAATAGACCCCTAGAAAAAGGATTATTGTAGCAGTAGAAGGAGTGATTTTTATAATCGATGTAAAATAGGTAAAGCCCTGAGTGTCACACCTAGAATATTGGTTAGTAACGCTGAGCAAGATCAAGTTTATAATTCACAGGGTCTGACTTGAAGTTCATTTGCAGAGAAGGGAACAGAGCCATTTTATGTTCCTGATACATGCAATACACATAAACACTTTAAGATAGATAAATAGTTGTATTTCTATACTGGCATTGCAATGCAGTTAGCTTATATTCTTCCACATGTGTATTTTGTGTATATTCCTTATATAAATGTATCTATCTGTAGAAAGAAGTGTCCATATATGATATTATATATTATATGTTATATATATGATACATTCATAGATATTTATGGTTACACTTACATGCATGTGCCATTAGTGCATGGATGTAGAGATACATTTTAAGCAAGTGCTGGACATGAAGGCTTTTTAGATGCCAGAGACAAAGTCAGACACTACGTGCAAGGAGGGGCTTAGCAGTATTTGGAAAGAGGGTTGAACTTCATGACTGCCTAAAGTGTCCCCACATTCCAATAATAAGAGAAATTTGCTGCTAGGGCCAGGGGGAGGATGGACACACGGGACTTATTTGGGTTTATTTGGGATTTTTTTTCCTTTTGTTTAACATGAATTCCCTACTATATATCCAATCTTTTTTCCCTTCACGAGCTTCCCAGGGACTGTAGTATTCCAGTGAGAGCCAGGTCTCTGCCACAAGGGATGGGTACCTGCATAAAGGAGCAGGGGGAGATTCTATTGTGGGCAGCACCTCTGCCTGGGAGATGAGGAGAGCAGAGGTGTGTGCTCTGAGTCTGCAATAGCCCTTCTCCTTCCTTCTTGCTCTATCTGAAGTCTGTTGTATATTTGTTCCTTCACGGCTCCTCGTCCTTAGATTAGATTTCTCCTTTCTCATTACCAACCTTAATAGACCCTTCAGACCTCATTCCAGCCCCAGATATTATCTGACCCGTATAATTAATTAATTATAGCCCAAATATTATAGATTATTAAAAATAGCATAACTAATAGTGTAATATCTCAAGCTGTCGACTTTAATAGTCAACATTGTCTTGGTCTCTCTTATCAGGCTGGGACACCCGGTGAGAATATTGATTTCTGGTAATTTTAACCATCATC
Source organism: Margarornis squamiger (assembly GCA_035222235.1). Lineage (NCBI taxonomy): Eukaryota > Metazoa > Chordata > Aves > Passeriformes > Furnariidae > Margarornis > Margarornis squamiger. The sequence goes on from JAWWTY010000123.1 coordinate 67,497,831, forward strand.
TGCCATCCTGATGGGTAATTGTCAGATTTTCACCAGAGTCAGAGCTCATTTGAAATCGTTAAACCGTCGGCAAGGCTCACAGTTGATCTTAATGTTTCCTTTTTCTCCCCCTTCAATATGTTTCAGCAACAGAGAGGAAAATAAATAGAAAGAGAAAGGGAGAGCAAGAGAGAGCTGCCTGCGTGCCGGCCATCTGATTTCTCTTTTATTTTATTTTTCCCTTTATACGTGCGGCCCCCAGGATGCAGAGGGGCTGTGTGTGCCCCCACCACCACAGCGTCCCCCCGCTCTTTCAACCTTTCCTTAGAAACAGTAGTAGTAATAATAATATTAAATAATAATCGAGCCCACCCGAGACGGGTGGGTCCCCGGCGCTGCTGTCGCTGCAGCACCCTCGGCCCGGGTGATGGGGGGCAGGATCGGGCCAGGAAGGACACCCCCTTGCTCCGCTGCTTCCCACGCGTGTCGCGGCCGTGCCGGGGGCTGGGGCTGCGGGAATAGGAGATGGAGTTGGTACCCGGGGGGATCCCCCCGCTCCACCCCCTCCTGCCCCGGGATGCTCCTGGCGGCCCCTCCAGCCTCCTGCCAAGCCAAACGGATCGGCTTTCGCGAGGTGTGCGTGTGAAAAAAGCCCCTGCAGAGCCGATCCCAGCCGCGATAAGTGACAACAAGGCACTTTATTAGTGTATTGTATAAACTCCCGGGTGCTGGGAGATAAGCGCCCAAATTAGGAGGCGGGGAGGGGGTGGTGGGGGGAGCGGCTGGTTAAACGGGGATCCATCGAGCTGGGGCTTGAAGGGCGAGGAGGGCCCGTGGGTGCGGTGCCCCTCTCCCTGTCCCTGCGGTGACACTCGGGGACATCTCTCCCTCCGTGCCCGCCCCAGCAGCGCCCACCCTCAGCCGCCCCCTGGGCTGCCGCGGAGCTGGGAGGGAGCCGGCGAGAGGGAAGGGAACTGTTTAATAGATCCTCCGAGGATTCCCCTAGAGCATTATTTAAACTTCTAATTATGATTCATGTGTGTGATAATATTAATTTAATAATCAAGGAGCTGTGCAGGAAGCATTAACCTCAATTAAGCTCATTACTACCCTAACCTGGAATCCCCAGGGCTTTTAAATCTTCTACTATGAGGACCTGACACCGCATTGATAGAGGGCGAGATCTGCTTCAGAATCTTTTTCTCTTCCTAAATCATTTGCCTTCGCGGGTAGAGTTAATTAATTCCCTGATTTTGGTTTGGGGGTGTAAGGGGGAGGATCCCCGCTTTCCCGAGGAGAGCCGGGCATCCCGAGGTGACCTCCTGTCCCCGGTCCTCAGTTCTGCCCTGCACGGGGGGGGACACTCACGGGGCACAAAATCAGGATGAGACCAAGAGCCATGTGCGAGGCTCGGGGGCTGGTCCCGCGGCTGCTTGATGTCTCAGGAGACAGGGTGGCGGTAGCAGTAATAATAATAATAATAATAATAATAATAATAATATCACTAGAATAACAATAATATCACAAGAATAACCCGTTCAGAGCAAGAGGAGATAAGTTTTGGCGCTCGATTGCGTTTGGAAACAAAATGGGTGAGACGAGAAGGCCAAGGGAGCTGCTGCCCCCGCAGCCAGGGCCGCGGAAAGCCCCTCGCCCGTGGGACCCCGCAGTGCCCGGACTGCGGGCAGCGCCCAGCGCGGAGGGACGCGGAGTCTCCGCGCCTGGTGCAGCCACCAGAGTGACCTTCTCGGCGCAGTGAGGGCTGCTAAATTGTTTTACCGCGGCGATAAATGTCCTTAATTACCCGAAGCTCCAGACCCCCAGGGACGGGGATGGGGGATGGCTGGGGAAGAGTCACAAAAAAAAAAAAAAAAAATAAAAGGTTGTTCGTTGATCTGGAGGTCGCCGAAATATAATTTGAAATTCGGTATTAACTAATTAAGTTAAAACACACTCGTATCCGAGGGAGAGAGCGGGGACCACTTCCTTCGAGCCCAGCACTCCCGGACCAGAGCTTCGGGATGTGCCGGGGCTGGGGACCCGCGGGATGCTCGGCCTGCCTCCCTCCTGGGATGAAGTGTGACCGGGCACCCAGGGCAGCCGGGGCAGAGCCCTCTGCGGGGTCCCACCTGCCCTGCACTGCCACAACCGAGCCATCGGGTCCCGTCCTCAGAGGTGACACCCCGAGGGCACACGGGGCCCGGGGTGGCCGAGGGGCCGGCGGCTCCCGGGAGATGCTCTGGCCACCGGTGCCTTCAAGCTCTTGGAAATATCACTTCCCCGCAGGTATAATTCAGCCTAACTACAGAGATAACCATCGCTGCGGCGGGGAGGCTCGTAAAAACGCGAGGATGTTGCGTGTGATTCCCTATTTATTTCGGAGAAAGAAACGCTTCCGTGGGAGTTTTCCTCATCAGCGCGAGGGATCCGGGCCCAAAATACCCGGACCTGGCTCTGCACGGCGCCGATGCCGCCTGTCTGGGGGTCCCCTGCCAGCCCCTCGCCCCCAGCACCATTCCAGCTAGTCCCGAAGGACCGCGTCTCCCGGGCGAGTGAGTCACGGGAGGCTGTTGCTCGCCCATCCTGCAAGGAAAATGGAAAGAGAGGAAGACGGGACCGGTCACCCTGCCCGACTACGAGCGAGATATTACATGTCACAACTCATCTAAGGCCCCATAATCAGCGCTAACTTTCTGGTGAACAGATAACCAGAGATGGCAGATGGATGGAGATTGCACAAATGAGGCTCTAATTGACAATCAATTGTGATTAGGAGCAATAGAACATCTTTATAACACTCGCTTTAAACCGGCAGCAAACAAAAGCGCCATGCGATCGCAGGGTCCCGGCGGGATGGGGCCCGGCAGTACCTCCCCAGCATCCCTGCGCACCCTCCTCAGCCCCCGGCGAGGGGGGTTGTGTTTATCGGTGCCCGGTGGTGCCTGCGAGCACATCGGGGTGAACAGGAGGCGCCTCTGCTTGGGGGTGCTCCCTAGGGATGTGGGTCCTTCTGCTCCAAACGCCCAGAGGAAACCCGGGGATTTGTGCTGGTGCCGCCGCTCTGGGCTCCGCACGCCTGGGAGCGGTCCCTGCCCGGGCACAGGAGTCAATTACAGTTAGGATAATTTTTTTTTTTCAAGACGTACTGACCCAGGGAATAAAAAATATCCCTACAGTATCCACCCCCAAATAAACCGCATTCCCTCGGGAGAAAAAAATATACAAATGCAGGCGAATCTGATAAGCCGAGTCACCAGCATCTACTAAACCACCTACCACATCTACCTAAACCACCATCTACTTTTCATAAATAATATCCCAGCCCTGCGGGCAGAAGTAATGGAAGGAAACAAATATTCGAAAGAAAAGATGGGATCAGTGGCACGGCCGGAGGAGGAGGGAAAGAGGAGTTGTTAACAAACAAACCAACCAACAAACCCTTGGGTGTGGGTTCGTGTGAGTGTGTGCACACGCAGATTAAAACTTCTGTGTGTTCGTGGCAGCCCCGTCGGTGAGGTCAGGACAAGGGGGAGAGGTAATTACCTACACATGATCAGAGATTATACATACCATTTCAACCCAGGAGGTGATTTATAATTTAAAGATAAAGCATAATAAAGTCATAAAAGAGAAAGGACACTGTTGTGGTGTCTGATTAAAATCTAAGGGCTGGTGTATAATATATGAGCGGGGGCTGTTGTGGGCTCCGGCTCAGCGGGACTCCCCTGGGCCCAGCCCGCTGATGGACTAATCATGTCCAAGCTCTACCAAAATTACAAGCTGATTGTTTTACCCATTATTTCTCCCAACTTTTAATTTCTGCTTTCTAAAGGATCATTGCCCGCGGTAATTGCAAAGGACCTGTCCTTGTATGTGTCACCAGCCTCAAAGACAAAAAAAAATCTAATTTTCCTTTTATGCTTTCTCTATTTTCCTACCCCCCCCTCTTTTTTTTTCCCCTGGCTGCTAATTCAAACTGAATAGCGACTGGAGCGTCCAAAACAAGAATGAAATTGATATGATCAAAGCTCACACGGCTATACACGAAAGGGAAGGAAATTAGGTAGAAGGAGAAAATCAGGTTTTATAATTCGCAAACAATTTTATTCCTATGTCTTAATTTTCCATAATTAAAACCACTTTTAACAAGAGGGTATTTTTTTCGAAAGTGAAAGTTAGGTCTGGTTATACCTTTACTCCTGCATGAAAGGGAATAGACCTTTTACTCGGGATTTATTGATCGTCGTGTTTTTGTCTTGTGCCGTTTAAACGTATTAATTTTCTTCCGGCACTTTCCTGGCAGTTACATTTGATATTTAATTTTAATTAATTAGCTAAGGGGCAGAGAGAGAGAAGCGAGTGAAGGTGTGTGTGTCCGCAGACACAAGCTCCGCTGCAACCGCTAAACCTCCGTCCATAATTTTCTCCTTTTGTTCTAATTTAATAAACCCAGCAGGGAAGGGAAACAGGTGCTGAGGGCTGACACCTCTGAGCCCACACACACACATAATCCCCTTTTGATCATCTAACTCCACCATTAGGGATGGAAGACCTTAAGTTCCCATTTTCTGTATATAATATCTTCTTTATATTGATCCCGCAATTATTTAAAAGAAAGCGTCATCTCCTCCCACTTCTCCAAATAAGGCTATTTAGATGCTTTCCAGATGAGTGGAGGTGTGCTGAAACAGAGCTGACAGCCAAGTATATCACAGCCAACACCATCCTTCATTCGCTCTCTCCCTCTCTGCCCCCCTCCCCCCGGCACACACTTTCACCGTGTCTCTCCTCCAGTGATGAAGATTACAGACTATTATGGGCAAGGGATTAATTTGTAGCCAATTACAATCCAGTGCTAAATATGAATGCATAAATAAGATACAGCCTTGCCTCCGTGTGTGTGTGCGAGAGAGGAGGGGAGGGGGGGCAGGAGCTCCTGGGCAGCCTGGCGAGGATGATGAGAAGGAAGAAGGAGCAGCTGAGTGGAGGCTCTGAGCCGAGCATCACTTTGTGACTCCCTGCCTCCCCCGGAGGCTCCCGGCGGCTGGACCCAGCGCAGCCCCGGGGAGCTGAAGGCAGCGGCTCGTCCTGAGCCGGAGCGGTGCTGGGGAGGAGTTTCCAGATCAACTTCGCCGGAGGAAGAGGAGGGGGGGGAAGAGCAAGAGGGGAGGGGGGGGGGGGGAGAAGTTGCAACCGAGAGGGGCTCTTCAAAGAGTCATGAATGTGAGCAGAGACAAGGTCGGTGACATCTCCATCCCGGCAGCGGCAGCCGCGGCGGTGACAGTCCCCGCAGCCGGCATCGGCGGGGAGCCCCGCGGCTGCCACGGCGAAGGGATGGAGAGCCGCGGGGAGCAGCGGCTCTCGGCCGGCGGAGAGCTGCCGCTCTACTGCCCTGCGAACCGGGACAGGCAAGGGGACAGCCAGAGCAACACCCCCGGACAAGAGGGGGCAGTGGCCGCGCTGCCCATGGTGCACAGAACCACCTCCTTCTCCGTGCTCGACATCCTGGACCCTAACAAGTTCAACAGCAAGCGGCGGCAGTGCGCGGGCTTGTACAAATCGGCGGGGACCGAGTTCACGCTGGGGGCGGAGGATAAGCCCGAGGACTCAGGGACGGAGCTGGCCGAGCAAAAGGCTCTCGCCGAAGATTTCGACGCGTGCAAGAAATCCGCAGAGCTGATCAGTAAGTAGGTGTGGGGGCTCCGAGCACCCCCGGGGCCGGGGGCTGCCCCGAGGTCCCCGAGCAAGGGGCTCGGATGCTTTTGGCATGTCATCCTTCCTCCTCTGGCAGCCTCGGGAGCCGGGGCGCTGGGGGCAGCCGGCCCTGGGGAAGGGCAAACGCGCCCTGCGCTGCTGGTGCTGGATGCAGAGAGGCGGAATTCTGTGCTGGGATGAGGGACGGCAGGGCGGGGAGCTTGGTGCATCCCGCCGGGGCTGGCCGCGGGTTTCCAGGGCTCGGCACCGCCGGGCTCCGCTCCCGACACAGGTGCCCGAGGAGATAGGAGGGGACACCGGGTCTATTGGCCCCGTGCATCCCGGGGGCGGCAGGATCAGCTCCGGGGGTGCCTGCCCGAGTGGGGCCGGGAGGGACCCCCCGTCCTCCTCATCCTCCTCCTCCCGGGAAGGGGCAGCGGTGGCTCTGAGAGCTGCGGCTCAGGAAAACTTGGAAGCGGCTCCTGCGGCTTTCTGCGGGCCGGAGCTGCGGCCCCGAGGCTGTGAAAACCCTCCCTCCGTACCCCCATCTCGCCCGGCGTTTATGACTTTGCATCCCTCTCCCCAGCCCCGGACCCCTCTCCCGTCCTCCCCCCGCCGCTGCCGCCCGTTGCTCTGGGCGACAGATTCAATTTTCTCTCTCCCCTTGGCTTTTTTAGGACAAATCAGACTAATTGTGACAAAATGCTGGTTATCTCTGGAAAAACAATTAAATTCCTTCGATTACATTTAAGGTAAAATGTGCTTAGCAGCGTAAAGAGGCTGGATAATGGGGAAAATCGCCCCAGAGTGGCATGTAGGACTGCCTGGATCGATATCCTATTATCGAATTGTGCATATCTCTTTCAAGCACCTTGCAAACTCTTCCCTAACATCTAAATTATAGGGTCAAAATTCGGATAATTACTCGATTAAAACCTATTACACTTATTAGGGCTCGCTATTGATCGGGAATTGCATTCGACCCAAGCTCTAGATTGCTTTTTCTTTCTGGGTCCAAATATCCCAACTTTCTCACCTCTAAACAACGCGACTCTGGGGATCGCAGAGGGTTTGCGGGAAAAGACGGTTGTTTTGAAAAATACATATAGTTATTCCATGCCCTGAGAGGGGAGAAGAGAAGGGACAGCGAGCGGCGGGGGATAAACTTCTCGGTTAAGGAAAAATAATTTCTCTGTGTCTGAGGCGAGAGAGGAGGACTCGGAGGTTTCCAACCCCGCCATAGCAGGACTCTGTCAATTAAAATTAGTCAGTAAAAGAGGTCTGGAATCTGCTCCAGACCGAGCCTTGACGCGTTTTTCATCTGTACAATAAAACCAGGAACGGGGCATTAATAGAATTCAAAAGAGATTTTTAAAAGCAGTACGGGGCTGGGTTAGTAATTATTCCTCTAAACTCATCTGACTTTTGTCATATTAAATAGATCTGGGCGATCAGAAAGACTGACGAGGCCAGCCTATCGCTAATCTCACACTTTTATCTCCAGACAAGGAGAGAAATGCAACTCCATCGCTTCTCCCAAAATAAATACACTTGGAGGCTCCACGCTCTGCCCGCTGACAAGTTCTCCGCACATGGAGCCCTTCGGTCACATCGCCTTAATGTGATGGCGACGGTCAGGAATAGGTCTTTGACTGCTTGAAAATCACAGTATTTAATTATTCTCTTCTCCCATTGTAATTAATATTAGTTCAAGCGGTGGTTTAATTTAGGAGAAGTGTTCCGAAAAGTAGCTCTGGCCAGAAAAGTACCGACCCCTCCGGAAAACGCAAAGGCTTTGTGGCCACAGTGAAGTGACAACAGCGCTTGTCACTCGCCGCTCGTAAAACTATTTTAATGTTAAAAATAGCAGTTAAAACTCCCTATGAAATTAACATTTCACATGTTCCAGAAACAAAATGGCAAGTCCAGCGTCCCATCCCCGTCGCTAATTCTATTCGCGTTGCCTTTTTTTTTCTTCTTTTTTTGGCTAAAAAAAATTTTAGTAGAGCTACGGCTGGGATTTCCTCGAGGGAAAATTAAACTCCAAAACTGCCAGCGGCAGGTTCCTGGTGGGGTCTGTGTGTGGGTGCTGGAGCTGCGCTCAGCCCCCGAGTCTGCCCCGCAGACTCAGCTACCCGCACCTTTTGTAAATTGTTGTTGCAAAAATTACGCCCTGCGGTTTCTAAGAGGTTCTACAGGTTGCAGGACCCTCGTCTGCACTCACAGGGTCGGGCTGGCAGAAAACCGACCCGGTTCCCGTCCTTGCGGCGGCGATCGCCAGCGTTTTCCATGCACCGACCTGAACGGAAAGCTGCAAGGGGCTCCTAATGAACCCCGAGTTATTAAGGAATATTTCCCGGGTGAAAAGGATTAAACTTATCTGCCCCTTTTCATCCTGCTGAACTAGCCATATCCGAAATCAGCGGGCTGAACAAAACACACTTTTAGAACAACCCTTAATTTTACCATGGGCGCTGGAGGGTCCGGTGTGAGGATACGGACCGACTTTGAGGTGTTCAGGTTTTTTGAGGAATAAAGCCAGCTAAACTACGGACGGGATAAGGGTGACAGACCAGCGATTCACTTCCTATTTGCGTGTCTCCGTTAACCAAGTTCAAGCAGTCCTTGATTAGGAGTTCCAGGAGCTGCGCCCCCGCCGCAGGTGCGAGTGGAGGGAAGTTTAGGAGTGTCTGAAAGCACCGGATAAAAAAGACGGTACTCACAGGCCTCTGCCCGTGGGGCCTCCCCAAACCCCGACCCGTGGAGAGGATTCTCCTCCCGCTCCCCCGAAGGAGCCCGGGCCGGGGTGAGGAGGAGCCGGTTCTCCGGAAAAGGCGATTTGCTTTTAGGCTTCATAATGACAGAACCGTCAGCAGAAGTCCAATAGCCTTAAATATCGGATAATTACCCTGTTCTCCGATGGAGACCCGTTAATTGGAGCGTAATATAAACCCAAATAAATTAAATGACCGTTAACTAGTTTGTACATAGCAGAAAATGAGTTTAATTAAGTTTGTATCTGCTCTGCTAATCAATACAAGTATTTACTCCACTTTAATACTTCCATCTCGGGAAGTGACAAGAGGTCAAACCAGACGCAGGAAGGGTTAAAAATGCCAGAGCAAAAACCAGCAAATCTCCCATCGATTCGGATATTTCCATCACTAAAATTGTTAGAAGCGCTGTGACATCCCAGGCACGGCTGGCTCGGGCCGGACAGGGGGGTGTCCCCGGCTGCTCCTCGCCCCTTCCAGCGCCCCGCCATCCCCCCGGCCACCTCGGGGACACCCACCCTGTTGTCTTCCCAAAGTCCTTTCCAGAGCCGGGTGTTTTGTGGGCGCGTTGGCGGGGGTGGGAAGGGGAGGTTGTATCCCCTGCCCCGGTCGGAGTCTCGGTGCCAGCTCTTGCCGAAGGTGGGTAGGTCGGAAGGGGCAGCGCTGGCAAAGCCTTTCCGGGCTGGACAGCCCCTTCTCCGCCCCCAGCGCTGCAGCCCGGGGGCGGCTGCGAGCCCCATCCCGGCCGCTTCTGCCCGGCCCCTCGTCGTGTCCCCGCCATCCCACCCCCGGGTCCTCTCTGTGTGTCCCTATCCCACCCCCGGCCCCTCGCTGTGTGTCCCGATCCCACCCCCGGCCCCTCGCTGTGTGTCCCTATCCCACCCCGGGCCCCTCGCTGTGTGTCCCATCCCACTCCCGGCCCCTCGCTGTGTGTCCCCATCCCACCCCCCGGCGCAGAGGTCTGGAGGGGCCGGGGTACTCGGAGCAGCCGCATCCCCACGGCGGGCGGAGGGCCGGGGTGTCCGGCCAGCCCTGTCCCACCAGCATCGGGGGTACCGGGTGGGTGAATGCCCGGGGCGGGGGCGGTCCTTTCAGGGGCGGTGAGCCCTAACAGCGGCTGTCGCTTGTCCGCAGAGGACGGGGAGCTCTACAAGGCCGAGGAGTGCGACCTGGACTACAGCAGCCGGCCGAGCCGCAGCCCCGACAGCGAGCTGCCGGACGACGAGGAGCTGTGCAGCGAGGAGAGCGGCAGCACCAGCAGCAGCACCAGTAGCAGCAGCGGCGGCAGCTCCGGCCCGGCGGCTCCCGGAGAGCCCGACCCGGGTCCCCTCCGTGCCGAGGCGGCCGATCCTGGCGCTGTCCCGGCCCCGCAGCCCCCGCCGCCCCCGCCGCCCGCGCCCGTCGGGGCGCAGCCCGGCCCGCAAGCCAAGCCCAAGAGGAAGAGGACGGGCTCGGACTCCAAGTCGGGCAAGCCCCGTCGGGCGCGGACAGCCTTCACCTACGAGCAGCTGGTGGCGCTGGAAAACAAGTTCAAGTCCACGCGGTACCTGTCGGTGTGCGAGCGCCTCAACCTGGCGCTGTCGCTCAGCCTCACCGAGACGCAGGTGAAGATCTGGTGCCAGACCCGGCGCACCAAGTGGAAGAAGCAGAACCCCGGGGCCGACACGAGCGCGCCCACGGGCGGGGGCGGCGGCGGCGGGGCGGGGGGCGCGCTGGGCGGCGGGGCGCTGCCCGGGGGGCTCAGCCCGCTCAGCCACTCGCCGCCCATGGGCGCCCCGCTCTCCATGCACGGCCCCGGCAGCTACGCCGGGCACCCTGCCGGGGGGCTGGTGTGCGCCGCACAGCTGCCCTTCCTGCCCAGCCCCGCCGTCCTGTCGCCCTTCGTCCTGGGGTCCCAGACTTACGGCGCTCCGGCTTTCTACACCCCGCACCTATAAGCCCGACGCCCCCTCTTCCTCCTCCTCCTCCTCCTTATTCCCGGCCCATTCCCGCCGCGCCCGCCGCCCCCTCGGGGACCCCCTCTGGAGGCACGAATGTCCCCCCCGGCACCAGAGGGGTGAAAGCGAGAACCGACCGGCAGCGACACTGGGAGAGGGAAAGGGAAAGGTGTCCCTGCCGCCCCCCTGGATGCGGCCGAGCCCGGCGGATGAAAGGGGCGGCCCCCTGCCCCCTCCGTCCTTTCTACGACCCTTTTTGTACGCGATGCGTCCGGACTGCGCTGCTGAGGGGAGGAGGAGGAGGAGGAGGAGGAGGAAAACCTCTATCCCTCGTGTACATAAAAGTAGATGTAAATCATCGTTACCTGTATTTTTATTTTTCACAGTTCCTCGTTGCTATGTGATTTTGATTAATTTAATTATTATTGTTATTATTATTATTTGGCTTTGTTTTTATTCTGGTCTGGCCACACTCAAAAGACTTTCAAAAAAAATAATATTATGTACCCATTTGACTCTCAGGGTAAAACAGAGAACTATCGGTCCTGTCCCTCGACATTGCCGAGGCAACGCCGCGCCGCTCCCTCCCGTGACCTCACGGTGACGACGGATATTTTTTACACACGTCAGTCACTCCCGAAGGATCCCCCGAGCCCGGCCGAGACCCTGCGGACCCCGAGGGAGAGGGAATCCCGCCCGGGAAGGGGCGGCGGGGGCGACTGATGGGGCGCGGGGCTGGTTTTTTTACGTTAATCATTTCTGTATATTTCTGGTTGTTACAAGAAAAATAAAAGTTTTAACTTTATAATTAATGTATAAGGCGAGGGAGTAATGAGCAAGAGGTGATAAAGAAAGCACTTTGTTTGCTAAACACTTTAAATCAATCAATAAACTGTAAGGAAATGGCGCTTTCCGTGGTGGCGAGTCCCTGGTTTTCGGCTGAATCTTTGTAAGACAGATTTCCTCTGGAAAACGCCTGGCTCATGAGACGCTTGGAGGGATATCTTGCATCATCCCTTTTTTTTTGTTTACTCTGAAAGCGTATTTCTTATACGCAAATAAATTTTATTATTCTTGTACGAGAGAGGGCATTTCCCTTCTTAGTTCCCTCGTTTGCATTTTCTTAATTGGCTTTGCCGATTTGTGCAATATTAAGAACAAAAGAGAAAATTTATATAGAGAGAGAAGCCGACATCTTTGCCATGTTTCCTCTAACGGGGAGTCCGATATCGTGGATTTATGTAAATTTAGTAAATCGGTTCTTTCATTCAGATTCCACCACTTTAAAAAATAAAGCAACCTTTTCGTCGCCTCTCCGCTGATTACTTTTAAACTCGTATCGAAGTCGGACTTTTATAATCCATACTTTTTTTTTTTTTTAAATTTCAAAGAGAAACTCTATAACCACTGTGAGCACCCCAAGGTGGCTCCTGCTGGTTCCCCACTCCCTGCGTGACCGCAAAGGGAAGAGCTCTCATTTTCCACAGTTTTTGGTGTTTGGGGGTTTGTTTGGGGCTTTTCCCCCCACCCCCCTTCAGGGGCAGTTTTAAGGAACCAGCGTTATCCGTAGCGATTTTGGGGAGTGCATCCCCCTCCCCACGGCACCGGACCCCGCATCGCTGCCTGGCCGGCGTGTCCCGGGGCTTTCCGGGGTGTCCGGGCTTCGCTTCCCCCTCGGCTCCTTCCCCCGGTCCCCACTCGACCCACCCCCAGCCTGGCTCCGATCTGGGGTCGCTCACGGCCAGGCGCTCCGCAGCCGCATCCCTCTCCCGCACATCCGCACCAGAATGAAAATAAATATTCTGGCCCCCCCCATGGAAATGAAACGTGCCGCGATGGCTGAAATTAGAGGCAAGGGGCTAGTGGAGCCGGCTCCCCCCGCAGGGTCGGTGGTTTCCACTGAGCGCTGGGTGCGGGGTCCAGCAGCCTGCGGGGGCCGCGGGGAGGATGCGGGATGCTCCGGGCACTCACTTCGCCGCGTGTAGAAACATACAAGGGCCAAAAGTCTCGGACCAGACTCATTTGAATTTGTGAAAATAGGATCTTCTACCGTGAAAGATGTTCTGAAGTAAAGTTTCAGGGAAATCATCACAAGTAGTGCTTGGAGTACTGCTCTGCACGGGTCTTACTGGTAGGAGAAAGCCAGCTAAACCCGAAAACAAATACTCAGGAGATTCTCTCGCACTACACAGCCATCCTTTTACCTACCAGGTTTGAGTAAGTGCTACTAGCAGCAGAACTGTTAGCTCAGACGGGGCACCACACAGCTGAATAAAGAGATAACTCAATCCCTGTCTGCACTCCATGAGCTCCAAACAGTTCCCCACCCCCCCTCCAGTGGGAAATATTTCAATTCCAACAGGCGCTGCTCGGAGCTTCGGAGTACGTGATATTCCTATCCCAGGTCTGTTAGCCTCCTGCCAGTGAAACCTGCTCATGTGAGTATTATTACTCACAGCTGCTGGATGAAGGAGTCAGTTAGCCTGAGATTCCCAGCCATTAAACGCGATTTTACAAGGCTTCTCACATTTTATAGCAGTGCTGAAAACACAGCCGCAGGTATCTTTCTCAGCATAGTTTAGGAAGTTATTGATAACCCTTGCTCGACTGCCTCATCCAGAGGTCTGAACTCATAGAATTCAAGAGCAAAACTGCAGAGCCTCAGTTCTAGTACGTGTCTTCCCCAGTGTGCAGCCCGGGCAGTGGTGCAGGGCACATCATACACTCCAGTCACAGGATACTGTCTGTATGCACAGGGCATGTAGAGAATCAGCACCAAAGAGCTAAAATTCAAACTAAAATATGCCCCCTGGACCATGACTCTGCAGCTGGTTTGTGGTGCTGGACTTGACAGTGAGAATTGGGATGATGATGGCACAGAGCAGCTGTCGAGAAACATCCCTGGTGTGAATGCTCAGACCTTGGTGTGCTAAAGCAAAATCTTCCTCTCTGCCTCAACCTCCTAACTTTATCACCTGTGTTCCTGCCCACTGGCACTCTGGCTCTCTAGGAGATCAAAACAGGGCTGGATGCAGCAACTTGAGTTTGTCCTACCAGATTGCCCCCAGCAAGGTCCAAAAGCCAATTCCCATGTGGCACCTACCTGATGTACCTGTTGCACTGCTCACAGTGCCTGGTGCTCCTGCACAGAGCTTTTTGAAGGGCTGCAGCTTGTTGTCATTGAGTCATCAATGAGCTACAGACACCCTGATACAGTGTAAGTAGAACATACTGACTGAGGGGACAATGGTTCTGACACAAGCAGCAGGTGTTTGCTCTGGTTCATTCTGTGGGATATATTTTTTTTAAAATTACTTTATTATTCATTCATAAAATTGAATCCTAGGGGACTCAGAATGAAGAACATATTCAAGAGGACATTTAGCAAAGCGTTTGCCAAGGGACAAAGTCTCAGCTCAGATAAAATGAGCAGCACATTTGGAGTCTGATTCAGTATGTCCAAGTGACATCTTTGGCACATAGCAAAGATGATCTGGGGCATCAGCATATTTTTGAACTGATTTCCATTAAGTCAATGTTAAATCCAAGGGTGCAAACTTATATTAGTGAGAAAAGATTTACATGTTAATTGAATCTTACTATTATTCACTATATGAATGAATGAGGTATTTTACTTCATATAATTCAGCTTATTTCAACCAAAAAGTTTCAGTTGTTCATGTTTGTTTAAACAGCAGTAAAATATCTTATAATTGACATACCAGAAAAAAGCACATAAATAGAGACAGGTACATTCCAAATGATTGAGAGAGAAATGAAAATATTTTTATATATTTTATGTCATTGCTTATACTAAGCAGTCATTGATGTTACACCAAATCATTGGAAACCAGTTTTGTATGATTGCTTCCCCCCCGAATTCCCTGTGTTATTTCCATGTAGGTGTAGGTATAGTGAGTTACATTTTTAGATTAATTCTTAGAGGTTTTTGACATATATTGCAGACCTACTTTCTGTTTCAGACTGGACTCACAGTCATGTTACATGTCTCTAGTCTTATACTATGTAAGCAAAATGCTAAAAATAAAGCTTTGTTTCCTAAAAATACACCATGATATCTGTTGTATTGGCAAATATCCATTAACTTTTGAGTCTGCTGTATTGGCAAATATCCATTAACTTCTGTATTACACGATAAAGTAATTCTGCTCAAACACTGTGGAGTTTACATACTCAAAGGAACATTATCTTACAATGTCTGTGCAGTTCTGCCCTTCAGGTAGTGTCTCAAAGACTTAACAAGCCATTATGGTTGTTGTAGAGCCTTTCTTAAGAGGAAATGAAAGAAATATTTTTTTCCTGATACTGGAAGATTTGCCAGACTCTGGGAGGTAAACCAAGGCAGAGAGCAGAGTGGACACTGAGGATGAAGGGAACAGGCAAGCAAACAAAAGGGATCCTAATCAGTTTGTCTCACAAATTGGGTTTACATAAATTGTTTATTACATAAACTACATTCTTCCTTATCTGTTGCTTTTTTTCCCTCTTCTTTTTTCCTCTTCTTCCCCTTCTGCCCATACACTCACATTCTGTATCACATGCTCATGTTACACAGACATCTCAGGTGGACAGAATGAGGGCTGTCGCAGTGAAAACAACCCTGGCAGTAAGAGCTCTTTTCTCCTTTCCTGATGCTGCGTGGCAGAGAGGTGACTTCATACAGAATAAGTTTTAAAACAGGTTAACACAGCCTCAGAAACCTACAGCTGCCTGTTCAGGAGACCTTGTGTTGATGCTGAAAGTCCTGTGGATCCACCCTGTATGAAAAGAGAAACCCCCAGGGCACAGAGAGCATGGCCAGGACCCAAAAGACTGGGCACGCAGGGTCAGACAATATCTGTATGTGATTTACTAATTTAATGTCATGACATGACAAGTGTTCAGCCAGCTCCACCCAAAGTGCTAGATTTCATTTAAATGTACATATTTTTAGATTTTCTTCTCTGTAATGTCACAAACCAGCAACATTTTATAGTGACAATGCAGGAGGAACAACACCACAACAAGGAACTGCAAGTCACAGAAATACTTATGTGGGATGACATAATAAAGATTATTATGATTGACACAGTAAAGATTCACCCCTTTCAGTAAACTGCTGCTTTTTCAAGAGAAGGAAAATAGTTCTACTAGCCTTAGTACAAATAAATCAATTATTGCTCATTTTTATTCTTCTTTTTTTCCCTCTCAACCACATATACACTTTACAAAAACTTGCCCTGCACATAAAGGGACTCTTTCCTGTCCATTCCCCTGCAACACAGGTAGGGTGACAAGCTTTATGTCCTCTGCCTTGGTTCCCAGACGCTGGAGGAGGGGAAGAGAAGTGCAGGAAGAAGCATTTGGATGAGCTGCTGGTAGGGTTCCTCCAACTCCTTGTGTTGACTAAGAGTTTGTAGTACCAATCTGCACTCTCTGTGACCTGTTAAATATTTTGAGATTTGTGATTAAGGATGCTCTTTGGGCCTTCAGGCATCAGCATTATGCCTTGTAGTGGTGATCTGGAGTGAAATACTGTGTTTGCCTTGAGCGTGCCCTGCAGCTCACCTGATAACATTTGCCTTTGCTGCTCCTGCTTCAGCACTGGGGAAAATAAACATTCATGCAAGCAAGGTTTAATTTCTGCCCCAGCAAAACAGTGTGGCAGAATCTCCTCCCGCTGCTGTTAGCCTTCAGCTGCCAAAAATACTATTACAAAAGCTCAAAGATATCCAAAAGCAATTTCCAAACAAGCAGAATCATATATTATATTTCCATATACCTTTTACAGTGCTCGAGGATAAGAGTGGCTCCATAATGGCATTATAAATACAGCAAATTAATGGTGGATGCAATGCCAACACCTTGTCATTATGCAAATTGGAATGTCGGCAGAAATGGTTATTCAACAACCCCTTTCTAAGTAACCAGACTCCTAATGCTGCTCATTACATCTAAACTAATTAGCACCACATTTAAACAATTTTAATAAGCTTTTTCCTTAACCCCTTGACAGAGGGGATTACTGATGCTAATGCAAAAACATACAAGCACTTAGCACAGGAGTGCTGGGGACTTGCTCAAGGTGCTGGCAGGCAGAAAAGCAAGGGGAAGTCTACCCAAAAAAGCCAAATGACAACATTTAAGTCACAGACATTTAGAGACAGAAAAACATTGCACTGGCATTAAGTCCAGTCCAGTTTGCCCAGGCTCTGGTGCAGCACAAACACGCCGTGCCCTCCTCCCAGCACAACACAGCCTGGTTCCCCACTGCCCTCCTGAGCTGGCACTGCTTTTAGGCTCAGTATTACCCACACCTAGCCAGCAGGAAAGGCTCAGCAGGGACATGACTATTTCTTTCTCCGCTCAATCAGCTTTGAAGAAGAGGAAGAGGAAGGAAAGCATCAGCTCAGAAACATGAGTAATTAGTAGATCTCTCTCCTTTTCTTTCGGGGACAGCATCTGACTCCCACAGCTGGAAGGACAATAACTTCATCCCATGGGTCACAATTTGTCCAGCTGCCTGGCAGACCCAGCTCTCATCCACAAGTATTTCCTAAGGGATGTGCCATATTTTGGGATTCTTAGCATCCCTTCTAGCTGGAGGGGTCACCAGTGCTGCTGGATAGGGAGGGCCCAGACTGGTCTTGATCTGGGCTGCTGCTCTAAGGCCTTTCCCACCCTCTTTCTTAATTTTTCTTAGAGGACTTTGTAATAGGACCATGACCACATTCACTAAGAGGGATGCTCATACAGCTCTGAATGTACCAGCAGGCTCTGATTCCTCTCACCACCTTTCCGTGTAATCCTCTTGGGTCTCCCCACCCCACACCCTGGCAAGTGTCCCAGCACTGCACAGATGTGACACAGCAACAGCACCTCGGCTGGGCGACACCAGCTAAGCTGGGAGAGACCTACCCAGGGCCTCCACCTCCCACCCTCCAGGGGAACTGCGTTTAGGTGGGGTGTCTTTCCTGAGCTGACTTTGCTCCAGACCTGCCTTTTATCTCGGTGGACCTTCAGGCAACTGCTGACTGGTGGCTGACTCTGCTACTATGACTGAGTATTTTGTTTGGGGTCTGTGCTGGTGTCCTTGTCAGGAAGGCCACTGCCCCTTCCTGTTTTCACCTTCAGCCCTGACACCTGGAGTCTCTACTTTGTTTTTTCTCTCACCTTTCTATGGAATAGCACTGTAGAGTTTTCCTTGGGCACTGCTTGGAGAAGAACTCTGATGTTTGCAGGTGCAAATTGAAGTGTTATTTTCACCCAGGAGCAGAGTGCTATTTATTTTTTTGGGTATATTTAAATGTAACTGTCCCAGTGCATTTCAGAACAGACATATGGAGAAATTGCTCTCCAGTAATTACTAGAATAAAACCCTTCTATCAGGCGGTGGTGTCCAAGAGGTCTTAGGCTGATCTAGCTGGTGGCAGTATCTGTGAGGAAGGTCTTTCCTGAATCCGTGAAACTCAGCGGTGTTTTCTAATGGCAGGTGTCAAGGGAATAGGGATTCACACCCAGCCCTCACTGGCTCAGTCTGGGGACTGTAATCTGCAAGGCTCTCCTTTACCCTTTGTCTAGTTTCCTACATGAAGAATTTTCAGCTCCACTGTGGTTCAGTTTTAGTTCCCGTGTGAAAACAGGTGAACTGCCTCCTACCAGCTCCCTTGAAGTTGTCAGTGGCTCGGGCTGTCCCCTGAGACAGGACATGGGACTGTCACCTCTGAGGCTGAGAAGGGACCTGAACTTCCCTTCCTCAAGTGTGCGCCAGCACGAGAGCTGCTGGGTGCATTGATTGCCACTGCCTGTTTAAAATCAGTGACCCTTCTAAAGGTGTGTGTTTGGGGGGTGTGAGGCATCCCAAAAGGCATCGTTTTAAACACCCCATTTTCCTCACTGTACTGCTGTAACATCCAGATGTTCTTACCTTTCCTGATGCATAACCTACAGAGACATTGGTATCACCTCCACGATTAAAAGCATGAATGTGTTTACTCGGCACTAGATAAACTCCACATACAGTTGCACCACGGCCAGGCATTTGCAGAGTGTCAGAGACCACCAGATGGCCTGCCTGCCTCTGCTGAGCTGCTGTGATAGGCACTGGATTGAGGCTTTGCTGACTGGGGTGCTGAGATCCAACACTCCTTGCTTCTGGCTAGAAGATCCTTATAACTAGGAACACCCTCACTGTCCATCTCCACAGCCACTTTAAATGGAACAGGCTTAGCTTTTGTTTACTAAAAAAAAAAAAAAAATAAATTTGTTTTTCAATAATGTCTGTTTTGATTCACTGATACCTTCCCCAAGATGCAATCTGTTCTATGTGGTACAATCCACTGTCTGTGCAGAACTGCTTACAAATCCCATGTCTGTGTTTTGCTTACAAAAAACCCCAACAAATCCACCAAAACGCCAACCCCAAACCCCCAGATAAATAATTTAAAAATAAATTTTAAGTTCTTCTAAGGGTTACAGTTTTCTAATAGAAATTTTCAGCCAGACATGCTTTGTTAAAGCCAAGCCTCAAGTAATTTTAGAGAGAACGAAATCACAAGGTTATTGTGCAAAGATGAGTATGGACCCATCACCACTTGGAGGGGTGACCTTGGAGGGGATGTGCTGAAGGATTGTTTTTATGCAGAAGTCCTGCTCATCAGCTCCTTACCAAGCTCATTTATGTCACTAAGCACTTTGTATTAGAGGACCAGACCCTTCATTCCAACCTTAAACAGCACCAAATCCATACATGCCATAGTCTTTTTCCTTCCAGGCTTTTACTTCCCGGATGCAACCACGTGCTTAGGTAAGAATAGCCATGGAGGAGTATTTCTTTTCAGTTCTTGTTTTACCACTGAAACAGCCCTAGTTAAAAAAGGATGACTTAGATGCATCAGCACAGCTCATGAGTCCTTTTGGACATGTAATATTCAACCTGCATTACAAATGTTCACCTTAACCACACTCTAAGGGCCAAATCATCCCAAGGTGTTCAGGTACCTGGAAATCATACACAGCATCCCCAGTAAGCAGAAGTACAACTGCAAAGGTGTCTGAGTGAGTTAGAAACACAAAAACACAGGTAGAGGTTATGTGAATGATACTTGTATTTATTTTTTTTCACAGAAGCCCAAAGGACAGGAATAGAAAAGTTCCAGTAGAAAAGTCACACAGTTGAGCAATTGAGACATTTGCAAATCTGGAGAGCTCAGAGACTTCAAATTTGTAAACTGCTGCAAGTGAAGTGACACACAAAAAGAGTGCAGTATCTAAAAAGTAGATTGATCTGTTTTGAACTTAAAAGGATTTCTACTTAGTGAAGCTAAACTGGATCTTTGGAGGTAGATGCCTTTTAATTTTTCTTTTTTTCCTTCAGCACAGCTACAAATACACCCAGGAAAAGGAAAAAGCTCCTCCAAACCCTGTGAAATGGTGTCTGACCAGTTCTGACAAGAATGCTTCAGTGACAAAATTCCAGACCTGTTGTGTGTATATATGCCGAGTTGCTCTTGTAGAGAAACAATTGGATTAAAAGAGGCAATAATTCACATGGGAGGAGAAGGGTTTGTCAGCCACTGGACCAGGGGAAGATACGTGCTGGTAAGAGGCCAGGCTAATAAAAAGGGGAAGTGTGATCAACACATTCTCCTATGAAGGGCCAACGGTTTGTCTTGCTTCAAGGCAGAAAGAGGGAGAGAAGAATTTATATCCAACTGAGTCTATTCCCCACCCGACAAGGAAAGTTCTTACAACAAAAATTTAATAACAAGGCAGGAAAAAAAAGGACAAGAGCTTTAAAAAAAGTCATCACTGGCCATCAACCTGGCCCAAAGTCCAGGTACCTGTGTCTGAGTTAGCCACCTCTGAGTCACTTGCCAGGAAACCTTAATTCTGCCAGTTCTCTTGCTGCATGAAAGAGGCACTCTAAGAAAACACCTTTTTTCAAGCATGTGTGTTTTTAATAAGGAAAGGTGGAGAGCATGTAGATCACACAACAGGATCAGGTTTACAGAGAGGAAGTTTTAGCTGGTAATTCCAGAACTGACATGATTGAGTAGCACCACAGAATCACAGCATGGTTTGGGTTGGAAGGGACTTTAAAGATCATCTAATTCCAAACCCTCTGCATAGGCAGGGACACCTTCCACTCGACCATGTTGCTCATAATGGAGCATTACTTACTAAACACACCTTTTTTTCCCAACCCCTCAGATTTCCACCACTTCCATTTCCAATTTCAGTCTTCAGGCTTTTTATTAAAGGCCCAAAACAGGAACTCCATGGGCTAAAGTGCACCTACTTGTTTGCTGAAAACCTTTTAGTGCTGAAATTTGCTGCTTAAACCAGCAAAGAAGGGTTAAGTGTCACTGCACAATACAAATTCCCACTCTTCTCACAGGGAGGAGAAAACATGATTTATAATTGAACACCTTTAGCCTGTGTGGGCTCAAGAATCTCTGGAATAGTGGCACAATGACCTCTGTGGCTCTTTTGAATGTCAATCACCAAGTGTCAGTTTCTTTTGGACTGTTTGGGAATCCCAGCATCCAATGATCAAGATTACATTCAAGTGTGTGGGATTTAGTTGTTGGTTTTGTGTGCTGTTTCTATTTTTTTCCTGTGTGACTTTGTCCTTAATAAGAAATCAAATCAAGTTAGAAGCTGCTTCAACTGGCTTGATGATGGACTTTGTCCTTACCTACATTTTCACTTGAAATCTTCACTGCCATATTAGCAAGATAGATAGATAGAAGTGGCTTTGCTTTCCATTGCAGTAGATATTATTTGAAATTCTGGCTCTTTATTATTTTATTTTCAGTAGTTCAGAAGTACATGAACCTGTGCTGAAGAATAAAATGTCTTCCAAACTGCAGAGCTCTTGCAAGATAAGCTGTCAAGATTCAGCATTAATTGCTTTCTAAGCAATACTTGTTAAGTCGGAAGGTATTTGGCAGAACTGAAAAACGGTTTTTGTCTGAGGTGGTCAGAAACCACACTGAGTTGTTAAATTTTACTCCATTCTTAATTCTTATAGTCTGCATGAGGAAACACCTCCAGCAGGTAAGTGACTAAGAAAGAGCTATAGAATCAATTTAATTTGTATTCAGTATTTTAATGAAGACTTTTGCAGTTCAGTAAACTCCTGGTTCTCTGGATTTTCTTCACCCATAAAGCTGTATGAAATCTTGCAAGAGCACAACTGGTTTAATTCATTCTCCTTAAGACACGACTAGAGCCAGCAAAGCAAGTTTGGGAGGTCTGGTTGAACACCCAGCCAAGAACTATAACCCACACTAAATCCAACTGCCTGATCTCCATATGCACATTAAATCTCTAGAGTCAGAGGGGCCCAGATGTTTGTGTTTGTATCTGGCTCCTTAGATGCACTCTCAGGCTTCAGCCCAGTGTAATTCTAACTGATCCAAGCCAAGCAGTTCACTAATGCAGTGAGCTACTTGAATGTTTTTAAACCTTGTATTTTCACTTCATGCTGGAGCTTTTTAACAGCAGTTGAACTGGAGCACAGTTTGCCTATCTCTACAGACTTTCACAATGTGCTTTCCAGGAGTAGGTCTGAAAGATACTGGGATACCATCTTGGGAAGACAAGAAGCAGACCAGGATGACCTTTGCCATATCAGCTCTTCCATCTGTGCCACAGCTACCAAGTCTGAATTAGCTCCTGGATTTCAGTTTGCTGAAATCAAACTCTACTCCACTCATGAGTTGAAGGCATCAGTTGATTTGGAGTTTTTTAGTGTGTACACAAGAGGTTTTTGGAGGTACTGCAGGACCCACTGTGCTGCTTGATGTGGCACACTTTCTAGAACAGTAGGCTGTGCAAAGACCCTGGGCATTGCCATCCCTGGTAGAAATCTAATTGCTTTTAAGGTATCTTTTTTCCTGAAGGCATGAAAGTGGAGGCAAATTAAACACAAATGTTGGCAAAGGAAGTATAAATTACATGAGTCCCTTAGGAAGGACAAAAAACAAACCCCAGAAGCTGATTTTACCCACAGTATGTACAAGTCATAAAATATCTCTATTTCATGTACATTTCAAATAATTATTAACTAGTTAAATGCATTCCATTCTATACCACCACATCTTTGCCAAAATTAATGTTCATTATCAAATAAGTTAAAATTGGAAACAATTTTAAAACAACCCCTGTAAAAATGTGCCTTGCACATTATTTTAGTGTAAATACAAATATCTTTGATCAAGGATTTTTTGCAGTTGCACTCAAGGGCAAAGATGATGAACAATTTAATTCAGTGCATAGTTAAACTGGTTGGCAAACTTCTCATGCTTTCTTTGGTCCACCCGGTTCATGGCTTTCATGACCCGTTTCATGGCACCTCTGAAAGAGAAACAAAAAAACCAGTCACAATTATGTTGACTCTGTGCAATCTCAGAGAATGTTTATGAATGTTGAGGGGAAAAAAAGAACTATGATTAATCACTACGCAGGCTTCTGAACACAGCATTGATGAGGCTGAACAGATTTGTCTTGTTAACTAAATTAGCTGCAGGAATATAAATAGTTTAATTCAGCAATGATCTTATTAACAGGAGTAAACAAATTCAAGTCTTTTAGTTTAATGGCTGTGCATTTCACCCTCCCAACATTATTTCTGATAGCCACACACAGCAAGTTTGATCTTCAAAAGCACCTAACTGCTCCTGGGGAAATAATAACTAGAAATATCTCACAGAATTTAAAAAAATACTCAGAAAGCCTTATGAAATCCAACTCTCAGCCTAGAATGTTTGTGTGAGGGAAGGTTGCTGTTCACTTTGTGTAACCATAACTCATTTAGCAACTTTCACAGGTTACTAAAACCCTCTTTTATCAGATGTAGGCCACGTTAAGACTGGCAACACCAGCAACATCCCCATTCCTGAGCACTTTTAATCCACAAGCACAACATTAGTTTAGGAAGACACCAGAGAGTGTTGTGTATCTCTATGCAGAGAGCCAGGTTACTGCAGCAGAAATTAACTGCCTAGAGTTTAGACAGTCAGGACAGTGTGTCCAGTATCTTACATGAAGTGGGAATGGGATCTCTGCTGCCTCAGGATGGGCAAGCATTCGAGCCCTCTGCAGTTCCTGCTGTGCTTGAAGACAGCTTTGGAATGTTCTTCAGATTCAAAAAGGAAATGAAGGAATGGGCTTTGGAGCTGTTAAGCTTTCTGGTGCTCCTCAATCTGATACAGGCATGCCTACCTGTTCCTGCCCTATTTGCTGCCCTTATTTCCTCCCAGTAAACTGGTGCCCAGAGGCTTCTTCTGGGAGGGACTACTCTGCTTTTGAGCTGGGTAAGTCAAGACACCTGCAGTTTTTTCCCTCCAGAAACTTTTGAGTGAAGATCATGCAGCTGAAATTTTGCGGGTGAGGAAAAATGATGCTTACACAGGATGAATAGGAGTAGGAGATTGTCATAAAAGGCATAGAGAGAGCAGCTCTATATATCCTCTAACTGGTAAGGCAGAGGAATGGGTTCACCGACCCAGAGGAATAAGAAAGCAGAAAAAAGGCAGCAGAAGCAGCCAAGAGAATGCTCTGTTGTGAACCCCTGCCCCCTCAGAAACTTGGAGCAGCTGTTGTGCACAGCTGAGTGCATCTTGCCTTGGGAGTTTTGCTCTTCAATGGATTCCAAGGTCCCCATTTTTACTGGTGACTTTAGATGCCTCTGGCACTTAAGCTCAGCTATCTGAGGCTGATATTTGCAGGGGTGTTCAGATGTCACCCTGCATCTATTCAGGAAGGAAGTAGTCCCCTAACAGATCTCCAGGTAAAGTCCTGGACACTCTGCTGATATGGGAGGTAGAGTAGCTACAGGCTTGGTTTGAGGGACTATGTCCCATTTAAGAACATGGCACTGACTGATGTCTCCTTTGATGCCTGCATCAGAAATGCAGTTGGCAAGTTCCATCACACAAAGTGGATGGTTTCAAGTCCAGTGCTGTTAGAATCTACGTTGTCACAGTCTGCCTTTATCACCTCTGAGGATACTGCAAGCTGTGCAGTAAAATGAAGACAAGACACCCACCTGGCAATGTGCCCCAGCCTTTTTCAGGATCAGGCCCTACACGCTATTCCAGCTCTGTTCCCGAGGTTATCTCTGAGAGACAAACTGAATTCTGTTGTGGCCAAGTGCTCTCTGTAATGGCTTCATTTCAAAAGCCATTTTGAAACATGTGAAAACAGGCTTCTTCTTAATAGCACTCTAAATGGTGGGATTAAAGGTTTTCTCAGCAGCAACTGCAATGAAAACCAACATTCTGAAAAAACACCTTGGGAGAGGTACACTTTTAACAAAATTCTGCCAATAAAGTTACCAGAGTAAGGAAAATGTGGTCATGGTTTTGCACTACAAATATTACTTAATTGGTAGGAGAAAAGTGAGCCTTTAGCAGTGCAGAGTGGCCTTGACACTTTCATGTCATGTAGGTTTTACATTAGCACCACTGGATTGTGCGATACTGTAAATGAAATGAGATCCCACTTTGATGATCTGTGTGCAATTTCACTTAGCTTTACTGGCAGACTAGAGCCTGGGTTTATCACCTATACATTTCAAGTAATTTGGGGTTGTTATAAGGAGCCAAGGTTATCATCTTGTTTAGTGCTGCAAAGCATGAAACCTATTAAAAACATGACAGGTTTGATTCCCTATGCCTGGCACTAACACACACTCAGAATCATTAGCACAAACCATGGTCAACCACAATATGAAATTCTGATCATTAGAACTGTAGGTCTCTGACTTCTAACTAGGACCAGATGACATGAGAATTTCACAAAATGTGCTCTTTCTGTAACTAAAAGCAATGTGGATTTGGCTTTGTTGTTATAACTGTTACATCAGAAAAGGGAAAATAAAGAGTTAAAAAAAACATTGTGCTTTGGATGCTGTTCAACTCACCCGGTATGTTTAGGGAATAACCCACCATCAATGATTTTATAATAGTAATTTTGCTTTTTTGATTTGACAGCTTTACACTTCTCTCTTTGACTACTTCATTTTTGACATGTGAAACTCTTAAAAAAGCTGCAGCTGCTTCCCATTTAATAAAGACCAGAACATGCTTAGGCATATTTATGTTGCAGCCACATCTGAGCAAGAAGAGACATCAGAAATGGCAGAACAGAGTGGACATATGTTCTAAAGCCCATTCAGTGGTGGCTGCTTGGCTCCCACCTGCACCTGACATGGCATGTTTGCTGTAAAGTTAACTCACCTGTGTCTCTGTGAGTCATGGACACACCTTTGTTCTTCTGGAGCTAAATGTAGGCCAAGAGCTACTGTTTGCATATGTGCTGGGAGGAAAGGCACACGTACAGCACCAGCACCACAGAGGGAAGAACACTGTGCCCACATGTCTGGTACATGGAATAATCATCCCCAAACTCTTACACTGCAAAGAGACCTGCAGCAAGTTCCAGCCTGTGATACTTACAGAAGACAGCAGGGGTTAAGTGAAGGAGGGTCTGAGTGTTTTTCTTAACCAACAGAATGCCCATTCTCAGTAAAGGAAAAGTGCAATGGCAGTGTGTCATTGAACAACACCCAAGAAGGGATCCCTGTGTGTTCCTGCTGGATTGGAAGGTTCTGCATGAGGCCCAGCTAGCAATTCAGGATACCCAGGAGTGGAAGAAAGGAAGCCCAGCACTAGTCAAAAGCTTGGGAAGGTTTCTGAGCATACACCAGAGGCTCAGGAACAAGACACTGCTACATACCTAAACCCAAGGGGTTTTGGTGGATTCTTTAATTAACTGAAGTTCTGCTCAGGACAGCCCATCTTAGGCTTTCATAAGGAAAAGCTTCATTTTCCCTCCATCTACACTACTACAGCATGTCTGATACTGTAAGTTGTGTCACTCTGAACATGTCATCTTCTTTCCAGCTCCAGTACTGTCTGCACACATAAAGCAGCATCCATTTGATTATAAATGATCATCCAGAGAAGCCTATCCATCAATTAAAGGATTTTAAAAAAATTGAGAAAGGATCAAAGTCTTCCATAGGGAAATTTTATATATTACTTATAAACCATTCTCAAAGAAATAACCCTGCTCACCAGTATCTGCTATTCTTTACCCTCCAGATATATGGAAGACATTCCTGCTCTGCAGTTACCCAAGAAGGCTGTGTATTAAGTACATGTTAACGTAGGAACAGAAAATACCATTGAAACAAACTGAAACAGTAATTTAACAGGCTCCAGAGAACAGAAGCATCTTACTTATTGAAGACTTTCTTCTCAAGCCGGGAACGAGAAGTGTTAGCCTGTTGCTTCAGGTCTGTCAGATTTGGATATTTTTTCTTCTTCCCTTGCTTCTTCTGTCCTTTTCCATTATTTTTAGAGGAGCCAAGATCCAATCCTGTAGCAGCTTCAAGTTCTCTCATGAATTCTGGATCTCGCCACTCTGTTTAACAAAGACAAAGCATGGACTTTGAAACTTCAGAGCCAGGGAGGATTTGCAATCTCCTAAGGAACAGGTTCTTGTCACCACTGGGCAAGGGTAGAGTCACTGTGCTCTAAGTTGGATACACAAAGGAAGGTGAAGATAAAGCAGTTGGCCTAAAAGACAGATATTGATGAAAAAGCCCCGCCAGTCTGGGGTTAGCATATATTATTGGCTGCTGTGGGTAAAACTGTTCTGTAGGAAAACTTAAATCAAATTTTTACAGTTGTATAGTAGCAATATTCCAAGGAAAACATTCCATGTAGGGGAGATAACATAAACAGAGTGATTATTATTTAGAAATTGAAAATGCCAACAACATAGCTGAGGAATTTACCATTTACCTCCAGAAATAAATTCTAAATAAGCTTAAATGTAAAAAAAAAAAAAAAGGAATAGGTCAACTTTTGAGCAGAGTAGGGATGACAACATTGTGACTTTTTTTCATCAATAACCTTTGCTTTAAAACATGAACTGGAATAAAATTCTTGAATAGGACAACACAACCCTATTGCCATGAGCCTCATTTTGCATCTGCAAAAAATACTATTTTCTAAGTATCCCACATTTCCTCAGTTTAATTATCTCAATCAAGTTTCTTCTCTTGACAATGGCACAAGTTAATTCATCTGATCAAAAACTTGTTATACAGTTTTATCAAAACCTTAATGCTTCAGAATCCAGCCATACACTGTAAGTGGATTCCGATCCTAGATGCCACCACAGGAAAAAGCATGAAGAATTTAGACTGCAAACTCTTTGAGAAAGCCATGGGTTTTCAACTTTAGTGCAGAGCCTTGTGTATCAGAACAAGGTAACATAGCACAAATTAAAAATGTGGCTGGAGGATGGACATCTGCAAGAGGAAATTCAGAAAAATCGCATTGCATTATAAAGACTTTGAATACATGGGTTGGGAAAAAAAAAAAAGAGCATGGTCCAAACTCCACGAGAGCATAATCTGTATTTTAACAACAGTAATTGCCAGTCGTTCATCACAGAGTTTGCCATATGCTGGTCAACTTGCAGAAATTGTAACATAAAAAGTCTACTACTCTTATCTAACATCTTTGTAGATATAGAAAAATAAACAGTCCTAAATGACTATACAATATCGTTTACACCCCAGGATGGTCACTGAGTGTGACAAACACCGGTAACAACATTTCAAGAAGCTCAGAGGCAATGTCCTCACTTAAGAACATGGTGTTAAGGAACACCAGAGCAATTTCCCAAGGAAAAGTTAGATTTAACCTCCTATCGTACATGAAAGCAAGGACTGATTAAAACCAAACACACCAAAGAGCATGAGGAAAACGAAGCTGGAGAGGTAAAAAAGGAGAAAACAGAACACGTATACTTGATAGATCATAAGACCTCACAGACTTTATTATTTTTTTTTTTTTTGAAGTGAAGGAATACAGAACAGCACAATTCAGATACAGGAACGATTAATCCAAGATTAAGGAAAACTGTCTAAACAGTTTATCTCCCAGTAATAAGAAGGCGTCACAGTTTAGGAACCCCGTGAATGGAGCAATTGTTTAAACACAACGAAAAAATGCCGGCATCCAGTAGAGATGAAATGAGCATTTGAGTAAAATGAAGGAGCAATTTAAAAGCTTTTGAGAAAAATCAATAGAATGCCAGGGAAGAGCAGGCTTTTTGAGCATTGATGGGCCCCTAAAGCTCTTCATACATTGTTACTGAGTTTAGCAGCAGGGAAAAGAAAATTACACAGTTTGCAAGAGTAGGCGGGAATCGATACTGTAGTTAGTAAAGAGATGCTATTTCACATCTGAGTGGCCAGCGGCCTGCCTTCACCAGCCTGTCCTGATACCTGTTTGTTAACAAGTCACTAAGGGCTGAAAAACCAGATACTCTTCAGGGCTGACACAAAAAATAGGCACTTAATTTGCTCCTGTGTGCG
Organism: Margarornis squamiger; assembly: GCA_035222235.1. Lineage (NCBI taxonomy): Eukaryota > Metazoa > Chordata > Aves > Passeriformes > Furnariidae > Margarornis > Margarornis squamiger. The sequence continues at coordinate 67,526,621 of JAWWTY010000123.1, forward strand.
AACTATTGGAAAAGGATGAACGCTGCAGATTAGCGGGTCAGCGTAATCCCACCTGATTCACTGTTTCAGGGCTGAAGAGCCCAGAGCTCCATTTTGTGGACATTAGCTAGAGTTTAAAATTTTACACTAAGACAAAAAGTGCTCCACAATAACAATGACTGTGTTGTCAAAACATAGTGATTATCACACAAACAAATACTACTTTTATATAAGTGTTTCCCCTTTTAATCACACAAAGATAAAAATAAACCTACCACACAATAGGAAAGAGATGTAGGAAGAATTTTGGTGCAATTTAACCACAGAATTGAAGAATTGATCCCTGAACTTTAATAGTTTTTTTTCCAAAATTTTTCAAACTTAATTAATAAATGATGCTGTGACTCATAAGACCAAAACACCCACTGTACAGTGCATTCCCACTTGTATATTTTCCACAGCAGCACTGCTCAGATTTGCTTCAAGATCTTTATAACAAAAAAAAAACCCACCAAAACCTAAACACCAATGCAAACCAACCAAACACACCCTTCTAAACCAAAAGCCTCAAACAAGCAAGAGACCATTTTCAAAGGTTGATGAAAATATTATAAAGCAAATATAAAAATAGTGTGGCACAGGGAAAAAAGAAAGCAACAAAAGGTGGTAGATAAAAGTATTTACTGACATCTGGTATACGTACATCTGGCTTTAGAAACCTGGAAGGTTTTGTTCAGTAAATTAAGTGCCACAGCTTGTGCAGTATTTCCCCAGCCAGATGGGATGGACCTTTGTGTGACATCTCAGCTTAACAACCACACTCAATAATGCAATGCCAACACTGGTTTGGGACTAACATACACATCCTTGTGGGCCAGAGGTGAGAAGCCTCTAACAACACTGAGCTGACACTGTAATAAAAATAAATACTATGTCTAGCCTCAAGCAATGGCAATTTCACAGAGAAAAAAAAATCAATATTTTTCAGTGCAAGTGATTTTTATACCAGAGTATTAGCTTCTCGTTTGGGATTTCAAGAACACCTACTGGTTTAACTTGCTAGTTTTACCTTCTCATAACTAAGCTGTGAACTTCCCTTTTTAACACAATATCCACAACTCCTGGTTTCGCTGTGACAGTCCAACAGTGTCCATGCTGTTGGCTGGATGCCAGCTTAGAGCACTCACTCTACCTGGACAGAGATGGAAACTACCTGGAAATGCAGCAATTTGACACCTGAAAATACCAGAAAGTAACTGCTGCACTGGTGTGGTGCTGGTAATTGCCAAGCACAGTCACTCAAAGATGTCCAAACCAGTATTGAAGGACACTGGGTGGATCAGTTGTGTGTTTAAATGCACATTCATTTGGCACAGACCTTTTTGAATACAGATCAACATCTGTTCCTTATGCTCTGAAGAGGTTTTATTGAAGGTTCAGTAGCTTCGTTAATAATATGTCTACCTGTGAAACACTGAGTCAGTCAAACCTGAAGTGAGAACTGACTCCTTGAAGGGAGCATTCTGTAAGACATCAGAATGCTAATGCCTATGGGTGAGTTTAATTAGAATGCAGAATACTCACCTAGAATAAATAGCTTAAAACAGAGAAAACTCAGACCTGCTGGAAGAAGGAAGATTAAAGAAAAGCTTTGAAAACAAATCTGTCCCCTCCAATTATACACTATGTCTTTGCTGGATAGATCCCTCTCTCCTGTCTTCCTTTGCAGTCCATCATTAATGAGCTTTAGTTCTATTACAAGAAAGTCTCTTACCCCCCTTGAAGTCTTTCTGCCCATTCACTCACTGCCTGCTGTTTTTCTCATTGCCTGCATTCCTTACCTAGCACTCCAGAGCTCTACTCTGCTTAAAAATGCCCAAAATAATAATCCTGGGGAAGGATTAGCCTTCACCTCCACACCTGAAAGCTACAGCCAAGAGGAAAGGAGAAGGCCATTAATTTTGTTGCCCACTTCCAACTGTTTAAAACCAAAATCCAGAGTATTGCACAGTAACATGTCAACTAGACAGCACAGCTCTGCTTGCTCCCTTCATCAAGCCCATCACAGAACTATCCCTATCAGAACTTCCAGAGTAGTTGGAATGCCAATACAGTAAGTCCCAATGTGAGCACTTCTCTGGCTCAGAGTATTTTCCAGCAATGCTGCACAGATGCACAACATAACAAGGCCAAAAATTCTTCTAAAACATATAGCAGTAAGTCACAGTAGATACAGGAAATAAAGATTATGACAGATATGAATAGATACAGGAAAAACAAGTTCCCATTGTGACAAAACATATACTCTCCCAGTATTCATGGTAACACAATGATCCCAATAATATTATCATTCTATTGAAAAATCACCACTGCTAGGGACCAGCAACATTAGATGACTTTTTTTCAGAAGCATGGAATAGTTACTGCCAAGCACTTCTCAGGGAATAGGTTTAATCATTCTTGACAAACTTGTTCCTTAAGACAAAGCCTCGTCTGTATGAGCAGTGTTGGGAACATTACAATAACTACTGGAAATAAAGCACAAATGCAATGTTAACCTTATTCTGTGTACAGGAGCATCCATATTCATCACCACTAAGATGGTAAGCAAGAACCACTGCAAATGAGCTGCAAACTAAAATCACCAGGAATGTAAATGGGAGAATGTGGTTTGGAGCAAAACAGGTAAGAGATTTTTTTTTTGTTTTTTTAAGAAGCTATGCAGACACAGACCTGGTTGGGCTGCTTGCTTCTCCAACTTCATCTTTTCTTCTCTGGCTCTGTCCTCTGCATTCACAGGAACCCCAGATTCATCCCGAGGAATTATCTTTCCATGGAAAGGGCACTTGAGAAAGAAAGAGGGGAAAAAAAAATCTCAAAACTTTTGAATGAAAAGAAAATACTTACATTTGATTCAACAGAGCTTAAAGCTGGACTCTGGAATTGAGCAACAAAACTACACCTGATTCCCAGTCCCCTTTAGAAAACATCGGGATCTCATAAACATTGTGTCTGTAGTATATTCAGAATCCCAAAGAAATAACCTCTTTTTGATAAAAATATCCAATTTCAAGAGGCCAGATAGCACATCCTGTCAAGTCTGCAAGTACGGCACCAATGCTGCATCTTATGGTGTTGTCTATGCTATATCCTTATCCTGTAACACTCTCATTTAAAGTATTTCAGTGCATTCAGATCTTTCAGTCTCAGATTAATACAGGAAGAACAGGGATACTAGAACAAACTATTTAAGCAAAGTAGTTCTGCTCAACAGAGCTCATAATTTGAGCTGTGTAGAATTTAGCTTTCATAAAACTTAATTTGTAAACAAAATTTCTTTGCCCTTCAAACACGCAAGTTTCTAAAAACAGTTAATATCAAATATGCCCGTAAATGAGGAAAAAAATTTCAGAAAAAGACTGTGTCTGCCTTACTGCCAGGTACTCATACACCACAGTAATAAATAAAACACAAATAACCTGTAATGAATGCCAAAAACATTGGAGAGTTCTTTAAATGTTTACAGCTTCTTTACCAAAAGGATGTTTCCCATATGAAGCACATATTAACAATGAACTTCTCCAGAAACAATGTTCTTCCACTCCCTTGAGCTGTATTTACAACATGAAATAAACTTTTATGGGTATGTTTTAAGGAGATCTTCTCCACGTAGCACAGATGTTAGAAGTTATGTCACTTGATGCCTACCTTAAACCGATCTTGTCTTTCACACAGACTCCCATCAGGCATTGGTGCTCGACATTTATGTTTCACTGGTTCAAACTTCCCAGCAAATGTGATATATCTAGTTTTTAACATTTCTGTTATTTCTTTATTTTCCACCTCTTCCTCTACTTCACTGGGTGCCCAAAATCGATGCTCAGATGTAAATCTGGGAACACAACAAACGAAAATGATTCATGAAGTTGTAAGAAAGCACTTAAAGATGCCAGTATCAACCTGTGCTAAACTCACATGTGAAAGGAAGGGAAGCTTTATTAGCAAATTCTAAAAAGCTCCCTGACTCTACCACTCTTTCTTAGGACTCCTGTATTATGAAGATGTTTTCAAAATATCACCAAAGTCTGCATAGTATTGATTTCTTGTTTAACCTGCTAAGCTATTACAAGTCTTAGCTTTAGTTCATGATCCAACATCCAGTCAGTTATCCGACATACAGATTCAGTGAACAACTTTGTAATTCTGTAGCTAACACCCTTCATAAAAAAATACTTCTATGATTAAACACAAGACAGATCAAGGAGGAAACAGTTTGATCTTAACTTGTCTGATCTTATTCCTGGTAGCTGTACTCCTGCAGCAGCAGAGAAGCAGGAGCTGAAATCAAGAGTAGGTTGCAATATACTGAGATCCAGGGAAAGAGCAAACCATCAGTGCAATATACTGAGATCCAGGGAAAGAGCAAACCATCAGCTGAGCCTTACACAGATTCTTTCTTCCAGGTTCTCCTACACAGTGTCCTTAAGTCTGAGAAATTACCAGGTGTTCCTCTAGGGAATTAAACTGATGTACTGAAAATCCATTTTAAAATTAGACACCTTACCTATATTTACAGACACACATAGGCAAACATACAGAGAAGATCAGTGCCATGTCAGCGGACACAGGGAGTGGGAGGGAAGGGCAGCAAGAACCCTTGAGAGATGTAGCATTTCCAAATTTTCTCAACAGCATTTATATAATTTCACATAGCCCTAAGCTGCCAACAGTCTGTAATGAGAAACAGGCAACCCCAGAAGGCAATTACCTGCCTCATTTTAGATGCTAATCTTAGAGGATAATGACTGTCCCTCTGATGGTCAATGTTTCTTTCTCCTAATCAGGAGAAGAAATTAGAGTGACCTGCTTAAGCTTACATACCTAATTTTAAGACATCTCAAGTTAAACAACAATAATCCCACCTCAAATTTAAGGAAATATAAAGCTAAATAGGAAAAAAATACATGAACCGAGGGGGAAAAAAATCCAGCTTGCATGTCTGCTGCTTATTACAAGCAAAATGGAGATACCAAGTGACAAATGTCTCAATAAGGACATAAAATTCATAATGGACACTTTACAATCCCTTTCTCCCACACAGCAACTCCATCCAAGTAGTTCCAGACTTATTTGGGAGGATTTCCTCTATCCCTATCCAGTTCTTCTCAGTCATCAATATCCTTGGATATCGTTCCTACCTCTGAGACTTTGCCTCCTGTAGACTGCAGAGCCATATATACGTGATCACTGGCTTCACTAAGCACACCAATCTCAGTTCAGCAAAGCACACAAGCCAGCAATTGAAAAAATTACTTGAGAGTGCCTCAAGAGCTTTGATGAGTTTCATCTAAGCAAGTTTTCAGCAGAAGACAAGGGGAAAAAAACGGCAGAGGAAAATACGTGACCTTAGCAACCTGTAACATACAAAGATGCTGGCCTTGCTGCAATAGCTGACCATTTAAAACTATGTAAAGAGATTAGAACTAGGTTAAAAAACGGATTAAGCAAATTTCAAAGCATCTCTATGATTTCCCAAGTCATCAGAAAAATGTTCAACAAGTAAAATCCCTGTTAAAAAGATATTTTATCCAATAATTTCTTCATCAAATACACCTTATTAGTGCCAGCCAGATAAATGCTAACCCGCCATAAAGTACAAATAACTTTCTTTCGGTAAATTAGGGGATAAAGGCAAAAGAATTCCACTGGAGGCTAGTTCAACATTAAACATTATAATATGTTTTCATGATTTTTGGTTAAACAGAAAGTTTTTAATTACACACTTCTGCAAGCTACAGCATACACAAAAAAACCCCCTAGGAGTCTTTCTAATATGTCAGTATGACGTTAGTCCAACATTTGAATGGTATGGTATTTTAGCTTCAGAAATTACATGGGAAGATTGCACAACAGACAGTAAATAGAAGAATGGAATAAAATTCTTATTTGCTTGGTTTAATGCAATGCTGAAAACAAGACTGACTGCTAGCTCTGTGTTACTAACTTTGCAGCCACACAGAGGGAAAGCATTCCTAAAAAGACACCACACAGGATTTTTATTTGCATGGTAGTCTCACAGAATCTCTTTGTAAAATTCTAGTGTCCTTTGGTGGTCTGAACTCCCCTCCCCCTCTAAATTATCAAATTACAGTTACATGAGAATGAAGAAACATTTAACAGTTGTGCATGCCAACCTTTCCAAATAAGAAAATTCTCCCTTTAGTACTTGTTCTGTCCCACTTCCCCCAAATATGCATCCCACAAATCTCAAGGAAGTGGAAATTATGTTTTATCCTATGTATCATTGATCAGTATTTGGGAACTGGACTTAAAATAACCTCATTCCTACACAGATAAATATTATTGCTTACTACAAGCATATAACTTATTTTCTCCCAACATGACTTACAAGCAGGTGAGAGAAGAACAAAGCAGTGCTCGTTCCCAAAGTTTTCTGATTTCTTGTTTTAAGTTAAGCAACATTTTAAAAGGTTAGATACTTGTTTGAAAAAATGAAGCATGTGACAAGTAAAACCTATTTGTAAGATGGATCAGAAGGGAAACAGATAATCAACTACAAGATAAAAAAGATCAACACCTCACTCACACTCAGAGTGTTCCTGATCCAGACAAGTAACAGAGGCTTTAATACATGAGGAGGAATAAAAGACAAGTAATGGTTAACTGAAATCTAAAAGAAAGACCTGGAGAAGCTACTGGAGAAATGCTGTATTCTTTCAACAAATTCATAATCATCTTAATTCCTAAGACAATGGAAAGCCTATAAAAAAACTGAATAAACATAAATCTTAAAACCAGACACCGAAAAAAGTGCAAAATGGGCTAATTCAAACATCCTGCTCACAGTCAGAGCTGCACCAACTATTTTACTCTGCTCCCAAGAGTAAGCTAATTTAATTCAAGGAGGAGGGTAGATGAGTTTGGAAGGTCCATGATATCCAAAATAGTCTGTCAACCTGACAGGTCAGACTCTACACAATACAACACTGCTCTATACACTACCCACACCACCACCAACTGCCCCCCCGACCCCCCAAAAAATAGAAATAAAAAGTACTACTACAGTTTTATAAATTCATTTTAAGCATTCTTTCAATAAGTTACTGAGTTGTGTGAATGAAGGCAGAAGTAGGGAAAACTGTTCTGCCCAAATTTTTGGCAAGCTCACAGTTACTGTCACTTTCTGGAGAAGGTGATGGATCACCATTTACCAGCTAAACAAAACTTCTTTAGAAAATCATCTTCCTGGTAGCTACATTCTCACTATTAAAATCTTCATTTATTGTAAATCCTATGATTAAGTAAGTGTACTATTCAGTAAGTGAAGTGGAAAGACTTTTCCCCTTCAAATTTTAAAAATTTGAATTCCATACACATCCCATATATGCTGTCTATCTTTTCATTTTGCTTTTTCTTCCCAAAGCATCTTACAGAGCCAGTATGTGTGCATATAGAAAAGTTAAAGGAGCTGGCCAATAACTACCTTAATTTCTCAATAAATATATTTTATACCCGGGGTCAATGCTATTGTGTGTGCAGAGTTACTTAAATTATCTTTAGTTAGATTGGCACATCTGTAGTTATAGACTATAAGGTTCAGAAGTGTGCCCTCTATTTTATTGGGAAGCATAAAAATAAAACAGTATAGCACAAGGCAGACAGGCAGTGAAATATGCTTCTGATTTCACTTAGGACTTGAGTAACTCATTTGCAATGTAAAGTAAGGCCTTACTACCTTTTTGGCATTATCACAGACAAATGCTTCTTAAAGCCCTGCAGAAAATCTTAACCATTTTGTAGGCTTTGAAGAGCCTACACCACATGAGATGGAGCCCAAAGCTTGGAGTGGCTCTGGTAAAGCACTATTATGTATCACATTGCACCAGTTTTCAGTAATTTAAAAGATATTCAGCATTTCATGCAATCCAGTACAGGGGCAAAGCTTTCCTCTTGTTCCTTTCTGCCAACACTGTCTTAAAACTGTGATCATGTGTTGGTTTTCTCAATTTGTTTTGGTAAGAAAACAAACTAAGTTAAAGTAATAGCACTAAGAATATAAGAGTCTGATTTGCAACCCAGCCAGTCAATGATTTTTGGCTTTTTCAAGCCAGATATGGTACACATTGATAATAGAGTTCTGGTGGACTTAAAGGAAATTTATACATAGAGGGAGGAATTTGCATCCCAACTTTCATATAAAAATACTAAAAGGGGTTTTAAAAACTGACTGCTAGAAACAAGTTCTGATGGGTATCTACCAGCTCTTCCCCCCAGCATGGCTAAAGCTTTCCCTCAGCCAGCAATGCTTCACAAAACACAAAACCTTCCCAGATACGAAGGGAAAGTGAAAGATCCAAATTCAAATCCTGTAACTGCCACCTTTGTCTTGTGTGACTGAATAAGCATATCAATTTCCTCAGCTACCACTCTGTAAAGTTAGGAAAAACACCCCTGGCACCTCCCCAGCCTATCTCCTACCTTGCCTGCTACTTATTTAGACAGCAAAGTTTCCAGCTGAGGGAATGTCTATCATGTACTTGTAGAGCACTTTGCACAATGAGGCACCAGCTTAAATTGGAGTAACTGATTCCATGCTGCAAACACAAAAAGAGCAGAAAAAACCCCGTGCTTTGAAGCATCAAAGGATATTTAATTAGTATCACATCTTCTCAAAACAAATAACATTTAAAGGTAGAATTTCTGACTTTGTTTATGGGTCCTACAACACAAGGGAAAGGAGAAAAGTAATTATCAAAAGAAATAGCAGTCAGCCCATTGCATGACCTCTGAGTACAAGTAAATCTATTTATTTGTTTAATTTGTCTTAAAAGAAAAAGAGAATTACTTGAGAATCTTCCCAGCATTTGGCTGATCCTCTCCCCAGTAGTGAAGATCTAATCCAAAAGGCATGAGGGGAGCCTTAGCTCTTTCTTCCTCTAGTTTTCTTCTTTTACCATGAGGATCTTCCAAGGCTGCTGCCTCAGTAATTGAAGATTCACTGGAGAAAATTGATGAAAAGTCAACACAGAACAGCAATGACCACAACTTTTTCTCTGTTTTCTTGAGATTTTTCAAATGACCAACACTATTATTGCCTTAGATCTAGGCAGGAGCTACAGATGTGGTACTGGAAAACATTTTTAGAAAGATCTTACTATAGTAAATTCATACCCATGTTTGCATGGCAGTCACACAGATTGCAAAGTCTTTCTTTTGTTGACAAAATTCCATCATGCAACACCACTGCAGAAAGCATTCCTCTTATTGATAATGCTTCAGACAGTCTTAGTCACCAGACTGAAACATTAAATCTTTAAAGATTAAAAGTCAAAATGTGCACCTGAATACTCCAAACTCTGGAGTTCTAACAAAGCAAGCCCCTTTCCCAGTCTTCATTCCAGTTTGGTAGCTTTTGGGGGCTTTCCTGGCCAATGTAGAAGTGTCTTTTCAAGCACATGCCACTAAGTCGGTGAGTCCCAGTTTTAACCCCAAATCACAGATAAATGCTGGACAAGGATGGAGTTCCACCAAACTTTGAACAGGACTGACAAATATGAACCAGTATAGCACATCTCCAGGTAGCACTGACAGCTTAAGTCACTGGGAACCAAGAGATGGTTCAAATTGCTTGCTAATATAGTGTTAGAATATGTTCTGTTGAGCTGCAAACAAAATTTACCCAAATAAATAGAAGTGGGGTTTTTTTGTTAGTAAAGAGAACAGTGTATTTTCATAAAGGCCTTTTATACCAAATAAAAGCTAAATTAATTGGGAAGTAGATGATTCCTTAAGATCCTGGTGCCATTACAAAAAAAAAATCCCAAATGTTAAGCAATGAACGCACCTTCAGAGTGAAACCAAGGCAGCTTTAGCAGCTTGCCTAGTTCATGAATGCTTTCCTGTGTGTTGCCATGATAATAAACACAAAAGCAAGAGACAAGAATTAAACCAAAGCTAACCTGGCCTGAGGAGGTGGTAACTTTGGTAATTTGTCTCTGATAAGTTTCAGTGTGGCAGCTGCACAGGTTGGATCAAGTTCGTCTTCATTCCCTCTCAGCTGGGCCCGGGAGCTCAGTGGAGCTGGTCCTGTTGGTGCCTTCCCCACTGGTGCTTTTGGAGGTGACTGGGGTTCTAGTCCTGCAAAATAAATTGATGTTTAGCAGTGATTCAGTTCTCCCACCCTCAGTGATTGTGGGATCAATCAGCCCAGGGTGCTGATTACATGTCTTTCTGCTTTCAGTTTGTGTGAAACATCCACACCATTCAGTGATATTCCCGCCTATGAAACTACTTATTTTGGAATAGATTTTGGAACTGAGTAACTACAGCAAACCAATTTTTAAATTTGTATGACATGGTGTGACAACAAGGAATTCAGCTCGGAAAAAAGGATCTTACAATACATGTTTGCCTAAACTGCAATATTGTTTTTTTGTATATAAATTTCTAGTGTCACATCTGCTTGCTGGTATGTAATTTCTGTACTTAAGGTTGTATCAAGGTAAAGTAGTAGAAAGGAACTACTGGCACTACTGTTTAACATCTAGAGCCCCAAAATATATCTCAGACCAGGAGAAAGCAAAAAAACCAATGCCACACATCCATATCCTCCTGTCTGCCAAGATTAATTCATTGTGGTGTCTCAGCAAAAAGTCCTGCTAAAAAAACTATTTCAGCCTGGCAAGAAAAAAATACATCCATGTGAGGATTTCCCTGCAACACAGGACTGATGAGAAGAGGAACCATCGCCACCCAGCACAACTGGCAGGGAAGCACATCTGGTGAAAAACAAAGTGTGTGTGAGGCACATCCCTGCCCTTTGATGAACCTCAGTTACCATACTGAGGATGTAAAACAAAATAGCTTTTTTTTTTCTTCCTGATTTGTTCAGGGGCAGCACCATTGAGTTTAGCTGAATTTTGATTCCTAAATGCAACTGCAAACGGAATTATCTAGAGAAAGTTCTTCTTTCACAGATACTAAACCACACCATTTGTCAAGAGGAAATACCTAAGCGCTGGCAGAAGCAGCAAGAACACCCACAGAGTGAGAGACAGTAAATGCCTGAGCTACACCTGAGGAACAAGCCCTCTGCAGGGCAGCACCAGACACTGACGCTGAGCACCAGCAGCTCAGTGGTGGGGCAACTTAATTAGGTTATACAGCCAGATGAGAGAGTCAGCACGGACTGTGAGGATGCAATTAGAAAGGCTGAGCAGTTAGACAGCACTTGCCCCTGCTTGCTGAGCTAGAGAAACAACTCTCTGAGCCAGCAGGAATAACTTTTCAGCCAATGACAGCTAAAATTGGAAAGGTGAGATCCCTCACACTAATGTAACAGACTGTATTTGTCCCCTCAGAAAACCTTTTTATAAAATAATTTACTGAAATGCTAGGTCTCATCCCTCAAAAAAACCCCAACTAAATTAATACAAGAAAATCATGGTTTCACAAATCCAAAATTTTCAGCAAATCATCTCAGCCTTCTTATGAAAAGCAACCAAAGTTTACCTAACATGTTTTAGCCATTATTTGTCTTTTAGTCTCTTGCCCAATTCTATTTAGTCTTGAAGCTGCATCCAGAAGTGTTCCTGCTTTGCTAGTCCTTAAATGTATCACAAGACATAAAGTAAAAAAGGAAAAGCTAATGTGATCTCTAAGATCTGCCCTCTGAGTGGGAAATTGCAAGACCCATAGTGGCAGGTAGCTTTGAAACGCAAAATATTTTCTTTTCAGAGAAAAACATATTTTTCACAAACAGGATTAGAACAGCTTGCCCCAGGTCCTCTTTCAGTCTTACAGTGTTCCAGTAATTCATCCTGACCTTGATTCACCTGCACCACTCACTCCCTTTAACCGATGGGATGCAACCCATGGCATTGCTGACTCAAGTCACAGGGCAAAGGTGCTGAGGTGGCAGCCTTCATGATCCACCCCCCAGGTACACATGGGTTTACATTCTCCAAGCACCTAAATCAGGAGCTGAGTCCTTATGCATGGAATGACATCTCAGGCTTGTTTTCCAAAGCTCCAAACTCTGGGCACTGAGAAGGGTGCCCCATGAGCCTCCTGTTTAAGCAAGTTCCTGGACACCCTCTCCTCAGAGAGAGCTAACAATCCTAAATCAAAATCCACAAAGCTAGAGCCTCTCAGAAGGAGAGGAGAAACAAAAGCAAACACCCAGTTGGATCTGGCTCATGTGCATGAGTGGCCTTTAAATTTTGCTGCATATAGCAAATAGTCACTTGAATCCATTCCTAGATTTTTTTGAATACAACTATCCCCAGAAAAAAGACTGTCCCAGAATACTCTCAAGGACAAGGACTCTTCTAAAACCACCTGAGTCCCCAAGTGTCTCTCTAGTATGGCTTATACTGGTAACAATGAAGGGAAATGTTTTAAGGGCAAGAGCAGTAATGACAGTGCCAGCAGATGGCCATTCACCATGTTATTGAACTTCCTTTCCAAAGTCAACAAGGCTTTAAAGAACACTGTTAAAAATCATTTAAAGGACTGATCTGTGCATTGGAAAACGGTCTCAAAATTAGCAGAAGGACCACGAATAAGGGAAATTATAACTAAATATAATAGGATGGATCTAAGCAAAGAAATACCTAGGCTAAACAGCAAAAGAAATTATCTCATTACACTTATTAGGCTGCAGATTTGATGCTCAAGAAGGATAATGGTGTCTACACAAAAATGTTCTTTTAAACAGCACTGCAGTGAAATAACAATACAGGAATTCTGGATTTATGTCTCTGGATTGAGGGCAGGACAGGGCTCCTTCTCAGCTCATGTCATAGGCTAGAAAGGGGAAAAAGTCCCTGTCAGGTGCTTTGTATCAAAGTGAAGCAGAATTAACCCAAAAGATTGTTACAACCACACTTGGCTATCATTCAGAAAAGTAAGCTTCCTTTCACAACAGAAACAAACAGTATGAACAAGGCTAACTGAGAAGACTATGTCATAGATTGTATGTGTAATGCAGCCTTGCTTTGACTGTATATAGAATTCTAAATTGCTATTTTTCTCTCTTTTTTTTTTAGGGCCCTTTCTGAAAAGCATTGTTTAAAGCAATGGTTTTGATGGCACTTTTATGTGTACTATTTACAAATAGTAAAAAAACAAGTCAGAAGATCACAGGTTTGTGTCTGTCACCACACCTTTTCTCTCGTCTTCAGAGAAAATATATATTATAAGTCCTCAGAAACCACTATTTTTTCCAATGTTTCCTATAATGTTTACAGATAAACGACTGCTTGTTCACCACACTGATTTTTTTTTTGAGGAGGAGGAAGGGAACAGCAGAGACAAGCAGTCAGCAACACACAGAAAAGGCAAGAGAGATAAATGGACAATGTGACATTTAGACAGATAAAATCACATCCAAAAGATCAATATGGAATTCTTAGGAGTTACAAGAACAAAATATTTTCTCATTGATTTCTTATTTTAAACCATTAACAGAAAAATAGCTGAAGGTAAATACACTACAACATCAGTAATACCACCTCTGCTGTGGAGTTTTTAGAAAATACTGTGTATGAAATTAATTTTTGCTAACAACATAAAGACAAAAGTCACCCTGCAGACAGCCCCAGTTGAATGGTGCCCAATGTCAGGGTGGGGCTGCTTTGTTTTGGTTTTAAGGTATAGACTAAGTACAGTTTTAAAAGTGAAATTCCTCTTGAGAATCCTGCTGTTCTGTGTGGTTTATTTAACCCAAGTACAGTACCGGGGTTCAAACTGTTCCAATAGCAGCTTTGAGAAAGAATCATAAAAATGTTCAAATCCCCTTTTTTGTTTAAATTGACCAAATGGCACCTATTTGCCTGAAGCAATAAAGTAGACCATGTTCACAAGATAAATCGATAGGAGGAAAGAGAGAGGCTGGGGTTTCAGCTGAAGTTAGGCTGCTGAATGCTGACATTATTGATTTTAGCTAGTTCAGCTGGCCTTGTAATTAAAATGTAAATTTGAGAAAGAGATTATGTCCTGACAGAAATGGTGGGATTAGGGGGAGATAAAAGCCCCTCAGTGAAAATTCAGAGAAAGCGCAAGCACAGGTTTCCTCAGCTGTGTGGATTTAGACGAAATCTAGCTACTTCAGATTCACTTAAGTTTAATTGAAAAAACAGAGATAGAATATAAACGAGTATTGGGGACTTCAACTTTCCTGAAAAAAGAATAATAATTTCTATTTCCCATTTGTTGAATCTTGGTCAAGCCAAGAATATGAGATTTGTATTAGTATGGACACTCTCCAAGATTGTCAGGAAAATCCAGCAGTTCAGGTACAATATTTCCCCACTTACTCTTTTGTGCCCACAATGAAAATGCCCGCCTGTATTTCACTCAGAAAGCACAATAAGCTTTACTCCTAAGTGAACAGGAATTTGCAAAGCTTCCTTCACAAGGACTTGCAGAGCAGAGGCTGCTGAAATGCCAGAGGTGGCTTTAGCAAATATTCTCACAGAGCACATAAGCTGTGTTTGCACTCAGAGCAACTTATCACATGGACAACCACACATTTTAATATTTCTGTATAAATTACACCACTTTTAAAAGTTGTCGAGGGGTCTTTTATAATCAAAACTTGTAAACAACCAAAAGAGATGTCCCCAGGGCCTTTGAGTGCAAATATGTTCATTTAGATTTATGTAAAAGCTTAGAATTCTACTTTGGAAATTCCAATGAAAGGAAAAAAGATAAAACTCTGTTAATTAAGAAGAAGAGTTCATTACTATTACAGTAATATTTTGTTTGGCTTGCTCGAACTACAGAATATGTTCGTTATACTGTTACCTCATATTAATCAACCCTATTGTATTCCTGTTTTACAGTCATAGTTAAGAACCAGAAAAAACCCAAAGAGGCAGAGTTTATACCAAACCCTTTCTACACCTTACACCCTCATCTTTTCAACTTCTTGCTTATCATTTTGCAGCCCCCGGCCATTGCAAAGTCCCTATCAGGTATACTACTCTCACAGACCCCTCAAAAGTATATCAACATCTTACGCAGTGAGCATTAATTTCCAAGAACTTTAGCAGAAATCAAGTATATCCCATGTCCTGTTAGATTTTCTGGGAACCTTATTTACATAGAAGGACCTCACCTGAGAGTGAGGAAAGTGTGCATGATCAGCTGATTAGGAGGGATCAGACAAAATGTCTACAGTCAATACTTCTACATGGATATAGAAGCATTTTGTTGGAAGTGCTAATCATGTTTTTTCATAAGTGTGAAAAGTTATCTTCATTCCAAATACTGCATTATGATGATTTTGACTCATTTATTGTCCCAAGTGTAGCTAGGCATCTGTAGACCTCAAGTTGCACCAAGGGAGGTTCAGGTTGTATATTAGGAACTATTTCTTCACTGAAAAGAGTGTTTAAGCAACAGAACAGGCTGTGCAGTGGAATCACCACCCCTGGAAGTGTCCAAAAACGAGTATATGTGGCACTTTGTGATATGGTGGTACTCAGTCAAGGGTTGGACTTGATGATTTTGGAGGTCTTTTCCAATTTAATGATGATTCTATAATTCTGTATAGAATTTGTGTTTGCCCATACACAGATATATTCAAAACACACTTGTATAATGAGGCAGTCTCACTTGTAAACATAATTAAATACTTCTAATGTTGTATATGCTAAGACAAATTGAGACCACACACACATTTCATTACAGAAGTTCAGGTCTGGGGTTCTAACTTCAGTGCTGAATATCTGTTATCAATACATTTATGGTAAATCAGTGCATGTTATTTAATACATCATATAATAACTATGTCCAATTTTTTCCCCAAAAGGATTCATAGTAACATTAATAGAAATCTTATTCTAAATACTAGAATATTGCCTAGGGAAACACAACTGTCTGCTACTGGCATTTTCTGGATTTAGGGAAAAGGAACCCAAATTTCAAAGGGCAATGAAGGGTAAGTAGGTACTTCTGCCTGTCCTTTCCCCTGGAAAACGTAATTTGCTATTTCCCCTTAAAGAAGTCAGATAATGGCCTTATTTAGCCTGGACAGTGCAACACTAAGTCTCAAATTCAGCACCTGAGAAATGAAATGGATAGAATTAACCCTTGGGATTTTAGAACTGCAGCTTTGATCCCAATATGAAAGAAGCCTCAAGCAGGCTTTAAGATGAACCACTGAAGTAGCTCACAGGGACCTAAAAGCATTCTGGTTTAAGGCTCGAATACAAGAGAAACAACCTGATTAACCAGAGTTGAAACAATGGCTTGTGTTCTAGAATATACACTAATTTCTCACAGAATTTCGGATAAGGATAAAACTTTATACCCAACAGACTGCTTCCATGCTAATACTCCCAAGTCAGATGGTTTCCTGGTGTCACCACTTGCAAAACAGTACTAACACTTCCCTGTCCTCAGAGTAGGATTGCATAAGGAAGTTCACAAATGCTTGCATTGAGACACAGACAAGAACTATCAGCTGAGGTGGGTGCAGGAAGGAATCTCCTATCCTGGAATCAGCACCAAACTCTCTGGCACAACCACATCAGGAGCTGCACGATTCCATCCTTACCTCGTCCACCCTAAGGCTTTACACCAGTCCATCTTACATCCGACCAGCAAAGGCTGGAATGTGGAAAATCTCAAGTGGAGATCCCTAAAGCTTTCTTTTGAATGAATAACTCCTTGATTTTCCAGGGCTGAGCAATACCAGCCATACAAGGGCAATGGATATCAGCAGCACCATTGCCAAGAACCAAAGCAACCTCACGAAAATTATTTTTGATGTTGCTCCTTTCTCAGCCCAATATTCCTCTTTAGCAACACAATGTATTTAAAATGGGCCTGTGGTCCCAAAGGAGGGCCAGTCTCTTGTCTGTTGCAGACATCAGGTGCAAGTGTAAATAAGGATTATACAAATGGGAGGTCGTTAAAAGTCTGGTAATGCTAATTTGGCATGACACCCCTAATGGGTTATATCTTCACACTTCAGTTATCTAATCACCTAAATTCTTTTAACAAATTTACATTTCATTTTATACATGGAGATTCAAATTGACTTGTTCAATTCTCCCTCCACCCAAACTGTACCTCAGTTCATTCATATATTTAATATCCTCATCAATTTTGAGATCATCATCATCAAACACATATGCAAATAGATGACTATGCATGTCTGTATACTTACGCATAGAACTTTCCTTGTCTCTAAATATATTCTAATTTTTTACAAGCTTTTCAGATCTCAGGAGAACCATAAATACACGAATGGCCATCAGAAACAGTGCCTCAGCTTGAAATTTACCTTGCTGGTAGGATACTTCCACTTTCCTCAGAGAAGTGAAAGGCAATAAAATGACTTTTAAATCAATAATTTGCATGTCATGTTTCAAACAATTTCCACTTCCTTGTCTGTAGCCAAATTTGATGGCAAAAGACAGCAGAAGCATTACTTGAGCCACATAATCTTCGGCTTACACAGGCACACCCCCTTTTTTCAACAAAAACAAGTATTTGGCTTGTACAGGTAATAGCTGCAGCCTGACTTTCATGATGGAAACTGCAGATAAGTGAAAAATAAGCATCAATAGGATTGAAAAAGGCACAGCACAGCACAAATCTTGCACAAATACTCGTAGAGGAATGAAGGAGCAAGACACTTCTTACAGTGGCCAAGATTTTTAACTTCTGCATGACGGCAGCTACCCTTTCCTTCTCTATCATGTACTGAAATCTTATGAGTCTTCACAACACTGCACAAAGGCAAAGCTGCAGACACTTACTGAGTGAGATGTAGAAAAGACAAGGAGTAATGCACCAAAACTGAATTATTTAAGATGAAATTTCCTCATTAGCCCCCTCTAAATTTCACAAAAACACGTTATATCTCTATTTAAAAATTATCTACTTGGAATGCATTAAAAGAAGGTAAGATTATATTTTGTCATCTGGTGAATGCTCAGTGACTATAATTCTGCACTTGAAGGCAGAGCTCCATTTAACATCTTGTGACAGCAACTCCCAAACAAACAAGGCACCTTGCAGAGCTGTAAGCTGGCCAGTCTGTGGAAGGAAGTGGCTGTGCATCTCCAACTGCTGCTACTGATGCAGGTGACGGAACAGAACCTTCTCCCATTCCACCAGTATTTCTGGTCACTGTCACCAGTATTTCTAATACTCAAGCTCATTTACAGCTTTACTTTGCAGTCCCTTCCCTCCCAGTGTGTGTTTTGCACACCTACAAGCACACACGGCTCTAAACTCCAGTGGAACACGATGGAATGAAATAAGCTGCTGGTCTCAGTCTCTCTTGCTCCTAGAAGTATTTGTTTATCTAGAGCCAATCGGTGCTGCCGGGTCCATGTAATGACTTCCTCAGAGCAGGCAGAGATTACCCACACCACTGATCACTTTATTACTTCAGAACGGCTGTTTATTTACTTTAGTGCAGCAGCAACACGCAGGGATAAAGCTCGTCACAGCTGGGCAAACTCACCATATTCCTTACGCAGGTGGTCTGGAATGTGGGGCTCATAACCTTCCTTCTCAGGGACCTCCACAAAGTCATCTTCATCCTCGTCATCATCGTCATCATCATCCAAGGCTTTCATCTGCAGAGATATTTTTGTTGGTTTTTCCTTTTTTCTTTTTAAAGAAAATACGTAGACCACTTTTCATTACCCTTCACATTGAAAATATTTTGCAGATATTTTGATAGCCCTACTGAGACTGCTCTGTGTCAAAACTATTTCCCTAATTATGTATTTAATCTTTATCTGAGATTAGGCCTTTGCTTAACATTTTATCTCTAAAGCCATACTCTATCCTAAGGGCTTTTTTAAAGCCCCTTTCATCCATTAGAACACACACAGTTGGTGAAGTCTGAGAAAGTGTGAAGCTATAAAACGAGACCAAAAAATCTTAAAATAACATCAAATTTTGACTTAATGAGCAAATTATAGCCTTACCTCTTCTCCTTTGGATGATTTTACTCATTTAGCAGCACCCAAATAGTCTGTGGCATGTTAAATCGTTCCACAAATTAAGTTTAAGAGCTCAAAACCAGAGCAGGCAAACAGAAGGGAAAGCTGATGAATTGGCAAGTTAATAATGACCCAAGTAGGAATATTCAGATCTGTATACTAGAGTAGGTCACTGTTTTTCTTCACAATAGCACTAAAAATAACCGGATATATTAATTCCTCAGCTAATTTGGTACATCCCAACCATTCAAACAATTAGACTGCACACACTACTATGGTTAAGACCAACAAAACAGGATTTTTAAAAATTTGCACTTGGTCTGTCTGGCAGTCTGAAATGAGTGTCTACAAGTAGCTAAAAAAAAAAAGCATTTCCTAACAACTAATCAGGGTAATTCCTTCATGTAAGTGGTTTCCTATATATCATTTCAGCCAGCTACTACTGTATAAATGCCAGCAAATCTCTACATTTTTTTTCTAAGCTTGTTCCATACCTGAAAATCATTTTGTCTTCTAAATTACATGTAAGCTAAAAGACTCTGTGCCACCAGACATGGGCTGTACTATGAGAGCTTTAAAACAGCAAATGCCAGCTACCCTAAAAAGGCAGCAATGATGGAGGCTTTACACTTTGTTTCCTTTGCCCACCTTCAGTGTCACCTAATTCCCAATAACAACATAATTAGCACTTTATTGTACGTTTGCCATGTGCTTTTACAAGTCTAGGAAATAATACGGGGTATCCACTAAATGCAACTTTAGCACAGGCTATCACTTTTTTCCACTTCATTGCAGCAACCCAAAGCAATAGATAAGGAATAGCATAATTTTCAGTATTTTCAGCTGTGTTCTTTACTTCTCTTACTGCACCTGACTTCTGTTGATATTTATATCAACTACTCATTGCTGTAAGCACTGGAGGATACTGCAGGTTTTGCCTGCAGCAGAATTTTCCCAATGTAATTCACTACTCTAATCTTGTGTCACAGCTGAGTTCCTTTAAATCATACATATACTCTGAAGCCAAAAACCTAGAAACCAATCTTAACCTATTGAATTTAGTTAAAAATCTTAAAATAAATAATAATTTTTTTAATTAGTATTTTTTCAGTCAGTATTATTTGTAAGCTGGAATGAATGAATTTCTAATACAGAAAATCAATTGATATTAATAAACATTGATAGATATTAACACATAATGAATGGATGGTACAAATTGGAAGTAAAATTCTTCCCCTAGTTTAAAATGTTCTTTTAAGAAAGCTGCACTTCCAGTGAAAAAAAGGAAGAGAAAAAAACAGATTTACTGTCCTGAAGACCAGAGTTGATTTACTATTGCATTCTTACTAGAGGACACCTAAGTAGCCTTCATTTTAAAATAAAGTCTCAGCATAATCATGTTTGAGAGTATCCTGCTGCCAAGGACAGGTAGAAGCCACAACTCACTCTCTTCAGCCCAGTAATCCCTCTGTCAGGAGCTGCCAACATCCACACTCTGCTGGAAGATCCTGCACCCAGGTTTACTTTTTGTTTCCCAATGCAAGAATTTTCCCTCATCTACAAGAAAGCAGCAATTCAGGCCATACCTAGCCTGGCCAAGACAGATACACACTGAGGCCAGAGTTCTAACCAAAGAAAGGGTCAAATGTTCTATCACTAATCACAAACTCAGAAAGCCACTAGAAAACAGAACATGTTGGTTAAACCACAACTCTTAGAAGAGCTTCCCAATGGCTTTCAGAAAGAAAAAAATCATCATATTTTGGACTGCACAACAGAAGAGAGCTAAAGAGTCAAGAGAAGTTAGTTTGTTTGTAGTTTGGTTCTGAAGTTCTGCTGGTGCTGTCATCCCCTTTTCATCTATCAGGGACAATTTAATTAAACTCGGAAATAACCTCCACTCTTATTCTGCTACAAGCAGGACAACAATATTTTCCATATTCAGATTCCATTTTTCGTCTATTAAAGAAGATTTCACCAAGCTAAAACTTGTCATAGATGATCTTAGTCTACAACTCTGTCATAATGTACAAACTGATCCACTTCCACATCATTAAACAGGTTCAGTGTATTTCCATACATGTTTTTATTCAGTAGTTTGTAAACAAATAAACAGCAACAGGTTTAAGGAACTGAGAAATAAAATATAAAAAAAATCTCAGTTCAGACTTTTAACTTAAACTACCTAAAATAGCAGGGATATAACACCAGTACTTCCTTGCATGTCATATTTGAGAGGACTTGGGGAATGCGGAGTACTATCTTTAATTGAAATTTCTCCTAATTTGTTCACATGTCACTGGAGGCACATATCTCTCCATACAGTAATACACTAAAATTCAGTGGGTTTCACTAATCCTCAACTTGAAAACTGCATGAGAAGCAACTTCCCTGTATTACCTGCATGGTCTAAAACTTTAAAGCACGTGAAAAGCCTGACCAAGAAAAGGCATAATCAGATGCAAATTCACTTTGTTTAGGTACAATCCATGAACTGTGCATTCAAGTACTATAGAAAACATTAATCATAGGAAACTGTAATTTTTGTTATCAGTCTAACACTAATCAAAAGGGAAACCTGTCACTACCGCTGACCTGTGAAACGTCCCAATTATACTCTTCGGAAATGACAGGAGCACTTAACTTCCTCACTGAGTAAATGACGACAATCAATCAACTTTGAATAACAATGAGCCACGGAGCTGAAAATTATTTTTTGTATAGAATCTACCCAGGAATTTATGAAAGGTGAAAAGCAACCCAAGGTTTTAGGGGCATTATGGCTTTCAGCTAGTGCAGCACATATCAAACACTAAACAGAATTTATGTGTTTTAATTTTCTAAAAGGTAGATGTGGACTTGGTGCTACAATGCATAACATATAATGCCAGATTTTAAATATGGGGGTCATTTTCATAAAATATTATGCGTATTGTTCACACCCTTGAATTTCCCTGGGGTCTTCTATTAAATTTAGATTTCCTGTAAAAAAAATTAACTGCTTAGCTAACTATCAGGAATTAAGCCTCCTTTTCCCTTCAAACAGACATAAAGTCTTTACCTTGATAAAATTTTCAACAAGCTAACTTATTTACCTTTTTACTTTAACATACTAAAGTTGTCACTGGTGAAAATTCAAGAAGTTGTAGTAGTATTGGGTAGTTATACCCATTTACTTCATTCCAGTGGTACTTCATCAGCACCATTCCATTCATGCTGGTTTATTCCATTCCCTTTCTACAAAAAGTAGGGGAGCTTGTGGGCAACAGTCTTAGTCAGAGAAATATCTTTTTCTTTTTTTAAATTCCGCTTTTCAAGCATGAAGAAAGTTCCAAAGCAACATCTACAGATACAGTATGAAAGCTCAACCACCTATAATCTACATTTCCACTACAGGTCAAATTCTTCAGTCAATAAAAAAAAAATAAACAATTCACCATTGAGTCAGAAGACATAAATATTTAAGACAATATTTCAAGTGGCAGAATTAGTAAATTATAATACTTTAGTAATGAGTGGTTAGGTACTTGCAAACAAAAAAAAAGAGACTAAGATAAAACCAAGCAATATGCCATTTCTAGTGTGCCATGTCTGATGGAAGTAAAGTCTAAGTGCAAGTAATAAATACCTCAATGCAAAGCTTTCCTTGGAGTGTACAGAACTAAATACCTCTCAGAAAAGTAGTCATGCAACTGCTTGTTTCTCAATCACCTGTCACAGAACATGGAACAAAAGGTCCCCATTTCAAAACTATTCTAATTATCAGGTGATATGAGGAAAGTCATTAACACAGGCCACTAGTCTTAGCAGAGATGGAGGGTGAACTACTTCCCATCCATCCCTAGGGAATGGTCCACCTGAAGGGAGACCACATTCCCAAACATCAGAGGCTACTTGCACCACCACTGCTCTTCAAGCTGTGTGGAGAAGGGAATTTTTTTCCCTGTTAATCTGCTCTAAAATGTTGACATTTATTTATTATTTAAGTCATAAAATCATTTGCAAAACTATGTGTTGGTTGTTTTGGTTTTTTTTGTTTAAACTTGGTAGTATTCCTGACTAGATATCTCATGGTGAGAGGAAATTGGGTTTAGCTAGGCAATCTCCAGATTCTTGAGCTAAACTTCTTTACATATGAAAATATGTTTTTTAAAAAAATATAGAAGATATACATGCGTTAGTTTCGCTGTAATCACTTAGAACATCTTCTCCATTCTCCTGATGTTCACTGAAAATTTAAAAAAGTGCTGACTATTCCAAGCAGACAACTGCAATCGAACCATTTACTCCCTAACTCATTAAAAAAAACCTTGAAAAAGCAGATGTTTCTGTATTACTCTGCATAATTAAAAATCCTGGGAGGAAACACTGGCTGCCAGCAGAAATGCCATCGTCTCTTTTACTTTGGAGTCAACGCTCCAACAGCCCCTGGCTGTGAGTGCAACCACAGCTCCAGTTAAAGGCCTTGTTCATCCATCCCAACCAGGAATAAAGGCAAAAAAAGCCTCCACCCACCACACAACACTTGGTCCTTTTCTCACTTTTATACAAATTGACTGTTACATTCTGTTAAGAGGATTTAAAAACCTGCGTCTCTGCAGCCGTAATTAAAGTGAGCAATAAAATGACTAAAATATACAATGCAATCAGTTTATAGGACTAGATGTACAGCCTTTACTAATTATTGTAGAAAAAGAGGGGAGAGAAAAGATAGCACATGAAGAAGTCATATCTACTTAGTGAAACACCACTCGCAAAGTACAGCTGGGACCATTAAATAAATTTTGCATGGTCTAATTAACTTGGTTTGCAATCTCAATTACTTCTCACCCAAGAAATCACTTTTGTTCAGTTTTATGCATGTCTGTTTCCCTTTTTTTAAAAAAAAATGATGTAAGGCATCCTCAGACAAGTGAACTCTAAACTTCATTTGTCTTTCAGCAGGCTTGATGGCTATGCATTTAAAAACCCATTCTATCTTATAAACTAAAAATTAAATGTACTCAGCTGTGATGGTCGTCATTGCATCTGCTATTTATATGCTAATACCCTCACTGAAAGATCTTGCAAATTATTCCACCGTGCCAATATCTCATGTGCATCTACTCAAAGCCAACTAAATATTGTTCTAGAAGATTTTGGTTAGGGAACCAGAATATTTATTGCTGTAGAACGTAGTTAGAGGGGCAACCTTAAGAACATACATTTTTTTATTCAGCCTCAGCACAAAACATACTGCGGTCACGTTAAATGAAATTTGGGGATGTTCTATGTAAGAAAACAGTGACTGGGGTCAAAATAATTTCTTCAGTGCCAGGAGTAGAAACTGAATATTCAAACAGGGTATCTTACAAGATAAGTTCCTCCTTTTTAATTCTTTTATATCATCTAACACAGGATAATGTGGAAATAAATGCTAGAATTTGGACAGATTTTAGAACCTTGCTTGAGTTTTCCTACGTGCAACACAAGGAGAACACAAACTACTAACAGAGCTGTATTTATAGGGCCCTCCCACACACACTCCCTCCCCTTCACTCCGTGATACGAGCATAAATTCAAACCTCGACGACTGCAAATTAGATATGTGGTCCAGGCAAAGCACATTTTATGTTTACTCGTAAAAGTATCACCATTCATTCTATTTGTAGTTGCTCAACAGCACATAGACTTCCTGGCCAGGCTGACTTTTATTGAGGAATGCACTTTTCACATTATTTCCTGATTTCCAGAACTTAGTAAAAATGCTTAAAGGGTTCCAGCCCAACACTTAGCCTAAGTGCAACGCCGGAGAGCGAGCATACCTTACTCCAAATTGCTTTAGCAATGTAACAACTACCCAGTGAACCAGTTTTTCACGAAAGCAATGCACACTAGCCAGAGTTTGAGAGTATTTTCACAGTCCTGGAGGGGCAAGAGGCTTATTCAAGACTTTTTGCCAAAGCCCTCTCCTCTCCAGTCTATGTTAACAGCTCATACATCTCTGGACCCTGGCAGGCTCAAGGTCCCAGATAAGCTTAGGAGGGATTTTAATAAAAGGCAAAAAAGTTTTACTCACACAGACCAGTAGGTTTTAAGGTGCAACAGTTCAAAAAACCTTGCATCTTAATGAATCATTGTTCAAAGGAAATTGGTACGTCCAATATACCCACTAGAGCAGTGTGTGCATTTAAAGTTTCATAGAGGACAGCAAACAAAGGCAGTCTAGAAAACTCATGCATTTAACAAAATTATTACCTCAGGAAGATACTACAAGGCAATTTCTTCAGCAGTAACCACTCAAGATGTATCCTCATGTATTTTCACACCTCACTACTTGGGCTCCTACCACCCACCAAAATCAACAATATTTGGCTGCATAAATCATTTTAAACCTTAAGTAAGTACATTAAATAGGCAAAAGTTCTCTTGCAAAATGCACATTTTTCATAAAATAAGTATCACATTCAGGGGAGGTGTAGCAGTTTTAGTTAAACTACCAAAGGTCTCTGGGTCTAACAACGTTGTTCCATTCCTTGCACCACACAGAGCTAAAGCAGAAGTCTGCTACCCTTCACTATTTAATGTCATGAAGTCCCCTCAAATAAAAGAGAATTACTTCCTACAATATGTATGCTGACATTTGATACCTATATTTAATTTGTTTTATCAAAAGTGAGTATAGTGTCAGTCCCTTGCATGTCTGTGCAATACTTTTACAAAAATAAAGGTCACATCTTACTTTCAGAAGCACAGCAATGTACTTGTCCCATGCAGCTGCTCTACATACATCAGGCACTGCATCTTATTGCACAGTAAAAAAGAAATATATTTAACAGTAGTATCTGGTACATTTTTTTCACCCAGTTTTTCATTCACATTGGGAAATGAGCTCATCATGTGTCACTCCATCAGTTTGAATTCTCTGATTAAGTAAAGATTGATCTTCATAATCTGCATTACCTGAGTTTATTCAGCTTCTAAAAGGGACTATCTGAGCTTAATGCTGCTACAGAAATCTGTGAATTAGGTTCCAGCCAGTGCAGGTTCCGGCTGCAACATGAGCTCTCTTGTGGGTACAGGGGAGGCACTGGGAATCACCAGGGGAAGAAATAGAGACAGGACTATTCCTTTCGATTTCTGGTTGTGTTCAGATCACATTTAAGCCAACCATAAAATCAATACCAAGATATACAAGCTGATGTTCCCTGTAAAACAGCATCCTGTATGAAAAACTCCACCCTATAAGAAGCAGATCTGGTAGCTACATAACACACCAAGAAATACCTGGTAGAATTTAATTTTTAACACAAACTGTAGAATAGATGAAACAATTTTAACAAAATATTACCCATGCCTTGAGAATCAGACTTGGTTTCTTCTTAACTCATGTGAGCAAGGAAACTCTGCAAAGTCCTACTCAGTTTTTCATTCATTAACACAAAAGGAAAGGTTTGCAGGTTCAAAGACTGGTGTGATGAAGACAGCAAAGCTACGAGCCAAGTGACAAGAAACCATGTCTAGAGTCCATGCTCAGACAGGAATGCATACAGCAGAGCTCCTAAGACTTTTTCCCTTCTTACAAGCAGTAGGGAAGGCCTCATTTTGTCAGTAAAGAGGAAAGCAGCTGTTGGCAGCCAATGTCAAGGTTACAAGTGCTACCCTGAACAACCACTACACAGGAGCTACCCCTCCCTTTTTCTTTCCCGACGGCCCATTTTCCTGCACACCAGTCCAGATGAAATTGTTTAAAGCCATTGATAAGGCTATACTGAGGTCCAGGACTGGCTATATCCATGTCCGGACCAAAAGGCTGGTTTGTGGTGTATTAACAACAAGGTCAACCAAAAATACTTCTTTCTTTACCACTCCCCAGAGAAGTATCTAGGTTTTTCAGAGCTTTTCAGCTAGTCCAAGTGATCTATGAACTGTACTCCTATGACCCCTGGAAATACTTTAGGCAGCAGTGAGAGATTTAATTTCTTTATGATTCAGAAGCCTATACATGATAAAAGCTGAATTTTAAAGCTGAGGAGGGAAAAAATTCTCATTACTAGTCCTTTTCTTTATGAAATTTTAGAAAATGTGATTTTCATCTAAAATGTGCTATAACAAGATTCCCATTAGCACTCATTCATGCAAAAAAAAAAAAGTCCTACTGCATTTGATGGATTACCACCTATCACTTAGACCAGAGCAAACTCATGCTGCTAAAACTTTGCATCCACCACCAATGCACACATGCCCTGTCTCATGAGTCAGTCTGAACACACACCCTGTAAAATTATTAACTAGACTGCAGCTGACTTCAATGATCATATTTCTGAATGAATCTGAACTGCACATTTGTTTAAAATTATTTCAGATGCTGTATTCTTAACAGGTAAATATACAGCTTGATAAAATAAGCCTAATTTATTACAGACAAGTCAACAAATTCTTCTATGCAAGACACATTACCTTAGAGATATTCCTGGTGGTAGATTTGAGGTACAAAGATATTTTACATGTGGATATGTTTAATATTCCTGCATTTAATTTTAAACGTATGTGTTAATTTAATATGTATTCCAAGCCTGAAAATTTTCTTCCTTTTATAAATAGCACCTTTATGAGCCTTACAAATAAATTCAATACACTGTTTCCCCTTGCAAGGTAGGATGGATGAAAAGCAGGAAGAAAATTAATATCTACTACCTACAGAGTACACGCTGCTCAGTATTCATAGATGAATCAAGGGAGATGACCCTTCGGCCTGAAAAACTTAAATACTTAACATAAGGGTTAACTTGATGATAGAGACATCCTCCTTTATTTTACAGTCTATTAGAAGAGCTCCAAATTGCATTGTGCGACCTGCGAATCAGATGGGGATCAGAGGTCGTCACAGTGACAACCTTAAGAATTCATGGCTAGATCTGCATAACAAGATATTTTTAATAACTCCACAGCAGTGGCAGGCTGCACAGCCAGGGCAAAGCATAAAACATACCACAGCAACATTCAGCTCAAGAAAAGGAAAAAGCCCAGCCCAAGCCATCACCTGGCTGATCAGGTGCTCTGAGGGTTAATTTTACAGTGCTTTGGTTTGTATCAGTCCTGCAGCCTAGTAAGACTTTAAAAACTAGAAAGCTCTCCTAGCTGAAAAGCGATTACAAAAGAGATGTTTCACAGAAAGAATTATAACATGACAATTGAAATGGGGAAGAGGGAAGAAGAAGCATAAATATATGACTTATTTAGTATTTTCTCTTTACTTTTCCAGTTATGGTTGAGCTGGCCATTTTTGATGAATATTAGCTAGACAAAAAAAAACAAACCAAACAACAAATGGAAATGTTTCCTGGGCTACCAATTTGACCATACAAACGTTATTAAATTTTATTTATCCCACACACATTACATGCTACCAATATATAAAATCTGATAACGGACATCTTGAGATGTAATGCTAATTATTAAATATTTCTATATTTCTCTTAAGTTTTAGAAAACATAAGAGCAATCATCACTGAGTTACTATTCAAATCTTAACAGGAAATGCTTCTAGTTTTCAAAGGGCAACTTTGCTAAGATTTAAAAGCAGCACCTGAGGAAAAGGCTTCTCTGTAAAGGTGTCTCTCTGGCTCTGTGGTCTGAGTGTGTTTTAGCAGGTGTGGGTTCAGGCACTGTGAGGGATCACTCAGGTCAATTATCCCCAGAAACAACTTCTCTAAGATGAAGAAAAGGGGACTAAACATATGGATGTGAGTGCAAGAAGCTTTTACAGAAAGCTGTCAGCTGGACTGGATTCCCTACGGCTGCAGAAAGAAGCACAAAGAGAAAACAATACAGCCTTTGCTTCTAAATTTTAGAAAATTCAAGGGCAGCTTTTTTTCCCTAAGGGAGGCAGTAACTTAACTAAAAGACAGACTTGAACAGAACTGGTTATAAAGCTACAAAATAATTAGGTAGAAATAACTCGTTAGTGTTGCTAAAATGCCAAACTGCAGATGAATGTGTGGAAACAAAAAAATCAGCAATGGCCTTATAGCCAAGCAATTGGTAGAACTTCTGGCTTAATTTATAACATATTAAAATTTTAACCTTTTAATGTATTAAAATATTTTAAGACTAAATTAAGAGCAGCAAATATGTAAATTTTTAGCCATTTTCTTACATTACACTTTCAGAAAAAAATCCAAATTGTATTACAGTGAGGTTTGAGTATCAGATCAGGTTCTGGACAACACAAGGACAGGCTAATTATTAATGGCATTATTGAGTTCAACCACATGTTTCACATGGATAAAATTAAGTACACGAATAAATCAAGATCCAAGCGTGCTCAGATTTGACAGAAGATAAGGAAAGGTGAAACAAAAAGTAATGAAATACAGTTAATGAAAAACTATATATCCCTGGTTGGTAATGTAACTTGAAATTTAAAATTCCACATGTAACAGGCCTGTTAAATGATCACTCTGCTGACAGAAAAATGAGCAGGATGTTTCTCACATCATTTTTCCTACTGGATTCTGTCTGTCCAAGTTTTAGCCAGCTAAGCACTAAACCTTCCACAGCTTCCAAAAGGAATTACATAAGAAATAGTCATACTTTCAGTGTACAAAATACAGCTAATGAACTACATTTCTATGTAGTGTCTGTAAGTGTCAGGATTTCAAGTATGATCCTAACAGATAATCCTTTATGGAAAGGATGTAAGTGAAAGGTAGTGTGCATGACTTAAAATACAGTCTATACTTGTCCTCTCACAACTTTTAAAACTGCAAGATCATTTGTATCTCTCAGATGCAAATCAGACACTAAGCAAAAAAAACAATTAAAATCTAGTGGCTGAAGAAACGGAGGAAGACATCAAAAACCAAAATGATTTTCAACCAGCAAAACATACTTTTAAAGAACAATTTAGCCATAAGTTCTTCCTACAAAATAATTAAACTTATGGAAACACAAATATCTATGCCAATCTCAGCCCATACTGACAACTGTACTTGTATAATGACTCATCTAAACCAAGTAAAGAATAAACTCGAGGGGTCTCTGGTGTATTGCTGTTGTAGTAAGTTTACCTGGAAACACCGACTGAGCTGATGGCTGGCTTTGGATCAAGGTGGCACAGAGGAAAACGTGGAGCATGCAGTATGCACTCCCTCTACTGGGCACTGGGATTATCCCGAGCAGGCATTCAGAGAAAAGAGGGATATGTCCGAGCATCCAGGTATCGTGAAATAAAAGCCCTTTCACAGCTCCTGCCCTCTTCTCTTGGATTTGGCTAAACCACACATTCCCAGAAAAATGGATTTCAAAACTCTTGTTTACGCTCCCAAAATGTAACTCTTGTCAGAAACCAAGACCTGATTCACATCCCAAACAAGGATTTAACTTGTGTAAACACACAAAACCCCATTCGCCTTTGACCAACCCAGCAAGTCTGTCATTCTTTGTCCAACTCCCACCAATCTGAAAAAGTGAGAGCTCAGAAAAAATGTCTCCATGACTTCTGATCTGCTGGGGGCACAGCAACGGGAAGAGGGAACGTGTAGTCTGTGCAGCAGGGATGTATTAATAATGACAAAACCTGCTGCAAGGGATTTGTTTCTAGACAGTCAAAGGATAACCTTTGTTTTTGTACTCCCTCTCCTTCCACAGCTCCTGAAAGGCAACTGCAAAATGGTGCCACAAGGTACTTGAGCTGGCAGGGTGTAAGTGTCACATGGAAATGATGGCTCTCCTTGTAATTAAGGCTCTCCGATGGTTTGAGTTCCTCACTCTCACGAAAAGAATGAGGTTGTTACAGCTCATGTCACTATAAACCATTTTAAGTCAAAGTGTCTCGCTGTATAAAGTCCTGGGCTTTCCTTCAGGCGGCTTTGCGTAAGTGAAGTTCCATAAACCTACAGAAAGTTCTGTAGTTTGCAAAGCAGCGTGACTTTTCCATTTTTCAGAAAAGGTAAAAAAAAACTTCAGAGAAATAATTTGCGCTAATTTTCTAACAGGCTGTGATTGCTCACAAGTCCTGCCTTGGAGGCTTGTGCTCTGTGATCTGGAAATTGAAACAAGAAACAATGGAAAGTATGGATGCAATAACAAGGATTGCCAAAAGCACACACCTTGTGCACCAGAAAAATTATTCTTTCATGAATGCAGGCCATGTGACCACCAATTTCTTCCTCTCAGTATAATTTACATCCAGCTACACTGCTGGTATATTCATATTGAACTGCAGCATCAAGAATTACTCCAGATATATACAATTATTGGCATTTCAGCCACATATATAACTGACCAGCTAAGTAAGAGTATCAATGACACGTGGCAATGGTAAGGAACCCCGGGACTTCTCTCTTTAAAGTGGCAAGTGAGACTGAGAGTTACAGTAGAATTCAGAGTAATAAATCTCCAGTTTCACTGCCTCTCACTAAACCTTTCACTTTATCAACTTTCTTAATCTCAATTTGAGGATGGGTAAAGCCTTTACTCCCTCTGTTCCCAGACAGAACAGAAACAAAGCACTGAATAGAACAGATTAAAAGGGGGAAAATGAGTGACCACAGAAGAATGGGGATGGAGCACAAAGAAAATGCAAAAGGTCCAAGAAGAATGGGCAAGCCCAGGTTCCCAGTCAAGTTGCCAAGCCCTGATCATTCTGTTTTATATTTGCTATAAATGCTACCCATCATTTCTCTTCTCTACACTGAGCAGGTACATCAGTCACTGATTCCACAAATAACACCCTTAATGCCCCACGCTGTCGGGACAGGGTGGCAGGGAGCCAGGGCCCTGAAGGACAGACAGACTATCAACACTTCTGCTCCGGGGTTTAAAGACACAGGAGGCAGAAAACTTTGGCATGGCAAGAGTTATTGCTCCAAGGACACAAGGACAGACAGAGCCACAATACATAACACAGGCAGCAATGCTGAACTAAAGAGGAGTTGTGTCTAGTGTTTCATATGGTGACATGTAAATATTTGACAGATGGGGATTTAATAACCATGGTCTAAGAGATTCTGTTTATTTTGTTCTATCAGGCTCTCAATTTACCATGTTTTTACGTTTCAATAAAGTCATCTGACACATGAATAAAATATAATTTATACAGTTTCCTTCTGCAGTACAAAGCTCTTTATGTTCAGGTTATAAATTTAAAATAACTCAGCACTAACATTAAATTTGGTTATTTTCCACTGGAGAAAAACCCTATGTATAATTGTTTTCAATGTTTAAGTTAACTCAATCTGCATCACTTCATTTTGAAAGTATTCTTTGGAAGCACTACTACGTATTTTCCTTTTTTTGTTTCCTTCTAACAATGGAATTTATTAGCTTTCAAACTAGTATCTGTATTAGTTATAAACATGCTATATAAACATACAGACAGCATTGATCACTCTCCAGCAGTAGTAACAATACCACTTCAAACACATGCACACACACACACGAAAAATCCAGGCTTGAATGTCCTTTATATCTTGTAAGAAATATAGCAACCAATATTCCATGCAGAGGTGCAGCAAATGAAGTCCTGTCAGGCAAATGGCAGGAATGACAGCAGATGTCTGGATTCCTTCATAGCTGGTTGCATAAAGGTAGCACACATATTTCACTGAAGAAAAAAAGCTCTGACGAGAGTCTTTCAGTACTTTTCATTCAGAGTTGGCATTTTTGACCGGTGTGGCACATCAGTAGGTGTTAAGACAATGAACCAGATTAATCTTGATTAAGCTTCATTTGCACAATGGAAGCAAAGTCTACAACACTCAGTCATGGCTAAATGAAGCTACCACAATTTAGTCCAAGGTATAATGTCCAGATCAGATCCTTAAAAAACAGTAAATCCAAACCAGACTGCAGTCTGGACCCTTACCCAAACCACTTATTTTCATGTCAAGTACAGTAATTTCATCTGATCACAGCCAACAGAAATGAGCATTATGCAGCTCTCCTTTTTAGCTACACAAACAAACCATAGACTCCTTTTTGGATCTCAATAATGCATTTGATCCTCCAGACTCTGTTTATTCATAAGTTCTATCCATTTCAAAAGAACTGTCATAGGTAGCTAATCTTTGTGAAACATTTTGATGTTTTAAAGTTTTATATAATAACTAATTCTCTTATGATAACCTCAATCACACTACATGCTCACTAGAGAGAGTAAATGCTGCACAGCAGAGAAACTACTTTCCTGAACTGAGAGACACATAGTTTGGCAAGTTGTAAAACAACATGAGTAGTTCAGTGTTTACTGAGAAATACGCAGAAAAGGAGCTGAGGACATAATAGTGTTACACACGAAGAAACTAAGAGTAAATAAAATCTGCATTTAACTACTTCTCTGTCCTAAACAACAGGGTTGCTTTAAATGGTTTTGTCTAATTACCCTGACATATAATATAGGTGTTTACTGCAACTTCCTTGAGTGAAACTACAATCAGCTAAATTAATGTACTTTTCACTAAAACTTGTGTTGAAAAGTTTCCCAGATTAAGGCGTAAGAGAAAGAGCATTTTTTGCATACAAGCTAAGCTTTACTAATGGCCCTCTCTAGTAAAACAGAATTTTAAGTAACTCACCACTTTTCTTTTTCTTGCTTTAAAGGAAATGTTCATTTCTTTGTATTTCTTCATAGCAGTCTCCAATTTACTCTTGAGCTCAATGGCAGATCTTAGCCGGTCATCATTGATTCCTGCTCTGGTGAGTAACTGCAAAGCAAGGCAACAACATTCTTACTCATTTTTCTAGACATCTGAGTGAAAAAAAATTTTGGTTTTCCTTCATAATTAATGAAACAACATTGTCACAAATTCCTTTATTTTGCAAGCAACAATTAGTGAAGCCAATTCTTTTCCTATCTAAAATACAAAAACTAATAGCAACTAGTGAAGACAAAGCTACTACAAACATCTTCTGAGGGTGTCCTTCTCTAGGCCACATTCCATGCAGGAGGCTCCAGGACATACTGTTTATCTGACAGGGAGACGTCTGACAAAAACAAGTTGTGTTTTCCTTCAAGCCTTTGGGAAAGAGCCCCATTTTACTGTGTCTTAAAAAACCCCCCCACCAAAATATTGACAGGAGGTACCACACCCAAGGCTGAGAGCTATCAAACAAGTTACACAGCTCCTGCAGTCTCCTTTTGCCCACCCCTACTGAAATCTTTTTTAGTTGCTCCTACGTTTCTTCAACCTAAATTTCCTTTTGGCTCACTCTCCCTCAAGACTTACTGCACCTCAGCCTTTGCTTCACCATCTTTTTACTGAAAAATGAAAAAAAATAAATTGTGTCTTTATCCCACCTGAAGCCAGGACTGCACAGAAGGCAAGAACTTATTTCGAAGAAGTTTGTGAGCATCCACGACACTGCTTATGATGGCAGTATTATCTTCATTCTCTTGCACTTTTATATCTGCTCAAAACAGGGGAAAAAAGAGTTAGTGCATGATGTTTATATTATCTTCACTGCAGTAGCTAGGGAAGGTAAATGGAAGTAGACATTAATATTACTAAAATATTTGATCACTTCAGGGAAAGTTACAAACATCAGAATGCTACTCTGGTCAGCATTAATCATTCTACCATTATCCACACATTATCCCATCCCAATTCATCAAAAGATGAAAAGTTTTCAGGCCAGTGATGCCAGAAAGAGTTGTTAAGCCATCACTACTAAAACATCACCACATAAACCACAGAAAAGTTCAGTCTTACAATTTACATCACACCTTGTCCCAAGTTCAAATGAACTAGGTCCTACTGTACCAGTTTCTGCATATTCAGTAGAAAATAATCCCTGCCCTGGTGTTAACAGGGACTTGATTGTGAAAGAAACAAGGTATGTCGCTATCCAAGTAAAAATGGTACTTTTCACATTCATAAGCCCCACAAACACATTTCCAATTCTGTTGTCAGCAAGCACAGAAGCAGATACTCCCCTTACTGCCTGCACATGAAATTCCATTAGGACAGTACTTGTAAGATACTTCCAAAAAACAAATCACCCTCATATTTGTAGAGGTAACTCACATTACCAAAAAGAAAAAAGGTACAATCACAATCCTTAAGACTTCGTAGCAAAACTACTTACTGCTTCTTGCAAGCTGTAAATGGCAAGGAAAAAGAAAAATTTAAGAAACACTCAGCTGCAAGATTCTCACACTACCAGCTTATATCCCATCTATAGAAAGTAAGAGGTGAGTAGTGAAGCCTTTGAGAAAGAAAATTATATGTGGTAAACAGATTTTTTTTAACACAGGAAACTCATTATAGGCACTATGAAGCGCTGTAATGGACTTGCAACAACTGATACAAAATTTCAGTCTTGGGGTAATTAATAAAATTGGTACTCACACATAAGGACACTCAAAACTAAGAAAAGTTACTAGATGAAGCAGAAAGAGAAAAAGAACTCCAAAATAAATCAAAGTGGTGTCTAGGAATCCCAAAGCAAAATGGCGTTCAGTAACCCCAGCCTTCAAGCGACACAAAAAACTCAAACCCACAATTACAAAGCACTTCACACAAAGGCTGCCTCCAGCTATATGTCAAAAAATTTTCCAGGTACCTGTGGAGATTTCAAGGTCTAGAGCGTACTTATGTGAAATAAGCCCATGGTTCCTCACAAAAGTCTGGTAATCATCATCATCATCAAAAGAAGGGACACCGGACTGAACTTCCGAGCGTGTGTCTCCATCCAGCTCTTTTTGCTCAGGCTTCTCCCCTTCCTCATCTGACTCTTTGTTTCCACCAGTTCTAACACACGGAGGAACAGGAAGAATGTCCTTGCTGCAGCATGGCTGTTCATCATCCATGGCCCCAAAACAGGACTGGTCAACTTCCACCCGGGAGGACAAGGGAGATGCAGACGTTTCTTTGTTGGGTTCCATGTTGTCCACAGCAAAGTTGAAAGGATCTGGCATCAGAAGCTGGAAACAGTTTTCCATCTCTGTCAGTGTGTCAGCAATCTCTTGGGACATTTCTATCAAGACACAATTGATTAAGAAGACTGTTAAATACTGTAAAACGTTAATGTCTCCAGAGCAGACACAGAGTCACAGAACAAATATGACTGCCAAAGGGGGGATCCATTTGTTCAGTGATAATTTAGCCACACAGATGTCCCTCTATAGGGGCATTTGCAGAATTTGTCCTTATAAAAGTGACAATACTTTTCGTAAGCAGGAAATCTAGAATTTCCTGAGCAGTGAATGCAGAATCAGGGTTCCGCCCTTCCCTATCCTCTCTAAAATTCTAATATCCAAACATGACACAAGTACTTCATGGAATTTGAAGGAAAATGAGGTTCAGTGAGGACATTCTTAATGATGTTGGTGGGTATTCATTCTACAGCTTTGAATTTTACAGTTGCATGTAGGTGTAGCCATTAATGTATGTTTTTGCTCAGAGAGATGGTACCAATAAAAATTGCTTTAACAAAGTTGAATATCTTTAAAATTCCTCTCTCATGCATGAAAACACTTCCAGCATGCAGAATAAATGTAGACAAAATTGGATGCATTACATATAGCAAAGTAATTTACATAAAAAAACCTTTGTAACTGCAGCATAATGTATTTACCATCTCTGTTCTTATTGGGGATTACAGAAATGTGCCAGCCCCCAGTCACACACATGTTCCAGCTGCACTATGATACTTTCCACAGGTATCCTGCACTGCATCCAGGATTCCTGTGCCTGTCCTTCTGAAACCAATGACTGTGTATATAATTAATGTCACCAGCCAACAAGGTATTAGCAAGTCTGTGCCAAGTCAATGACACAGAAATTAAGTCACTAGCCCCTAAAAGTCTCGTGATATGCTTGTTTGGAGTTATGCATTCATACTTTACTGGATCACAGACCAGACCATTACTTTTTCTTTCTTTTTTATCTCTTCACATTACCTGAGCTCACAGCTGGTCACTTGTTTCCCCTGATATTCTTCAGATGAGAAAGAGGGAGGATCAAGCTCTCACAAATGTGCTCCCACCATTTGTGGTCACCTATTATTTGGATAGCTACTCCCTCAGAATTTGTTTTATACAACTTTAAAAAAGGTTGCTTTAAAAACAAACAGAAAACCAAACAAAAAAAAAACCAAAACAACAAAACACTAAAAGAACCAAAGCAACTGACCTTCCATTTCTTTTTCAGTTCTTTTGACTTTTTCTTTGTAAACGTTATCCAAGCGCTTTTGCTTCTCCTCTTCCCTCCTCCTTTCAGCCACAGTTCTGGCATGCACATCTTGAAAATCCACCTAAGGAGGAAATGAAGAAAAAAGTGTAACATTCCTCGTAAGAAATATATAGAAAATCCATTTCCTAAGATCCTTATCTGTGGTGAAAAATCCCCTAACACCAGCGATCAGCCAGAAGCTCAGCAGCATTTCCTTTTATCTCTTCTCCTCTTCGAATCAATAACTACAGCAATTCTGAACAGTGCTTTTATTTCTGCTAATAAGGGACTGCTGAGAATCAATGGCTTTCAGAAAGGAATCATAAGGTAGAAAAAACAAAACACTTAGATTTCCACATCTGAAGTGCAGGAATAAACTAGGCTTTGGGAGACTTTTGTCACAGCATTGGAGACAAGGAGTTAGGGAGAATGGGCAGGAAGAGACTAGGCAGGGTAAATATTAAGATTACATGAAAACATCACACTAGATCCAGTAGTAAAGGAAATCTAGGAAAATTTGTAAGCACTATTATCACATATATAGATGTCACTTACTGAAGAACTTTGTAAGCAAGGAAAGAATGCATTCAAATTCATTAAAAAAAGGCCAAATTCATGATTTTACAATTATATTTGTTGCATTTTGGGATTGAGGGAAAAGTTAACATTCAGTCTCACTTTCTTATGACTACAATATAAACAAAAATCTGAGTGACTCAAAATGCTGTGTCCTAAAATACTTGCAATTTTTATTTATTTTTAGTTTGGTCTTAGAAGGGCTTGAAATGTAAATTTTCACTCCTGCCTTAAGGAAGGGAGTCTTGACTGTGTTACTCCATAAGGAAACCCCTTTGAAGAAGAAAAACATGGTATTTCCTTTGATTGCTACCACATAACTTCTATTCACTTCCACACAGACAACACAGAGTGCTGGCAAGCCTGCACTTTGCTGGTGCTGAAGTTCACAGACTCCCTGGTGCAACGTCTATAGTACAAACATTCAACTCAGTGAAGGTTTGTCACTGTTGCCACTGCTGGATGATCCAGCATGTCAGCCTCCAGTAATGGCTCCCAGATACTGCCATCCTACACCAAAGTTCTGGAGCCACATAAATGATTTCTATATCACAGCTATCACAGAAATTGGCATGGAGAGTCTTCATGAGTTTAGGAGGAGAGGCACACTCAACAAGGCCTTTATTTTTCGTGGGGAATGGGTGGGCAGAAGGATGGTAGGGAAAAGAACTACTTTCACATCCTGCAGAATGGATTACCAGTGAGCCTCCTTTGGTTTTCAGGACCTGATTTTTCTCCCAAGCTTGCACAGCTCTCCACACAGAAGTGAGAGAAACAGATCCTCCCAAAGAGCAACACTGCCCACAAAAGCAGAACAAAGATACAGATCCCAGGAACTACAGCTCTGACTGGAGGCTGTCAGGTTGGACTGCACAGAAAACCAAGAAGACCCAGAAGACACAGAAAACCACAGAAGACCCAGCCAGAGATTGCTAAACCAGAACTTCTGCCTCATGCCAGAGTACCTACAGTAGAGTCATTTGCCCATTCTTTCCCATTCTCCATCCCAAAAGGACCAGCAACCTGCTGCTCCACTGCACAGGCTCATGCTTTGGCACGTGTCTGGTTGCCCTTCTTACCACATCAGCCAAACCATCGTGGTTCACCACTGACAAGGAGAGCTCACCTCACTTATCAAGTGCCTCCCACAGCACACACAGAGCCTGGAGTTTCCTGAACCAGGGCACAGGAGCCTCTCCCAGAAGCCTCACAAGGTCACAGTAACTCAGGGTTGTAAGGGTGCAGGTAGTGGGCCTAGACAACCAGTGCAACTTTTGTGAAAATACTGGAATACGGCAGTACTATACTCTATATGGATCTGCTCACTCTGTAATTCCAGCTCACTCTATAATTCCATCCATGCATTTCTCACATGCAAAGATACTACAATACAACTCAGGTGCCCAAGTATGGAAACATCTGGATACATGTGAAATATTTTTTCCTCTTTTTCTTTTTTTCTAAACTTTGAGGCAGGAGGCTTAAAACAATTATTTTCATGTATACAAATACTATTTGTTCTTGAAGTCAAACATTTATAGAGAGACCTACTTGGTATCAACTACTATGGACTTACTAATGTTAAAAGAGCAGAGAGCTCTCCAGGTTTACACCCTTAAAGGGCAGCAGCTGACATCTTCCGACTGTTCATAAAATGATTTTGGTGATAATTTAAAAAAAAAGCCAACCAAAACCCAACCATAAACCATACACAGAGCTAACACTTCCCCCAGGTTGCCCTATACTACTGTGCAAAACCTGTAACACACAACAGCAAAGGTATTTTACTACTGAAAAGGAAAACTTTCTCCTCAAAACTTTGTGTTGCTTTTCACACTCCAAGTATTGAGCTGGCAAAAGGCCAGCTGACTCCTACCAAGTCTTTAAGTACAAGAGTTAGCAAACCACCTGAAACTGCATCTATTAATGTTTCTAGAGGAATTCAAATTCCTGTCTCCTCTAGGAAACGGCACAGCCCGCCTCGCTGGGTGCCTTGTACCACACAGGGAGGGATCCCCAGTCCTAACTGGGAGCAGCCACAGGAACACAGACAGACCTGCCACGCTCCAGCAGAATTGTTGTACACTTGTGTTCAGCTGGGTAAAACTGTGTTACGTATTTAAGTTCCCTTGCCTCAGTCTTGCATTTCTCCTTGTCACTGTCATTTAGTATTTCCTGTTTGTTAAACAAGACAAAAAAGGAGAATTCAAGGACAATTGCCTTTTGTGAGCAGATGACAAAAACTACATAAAAACCCAGCACAGTGCAGCAACTAGGGAACGTGACTGGCTTAGTGTGGAACCAGAACAACAGAAATACATCATGTATCACAAAGGTTTTCTGATGTACTGTTAGGAACACTGAACATCAGTCTGCTTATTGACAGCCTGTTATTACTGCAGACAGTGTGAATGCTGGAATAGCATTCCCAATTTCATTGTTTGTGCAGCAGAAGACACACTAAAGCAGCAGAATGTTCCAAAGACAGTAACTTGAAGCCTTGAAGCGAGATCTAAAAGCAAGTGTTTACACACAAAAATTTCTCTTTAATAAAAGTTCTTGTATGGCACAGCAACACTGCAGCTGAGGGGGGCAAGTTGTCATCTCTGCTGTAGTGAGAACTGGACAGCTCAGTACACAAACCAGGTTAGTTTAAACTGGCATAGAAAGACTCAACTGGTTATGCTCAGTTTAAGGCATAACCATTATTCCTCTTCAAAAAAGAGCTAAACCCTGGGGCTCCAGGCAGGATTCAG
Source organism: Margarornis squamiger (assembly GCA_035222235.1). Classification (NCBI taxonomy): domain Eukaryota; kingdom Metazoa; phylum Chordata; class Aves; order Passeriformes; family Furnariidae; genus Margarornis; species Margarornis squamiger. The sequence goes on from JAWWTY010000123.1 coordinate 67,567,082, forward strand.
CCTGCTGGTGAGCAATACTTTTCACACCCTGAGAAAGGGCTGAGTCCAGCTCTGAGCACAAGGCTGGGGCCTTTAGAACTTACAATACTGCCGGATGAACAGAAAAGGTTTGTTTTCCCCTGACCGCACTCAACAGGAGGTTTCCTACTGGCAGTGCCGTTTCCATAAATAGCATTTATTCTTTCCTTGCTTTAGCATCGCTTAGTATCATCACTCAAAACCACAGCGAAGCGCGGAGTACCTTCTTATTGTGCTTTAGGAAGTGGTACCCGAGCGACAGCTGCTTGTAGGCCTGCCCGTACTGCAGGTGCCAGTCCCGCACCGCCTCCACCGCCGCCTGCCGCAGCCTCTGCGCCGCCTCCCGCGGCGGGGGCAGCGGCTGCCCGTGCTCCGTGCCCACCGTGAGCTCCAGCACCTCCTGGAAGGCGGCGGCGAGCAGGGTCCTGAAGCGGTGGGAGCGGTGGAAGAGCTCCCTGGCGGCCTGGAAGGCGGAGAGCCGCACCTCGGCGTGCGCCTCGCGGAGCCGCGTCAGCAGCAGCTGGAAGGCGCGGCCCAGGAGCTCCTCGGACGACCTGGGCGCGGGGAAGGGAAAGAACGAGAGGGGATAAAGGCGAGCCTGGCGGGGGTTGTAGTTTATTGTAAGTGTTAAGACAGCAGCACACAGCACAGCACCTCCCCCCCACTGCCCCCCCCTCCCCCACAGAGCGGGGTCCCAGGGCGGCTCCGCGGGGCAGCGGGGCCCGGCTCGGTCCCTCCCCACGCCCGTACTTGCAGATCTTCTTCAGCTCCTTCATCTTGCCCGGCTCCAGCCGCGGCTCGCCGGACGTGGTGAGCTCTTCCACCAGCTCGGCCAGGCGCTGGTCCTGGTCCATGTCGGCCGGCAGCGAGGCAGCGGAGCCGCCGAGACACCCGCCGCCGTGGACACCCGCCGCCGTCAGGCCGGGCTCTCAACCCGGGAGAGCTTCTGGAGGGCGGCAGGAGCGCCCGCAGGCACGGCCACGTCTGGCGGGCGCCATATTGGGCCCTCACGGAGGCCCCGCCCCATGGAAAGCCACGCCCCTCATCCCCACGCCCACCGGCTCGTGGGTCGTGGAAGCCCCGCCCATCAGCGAAAGCGCCGCCCTCATTGGTCCGCCCATATGCTAATAATTTGTCAGACCACGCCCATGAAATATCCCCGCCTCTCATTGGCCACGCCCCATAGCACAGAGCCCCGCCAAGCCACGCCCCCGCAGGAGCCACGCCCCCACTGAAGTCACGCCCCAGGGCTGCCCCACTCGCCCCCCGCCCCGCGGCGGGTGGTACATTCCACCCCTCCTGTCCCCCCGCCCCGGCCCGTACCACCCCGCCTTCCGCGCGCACCCGGAAGCGCGGGCAGTGGGGGGGGGGCCCTTAAAGGGGCCGCGCCCCCTCTGTGTGTTAACCCTTTGGTGCCCGTGACGGCAGGAGCGCAGGCTGGGGGGGACTCACACACAGATATAGACACACAGACACACATATAGACACATAGACACACACACAGGGAGGTTCGGGGTGATGCCTGAAGGTCTGGTGTGCATTTTGTAGAGTTTTAGAGTTTTACAAGTCTGGGTTTCCTTGCTCACGTGTTAAGTGGTGTTAGAAGTTGCTAAAGTGATTCTCTCACACGTTCTCAGGCTCTCTGAAGGTCACGGTGTCTTTCAGAAGCACCTGCAAGATAACCTGGAGACAAAACAATAGAAGGCCCAGAAACCCTTGGAATGGCCCAGCCAAGGACCCCGATGGGTGGGCCACGGAGGGAATTAGAAAGGATTGGTTATAGATATCTAATATGTCAATTGTTAGGAAGAGTATAAAACCTGTAAGCTTTGGGAGGGCGGGGGTTTTTGGACACAGAGATCCTTTCTGAAATAACTCACATTTTGTAGGCCCAGCGGAGGCCCCAGAGCCCCCACATCCCAATAAAGGTGTTGTCTATCTATTTTAGCCATCGGGGCAAGGAATATTTACAACCACAGCAACAACCAACATTATTTCAACAACCATTTCATTAGCAGAAGGCGTCTCTTCCGTGCAGTCTTACACCACCTCCTGATGGGCAATTCACATCTCTCCCCGTGCGGGTGGTGCCTGAACTCCTGGAGGACGGGCACTCAGAGAGAACATTAGTGTTAGATTAATGTTAAAGATAAACAACACCTTTATTGGGATTTGGGGGCTCTGGGGCCTCCGCTGGGCCTACAAAATGTGAGTTATTTCAATAAGGATCTCTGTGTCCAAAAACCCCCGCCCTCCCAAAGCTTACAGGTTTTATACCCTTCCTAACAACATATTAGGTATCTATAACCAATCATTTCTAATTCTCTCTGTGGTCCACCCATTGGGGTCCTTGGCTGGACCATTCCAAGGGTTTCTGGGCTCTTCTATTGTTTTGACTTCAAGTTATCTTGCAGGTGCCTCTGAAAAACATCATGACCTTCAGAAAGTCTTAAAAACATGTGAGAGAATCACTTTAGTGACTTCTAACACCACCTCAGCAGTGCCCTACCCCTGGCAGGGATGGTGGCTCTGTAAAGTGCAGGGATGAGAGGAGCCCTGGCAGAAAGGTCACTGGAAGAGTACAGTGACCTCAGCTTTAAAGGTGAGCTGTGCTCTGTGGCTTTCACACAGAAACCCGTCTGGAAATTCAGATGTAGAAATATATATTAAAAAACCAACGAACTGGAGTGGAGGACAATGGTGAAGAGTCCAGTTGTCAGGAGTTTCAGGGGAGATATTAGAGCATGACTGTGTTCTTACAGCACCTTCCACTTGAGAACCTCAGAGCACTTGATGATTGTTACAGGTGACCCATCAGCCTGTGGAGGGAGAAGCTGATAAAGGACCAGAGCAATAAGCCAAAGGTAAGAAGGGGGTGTGACCTACCTGGGTCCCCTCCTTAAAGCACAGCACACACTCTGCTGCAGTCAGGTCCTGTGGCTGACCAAAGCACTCCCTTGTCTTTTCCCAGGAAAGCAGGAAAATGAAGGAGAGCATCCAGCATTTTGTTCTGCACGTGGCTGTGTTCCAAGGGCACGTCCCTGGCATGTGTCCTGCTGCCCAGAGAATCACCTGTGGTGAGAGAGAGCTTAAAAGTTTTGTCTGTGTGTCCCCTTGCACTACCCACACAAATGTGGTTCAGTTACGGGACATGATGAGACTGCCCTGGGTTCACTCTTGGCAGAACCTGGCCTGCTCTCGGTTTTGGGTGCTCAGTTAGAAGTGTTCTGCAGACCCCCACCTATGAAAGGGCTGCTTATCCACTGGGAATAATCAAGGTCCTTGCAGGTGCCTGCTTTGAATGTCCTAAAGAAGGGAGACACCTAAAATATCTGTTCCTGTTCAAAAATGTTGTCAGAAAATTGGAAGGTACTTCCATTAATCCACAGTTCAGGTGTGTGTTGGAAACGTGTGAATTGGTGTTGCAGCAGTGTCTGCTGGCTGCTGTGGTTGGGAAAAGACAGCATTGAACACTTTTCACAAGAAATTAAGTCATATCTTCCACCAAATTTTCTGCAGTAAGTGAATACATACATTTTGCAGTTGCTCTGTGATTTCTGATTCAATACATCAAACCAATGGCATCCTACTTTTTAATAATGCTTCTCCTTTTCCCCATTGCCTTTCATTAAATAATATGGATTTCCATGTGAAATTCACACTGACAATGGCACAGTTCATCTTTAAAGTTTAGATCAGTTTTACTCTTTCATTATTCCTTAATTTTTCATTTCTCTTCTTAATTTGATTGAAAGTGCCTGAACAACTGCTTTCTGCTACTTGCAGAATTGCTGTACTATCTTGAAAAAGAATTTCAAAATGAGCTTCAAGCAACAGACTTACCATCTACAAAGGCACCAATTTCATACCCTTGCATAATACTTAAAGAAATCCCTGCAAGGAGCCATATGGTTCTGCAAAGAACCAGCTGATGAATGAATACTGGCTTGTGTAATTCATTCATGGTAGCCCCTTAGGCAAACCCCAGCAATTTCTGGGCTATTTATTTGTTTTAAAAATCAAAGGCAATTACATAAAACTGTGTTTGCTCAAGTTGCTGAGTCCCTTTCCCCTTCTACTTTTTAATGAACGTGGTAAATATCCACCATTCAAGTATTTCCATACTCCCTTCATCTGGACCAACGTGGTAAGAGGCTGAAGAGAGCCAGAACACAGGAGAATCCCTTCAGCTGCAGGAGTCACAACCCTCTGCACCTGCCTGGATTTCTCCCTTCTGTGCTGAGAGATCAGCAAGAGCAACACAGCTACACTTTGTGGGTTCTCCAAAGGGAGTGATGCCTTGCAGGAGCACAGACTCTTCCAGAAACTCTATCCTGTCCACCACCTCTCCAGGATAGCCAGTGCTATCACCACTGGCAGGAAGCATTTGCAGTGGGAATGTTCTACAAGGTATCTCCAAGCATGACCAGTTGGTCCATCCAGAGCCCATCTCCAGCTGGTCCAGTATCTTTGGCCAAATACCCAGGCAAAGAAAGCTCCCGAATATTGTCCGTTGACACTAATGATTTGGATCTGGGTGTTCTTACATTAAATAAGAACTATTTGTTCCACCACAAATTTAAAAGGTCAAAGTGATGGCGCTGGGAAGGATCGTTTCAGACTTTGTGCAATGCTAAATTATCTGTTGTAGTCTTTTATAAAAGAAACATCTCAGTGGGAGACAGTTCCACCATTTCACTAGATGATTCTTTGCCAGGGCTTGTTTTCCAGCTTTGCAATAAAGGAGAATGTCAGTCAGAAAGAAATCCCCTTGAACTTTTAAGATAGCTGTGTTCAGCGTAATGATATGAAATTAAAAAGGAGGATTTCTTTTCCTGCCAAAATGGAACTTGGGGGGGAAAAAAAAGCTTCCTTACAAATAATTTGGAGTTAAAATAACTTTGGTTTCAGGTCTGAAGATACAGAAACACGATAAACACTGACATTAAATTGTCACCAAGTTTGTGCCAATTGGGTTGCAAAGAAAATGACCTCCTATGTGAGCTGAATAGATGCTGAACCATCAGTTTGAGTTGAGCAAAAGGTGACAGATATTTGAAAGCTCTGAACTACCCCATAAGGGGTAAAGACTGTATTTAAACAGATGTTCTCAAAGGAAGAATAGCCTATTCATTAAACCATCAATAATGCAAGGCCAAAGATACTTGGTGGCCTCCTGTAATTATGTAAAATAGTGACTGTGACAACACTTCAACCCACTGCAAGCTTTTCTAATTCTGTCATAGGAGGGGGATGAATGAGCTTGCTCTGCATGGTCTAAATCATAATCAAACAACCATTTGTGAATGGATAGACCAGCAATAGCTGCAGGAGAACCATCACAAATCAAGGAGGACCCTCCTACATGTAGCTTATATTCATGTCTAGAGTGAGTTTTGAAAATGATACTACAGGGATTCCTGAAACTGCACATTGGTGTGGACACTCTTGACCACTATGAATGAGGGTAAATTGCTTTTTCCTCCATGGAAAGATCTGTGCAGACTCAAACTGGAACTTAATAAGCATTTTTCTGTGTTAGACAATACATGTCCACATCACAAGTTAACATTTTAACACAAATACACCCAGAGAAGGTCAAAGCACACCCCACTGCACTGGAAATGGATGTCTTTGGGGGTCTGGGGAATATGAGACTTTAAGGCAGGACTCAGATCAGGTGATTCAGAAAAGGAGAAAGGTTGTTAACTTGTAGAAAAGCAGAATGCAGAGGAGAAGACCCCCAAACTTCCAAAAGAGGAAGTCCAGCCCTAATTCTGCTTGAAGACCCTCTGATGTTAAATCATACAGTGACAGGAATGGCAATTTCACATGTATACAAATGTTCCCTTCTAACACAAAATATTAGCAGGAATTTCTTAAACAGCTTAAACAGAATGGTTTGGGTGTCCCGTTGACTCATTGATGGTTTTGTTTTGAATTTCTTTCCGACTGATGGATGCCTGAGCTGTCCCATCCTTGGAAAGCCACAGCCTGCAATAGAACTGCGGTCACTGAAGCTGGTTTCTCCAAATAAGAGACTACCCAGAGCTGTGGCTTCAGCTACCCAGAGGAATTGCTTTTTCCTCCTTTTCCCAAGGATGTGGGAAGAGGAGAACTGCTCTGAAGCTGCTAAGAGCTGCAGTGCTGCCTCCAGTTAAATGGGAGCGACAAAGTCCATTCCTGATATGAAACTTGTGGCCGCTTTTGGACAGGGATGGGTGATGGGTCTGGGTGTGTCACACACTCTGCTGCACAAGCACTGTCTGCTCTGTGGTTTTCCATTTCAGATCCCTCTGTCCTGTTGGTGCACCAAGCAGCTTGAACCCACGGTGACACTGCCATCCCTTGCTCACAGGAGAGAGTCCTCGGTCATCTGGCCAAATCCACAGCATTCCCTCAGCACCAGGAGGGTGCCCAAAGGAGCCTGCTCTCAGCCCTCAGGCCTGCTTGGTATTTCCATCACATTTTAGTACCAGCAAACGAGAAAGCCACATGGATCAAAACAAGCTTTTCCAGGGTGTTTCTTTTACTGTTATGATAAAACAACACTTTGTCTCTATGAGGTGGTTGTTTATACAGGTCAGTTTTGCAGGTAGAAGGAAAGTCCCTGGCTTGAGGAGATTACGAAGTAGTTGGGACAAAAATACCATGCAAAGACCATAGTTTGAGAGAGAAGGAAATACTGAAGTATAAGTAAAAGGAAGTGTCTTGAAAAGAACACATCTAGTCTTGTGAAGTGTCTGCAGCCTTTTATGTTTGCTTCTAAGGAGGTTCGTTGCACTTCTGTGGCTTAATATGTAAGCTGGAGCAGAATGGGAAAATATTTGTTCATGTTTAATGTATTCATACCCCTTTGCATGCTCTCAGTTCCCACAGCAAGAGCATCATGACAGTCCGATATACAGCTGGAGGAAAAGCAGCTGGAAAGCTGTCTGACAGAGAAGGACCTGGGGGTGCTGGTCAGCAGTGGCTGAACATGGGCCAGGAGTGTGCCCAGGTGGGCAAGGCAGCCAGTGGTATCCTGGCCTGTGCCAGCAATAGTGTGGCCAGTGGGACAGGACAGTGATTGCCCCCCTGTGCTGGGCACTGGAGAGGCCACACCTCAAATTCTGTGTTCAGTTTTGGGCCTCTCACTACAAGAAGGACATTGAAGTGCTGGAGCCTGTCCAGAGAAGGGCAACAAAGCTGGGGAAGGGACTGGAGCACAAGCCTGATGAGGAGCAGCTGAGGGAGCTGGGGAGGCTCAGCCTGGAGAAAAGGAGGCTCAGGGGAGACCTTCTTTGTCTCTACAATGCCCTGACAGGAGGTTGTAGTCGGGGGGGGGTCGGTCTCTTCTCCCAGGTAACAAGGGACAGGACAAGAAGAAATGGCCTCAAGTTGTGCCAGTGGAGGTTTAGATTGGATATTAGGAAAAATTTCTTCACAGAAAGGGTGGTCAAGCATTGCGACAGGCTGCCCAGGGAGGTGGTGGAGTCACCTTCCCTGGAAGTCTTCAGAAAACATGTAGATGTGGCACGTGAGGACATGGTTTGTGAACAGAGCAGTGATGGGTAAATGGCTGGACTTAAGGATCTTAGAGATCTTTTCCAAACCTGATGATTCTGTGATTCTGTTCTTTTATATTGTGCACTATTAAGACTCCCAAAATGTTTCACAAACTTTCAGGCGGTTGAACTTCAGTACAGCTTGGAACGAGACTCGTAGGTACAGTCAGCACATATGAAGAATAAGTGGATTTTGAGAGGACTGTGTGACAGCCTCCCAGAATTGCTCAGTGCAGAATTCCAGGCTCTGCCTCCATCCCCTGGGCTGCAGCAACTCCAGCAGCACGTCCCTGCCCCAGAGTGACCTCAGCAGTGTTACTCATGCAGCCACCCCTGTTCTGTGTTTCAGCTTGTTTCACGCAAGTGTTAAAATGCCTCTTAAATGAATCATTGCTACTTTTTCTCTTTGCAAAAGTCGCAATGGTAAAATTATATCAAATACTGAAAAAGCAGCGTGGTGAACATGCCTCAGTTAAGGTTTTCTTGACATCCTATTTAAGAGCAGCATAAAGATCACCCCCTTCAAGAGGGACAGCAGATGAAAACCCCACCTTTTTGCTTTCCTCATAATTTCCTCCATAAAAAAACTGGGCCCGTTATTGACATCTCAGTAAAAAGTAGCCAGGAGGAGGCTTTTTTCCTGGTAGAATCTGTGTGAACTGTGGTCTGCTGATACACACAAGTCTGCTCAGAGCAACCCCTTCTACGGCCTCCAGTGTGGGCCTGCAGAGCTCTGGATACCCAGTTCTGCTCCAGGGCATGGAACTGGAGTTCCAGGGAAGTGTGGGGGCTTTTGAAATCTAAGCACAAAACTGGCAGTCAGTGGTTTCAAGTGGGCAAACTATAGTTGTAGGGATAGCAGGGGAGACTGTGCTGGCAGCAGTGGCTGAGCTGGGTGGCTGTGACAGCCTCTGCTCAGGTGAAACCACAGCAAGCACTCTGTCACTGCCTTTGTCACTGTGTCGAGAGGCACAGCCCCTGAGAACCACAGTGTCCTGATTGCTTGGGGGAAAGCATTTCTAATTTTATTTAGGGATTATTTAACTTATTTAATAAAAAAATCCCCCACTAAGACAAAAAAGCAACCAACCAAACCCCAAAAAACCAGCCCCCCAAAACCCCCACCAAAACCAAACAAAAAATAAACAAAACCCCAAATCCAAAAAGCCTCCAAAAACCCAACCCAAACAAAAAAATCAACCAACCCCCCCCCAATCCTAAAGGTCTATATTTTTTAGGAAAAAAGCTATATGACATTATTTAAGGTCACAGAGCTATCAGAAGTATAGAGTACTTTTTCTGATAAGTACATTTTCACATGAGAATAAAAATGAACTATATAAAAAAGTATAAGGTACTTTTAAGATGAGTTTATTTGCAGATGGGAGTAAGAATAAACATTACAAAGCTTGGAACTCCGTCACCCTCCCGCAAAAGCATGTCCAGTGAGTTATACACACAAATTCTATTTATTTAGCCCTACAGAATCAGCCTGCGGCTTTTCTGCCGGTGTTAAACCACACATGGGGGGACCGGGGGAGACGGGTGTGTCTGCGAGAAGGGCTGTGTGGTGTGCGGAGCTGCTCCCCCTGCCCGGGGGCTGCGGCGCTGCCCTTGGCGCAGCCCCCAGCAGATGGCAATGCAGGAGCACCTGCAGCACGGCCAGCCAGGAGGGACCTGCTCCTGGCGAACAGCACCGCCTTGGAAATCCTGCCCCGTGGTTCTCCGCATCAAATACAGATAGTTTTCAATACTAGCAAGTTGTTTGGTTTGTTCGTTTGTTTGGTTGTTTTTTTTTTAAAGCAGGATTTGAGCTTACAGGCTCGTAGCACTGAGCTGTGGCAAGGGGTTTGATGTCCCAGCTCCAAAGCCTTAGGGGTCACCTGTGAAAATCAGAATAATTCACATTTGGAAAGGTCTCCAAGATCATCAAGTCTTGCACTGACAAGGCCATCACTAAACCATGTCCCCAAGTGCCACATCTGCATGTTCTTTAATTATCTCCAGGGATGGTGACTCCACCACTTCCCAGCCCATTCCAGTGCTTCACAAACTTTTCCATGAAGAAATTTCCCCTAATATCCAATCTAAACCTCCCCTGGCACAACTTCAGGCCATTTCTTCTCATCCTGTCACTTGTTACTTGGGAGAAGAGACTGACCCCCACCTGGTTACAACCTCCTGTGGGGAGCTGTGGAGAGTGAGAAGGTACCCTCTGAAACTCCTTTTCTCTGGGAGATATCCAAGTGCCAAGGAGGGTTTCAGCACTCAAGTCAGAAATTACAATTTGTGAATACACACACACACACACACACACACACACATAAATATGTATATGTCACATAAATTAAAATGTGTCATATTTATCTGTATATATCCACGTGCACACACTCACATATATGTCATCTAAAAACTCCACTGACAACATTTTCTCCCATATTCTCTTGTTGCATCTTCCAACTGTTGCAAGGCCACACTGTTTCCAGGACAGGAATAAGTCTTTAAACAGATCAGAAAACCTTTAACTTGATCACAGTCTCGCAGTAAAATAGGCAAAGAAGATATTTTATTTGAACAAAGCATTCCTGAGTATCACATCAAGGAAACTAATTTTAATGACAATTTAAAAGAGGACACAACTCCCTGAGAAAGCACTGAAGGTCGAGGCATTTTCCAAGCAGAATGACTCACTGCTTTCCCTGTGCTTGTAGAGGAAAATGGACGGAGTAAAACTTTCAGAAAAACATAGAGCATTAAAAGCATCTGCTGGCACACTTTGTCTCTTTTTCTGAACACACACCCACCACAGAAACACCTAGAACAAACAAAACCACCCAAACCAAATAAACTCAAAACCAAACCCAAACCCAACAAATCTTCCTCCCCCCGCCCCAAACTCCAAAGCAAATAAATAACAACCAATATGGAATATATTTGAGCTTGTTAAGAAATAAGTGAAAAAAAAGTTTGATTGCACCAAAAATGTGTCAAAAAATCTTTGTTTCCTTTCATATTATAACTGAAAAACCTTCCCCTGGCAGAGAAGTGGCTCTTTCTTGGAAGGCCAGTGATGGTGAACTGAAATCACAACTGAGTTGCCCAAATGCTGCCCTGAGCACCATAAACACAGGTTGGTTCAAGTGTCTCCAGAGGAAATGATGGAAACACCAGAGGTTCCCTTACATGTGTGTGAACACAGCATAGTTTTACTTACTACAAACAAGGAATCCAAGTTATCTGCAATCAATATGTTTCCTCTCATCTCCTTATGCTTCTGTCACTGCTTGGACTCTGCCTTAAACGGTGCAATAAAAACCTCTGGGAATGAAATGTTGCAAAAGTACACTGTGTTGTCTCTTCAACAGCATCACAGGCCTTGAACCAAACAGGAATATTTTAGCACAGATTCATGTTCTGCATTTACTGCTTGGAAAAACAGCAGTTCCTGCTATTTCAGAACCACCAGTAAATTTTAAATATGTCTCTATTATATTGAACCACTGGCAACAGCAGGGTTAAAGAGTTTCAGAGCAATAACAAAACCAGTAAGTAGTATAAGCTCTGTATAATGTGCCAACAGCACAGCAAATACTAAAATAATACATATTTTATAAAATTCTTTAAAAAAAGTCCTTGACATGTAGGAAGGGTAGAAAACAAATAGTAGCAATAGCTCCTGTTAGTAAAGATTTAAATCAATTTGGATCATTGTGAAACAACTTGTTCATAAAAGATCTTCAGGGAAAAATATAACATATTAAACCATCCTGAGTATAGCAGTGAAAAACACAAGAAACAAAAGATGAATTCAAACTGGAAACCAGGCACATATTTTACCAGTGAGGAAACAGATTCTCTGTCTCATGATGATGTTTTTCTGACAGATGTGCTCGAACCAAACAGCCCTGGATTGTAAATAGCTTTGAGACTCAACATCTAAAATCAGGACACTGGAGATCTATTGCCCCTGGCTCTTTTGGAAGGCACTTTTTACACAAAACAGAGATGGCAGGACATGAAAACCCTGGTGAGTCAGACAGTAAATGTCAAAGCAGGAGCCCTGGCTACTCCTGCAATGGAGTTGTCAGTGGATTCTGGAGAGGGGACAGCACAGAGGGAGAATATTTTGCAAATAGAATTAAGAAAAAAGATATTATGGCTCTTTGAAGAGTTCTTGAGTTGAAAGCAACTACTGTAAGTTTTCAATAATGTTCCAAATATCAGACTCAATTACCTAAGGACAGATAAGGGTGATGGGAATGTTCCTGTAATGATGGGAGCAGCCCCTTTAAGTGCCCTCAGCAGAGAGGGCTGCTTCGAGCAGATGAAGCCGTGAGGTTGCCTTTTTAATCTTTGGTATTTTAACAGGACTGATCCATACTATATATTTATTGGAATTTGCAGAAAGGTTTAGAACATTCAAAGAACTGTTGCTCTGTGAGACTTTACATTTTAGCCCAGATGTTTTAGTGTCACTTCACCTGAGCACGGTCCTAGATGGAGGTGTTATTTTGCAATGATAGTTTTTAAATAGCCACCTGAAGGTTCAGCACCAGGTTCACTGCCCCAGAGGTTCTTCTTGGCTTCTTCAGCCAAGACAAAAATGGTCTCAGCACTCTGATTTCTTTTCATGCTGTTCCTGGAAATATGAGATGTGGAGGGAAAGAACCAAGACAAATACTTTATTCAGATCAAAATTTGCCCCAGTGTCTCACATCCTCAAACACAGAGATCAGAGGTGATGTTATTTATGGTTTCCCAATGCAAAGAAACCAGTCATTATCCTTTGCTAATGGGTTTAGAATAAGACAGGTATTTATGGATGCAGCAACTGCTAATCTTACTTCAATGAGGAATTCTTAATTTTACCTCCTCAGAAGAAGGCTCCAAACAGAGAGACAGGGAACAGGTTTTGGCCAAGGGTAGGATAATTTCTCTCTTAACAGGGCAGGTGACATTCTTTGCAACTATTATAAAAATTAGGTGTGTCAAAGAAGGTCTGTTACTCACTGAAGGAGCAAAACAGCAATTCAGCTGTAGCTTCTGGGCTTTTCTCTGTACCTGGTAGTTAAATTGAATCATTAGCTCTCCTATAAAACCAGCACCCTGTTTATTCACTGTTTTTTTTGAAGTAGGATAATGCAGCACTGAAGCTACAGAGCTGGCAATTGATATGACAGTGACATTCAAAGAAAACAGATGCCACAAAGCCTGGATCATCAGAGGGTATGTATATCTGAGATCAATGTTTACAAAGTGCTGCTGGGAAAAAAAAAAAAAAAGCCAACAGATTTGCACCAACATCAATTCTGATCTATTCTTCACTGTCTGACCATCTAACAAGATGAGATCACACACTTGATGGCATTCATCCCATTCCAGGGCTGTTCCTCCTGGAGCTGGCAGTGTCTCAGCTTACACACACACGGTGTGACTGCTCTAGGCACCCTCTGGATGGGCAAGTTGCAAACGCTCTGAGGGCAAGATCCACTTAAGACACTCCAGAGTCTGGCTCAAACCTCATGCTGACTCCAGAAAGGAGTCGGGAAGCAGGCTGTAATACTCCTGAAATAGGAACAATGCTGGTCTCAGCTGTGGGTTACCCTTCTCTCCATAGCAGACATCCCTGCACTGCTCAGGTGTCTCTGCAGCTGGCACAGGCAGCAGAAGCCAAGGATGTTGCTGCTTCTTTGCTCTCTGCAGCAGCCACCCACAGACACATTCTCCTACGGCATCCCTACCCACCCGGCCTGAATTCTTCTCTACTTCCTATGGTGGAAGCCAGCCCTGTAAACTGATGTTCCTTATGGCCACAAATAGGATCATGCACAGATGAGCAGGGCAATGAGACACCTGAGTGTGCACGGTTTTAAAACAGAAAATCATGTCACAATCCTCATGGAGAAACAGACTCTTCTCCCACACCACAGAGCAAAACAGCTTCTACCGAGGAACCACCCCAAAAGGAGGAGGAGCAGCAACAAGCAGCCAGGGGTTCAAAAGCTGCCTGTTGGGTTTTTGCCCTCCTGCACAGCAATTCTGCCAGCAGGGCACAGAGCTGCTTCCAGTGAGGTGAGCTGGGACCATGATCTACCTGGCAGGATTTAAATTAGAGCCCTATACACTGTTTTCCTTAATGAATGCATCCAGGGCAACTTGAGCTTTTCTAAGACTGATTCCTCTCTGGCCCCCTTCAGTATTTAATAAAATATTTCTCTGGTTTGAGTCCCTAAAGCTGCTACTTTAAAGAGGAGACATCTCCATATGGTCTATGCACAGACACCCTGAAGAATTCCCTACAGCTCTGGTCCTGACCCTTCTGAGTGGTTTGTCTTGCTGTGGTTTGCACAGAAGGAAAAGGAAACCGTCTACTGGTTTTTATTATCTGTTTATTTCCTTTTGGGGAATTTGTCTATATGATCCTGCTTAATCTCCATGGGTGGGGAACAAAATATTTAAGTTAGTTAATGACCTTAAGTGAGTAGCCTTTATCATCTTTTTCTCCTCATTCTTCCTTCTGGCTCTGTCAGGAAAAAGTCCTGGCTGGGAACCCAGATGATCTCCCTGGGAAAATCTGCTCCTTTGCCTTGTGGGGTAGGTAAAATTATTTCCTTGAGAAGTGCACAACACAAAAGGTAACCTTATGGGATAGGAAGTAGGGTCAAAGGAGTAGGTACAGATGTAGGTTCCAGCCCCTCGGGTGTTACCGCCTGCTTAACCAGCTTTGGGTTTCCACATCACTTTGGGAAACAGAAGTGCTCGGTGCTCCCTCTGCTCCAGCTGCAGTGTAAGAGAAACCACCTGCCCAGCCAGGACTGTGCTCAGCTTCCAGCACAGCAGCACCAGGGCCCTCCGCAGACCCGGCATAAGGAGGACACGGACCTGCTGGAGCAAGTGCAGAGGAGAACCACGAAGATGCTCTGAGGGCTGGAGCCCCTCTGCTGTGGAGACAGGCTGGGAGAGCTGGGGTGTTCAGCCTGGAGAAGGGAAGGTTCTGGGGAGACCTTCCAGGGCCTAAAGGGGCTACAAGAGAGCAGGAGAGGGACACTTTACAGGGGCCTGGAGTGATAGAACAAGAGGGAATGGCTTTAAACTGAGAGGGCAGGTCTAGGCTAGATCTAAGGAAGAAATTCTTTACTGTGGGGGTGGTGAGGCACTGGATCAGGTTGTAGCCTCCTGGCGGGTCCCACAGAGAAGCTGTGGATGCCCCAACTCTGGAAGTGCTCAAGGCCAGGCTGGTTGAGGCTCTGAGCAACCTGGTCTAGTGGAAGGTGTCCCTGGGGGTTGGAATGAGATGATCTGCAATGTCCCTTCCAAGCCCAACCATTCCGTGATTCAGTGTGATACCATTCCCAGGCTGGATGCTAGAACATCTTCTCTCCATCAGATCTGAACAATTAACAATCCCAGGAGACTGATCACTTGGTTTCTATAACTGGGCACAATTTTTTTCCCTTCCATGTTGCTGAGTTATTTCTGGTTTCCTCCGTGCATCTCCCTCTCCACGCCGCCCACCGGTGTCGCACATTGCTGTCTTTATTAGGAGCAAGGTGCTGGGTGCAGTTTTGTCATCAAGTCTGGATCTCTATCACGTAGTATTTTCATTTTTTCATCTTACTTGCACTTTAAAAAGCTGCAGTTATTTTAATCTCTTTGAAAGATAACTGGCTGATAGAATTTTTTAGCTCTACCCTGATGCTTGATCTCATTTTGACTTAGTCAAACCAAACAGCTTTTCTTGTTCAGCAGCCCTTTGTTTCCTGTTGTTCTGTTATTTCCTATGGTTCTCCTTGTGGTGCTACTTATCCAACTGCTGATTTCCTCTGGCTTAGGATACAGATCTCTGATAATTTTAACATGTTCAAATAGCAGGTTTTTGTGGAGGAGTCTGAAATATCTTATTCAAAACTGTGAGCTCCTCAGTGAAATCAACTCATCCCCAGCTAGCAATGAGGACTAATTTGATTTTTGATATTAAGAACTTCCATATACAGAGTCTAAGAGCTTCAGTTCAAACTGAGATGAGGACTAGATCTCTTAAGGTGAGGGTTTTTTTCAGTGTCTAGATCAGATACACACTGAACTTCTCAGAAAAGCCAGCCATAATGTAGAACCACTTTGTGTTGCCTTTACAGCTGTGCCAAGAACCTCTTCAGCCCTCACATCCCACAGTAACTAGGCTGTAGCTTCTTGTTCCCTCTTGCCAGCCTTGATGGCAAATTCAGAATACCTCATTATGGAACATGAAATAACAGGACAGAAGAGACTTAAATACTCATTTTGTTATACCAAGTGACATCTCTATGGTGCTACAGGACACCCAGTGCACAGTGTCACAGCATGGGTCTCCAAGTGTTTGGTGCCTCTCCCAGCACACTGTGCTCAGGCTGCCTGAAGCTGAAAAAAAGAGACAACCAAACTATTTCTTTCTTTTTCTGAATAGTGATCCATTAAGGATGTTCAAAGGCTTCCTTTTGGCAGATTTCCAGCTGCAATTTTCTCATTCTTCCTCACTCAAATAAATATTTTTTTCTTTTTTTTCCCCCCAAAATTTTATTAATGAGCAGAAAAGGCCACGATTATATTAAAAAACCCCAGTCCATCAGTCTTTAAAGCTTCCTGCAAAATGTTCTGCCTGATTTTGGTATCAGCTTCACTGCTTCATACCTACAAAGTACTGTGACCTCAGCATCTTGAACCCCTCTCAGCCTGGAAGACAATGGAATACTTCAAGCTGAAACAGGCACAGAAGAAACCGATGGCACTGTAAAGAGTAACCAGTATCTCTCCTTTCCCAATGCTGGAAAATGTTCAGCATTCAGAGTAGGGGTTCGCACCACAACAAACAGAAGGAAAGGTTAAGGCAATTCTCATCCTCTGTGTAACTGTGGAAATCAGAGGAACCTGTCCTGACCACAACTGGGACAAAACTGCTGCCTTCAAACAGGAACACTGTAACCAAAACCCAGAGCCTCAAGTCTCATTTTGTTTAATTGCCTGGCAAGACTGAAAAAACATTGCAGTGAAGGAGACTGCTCATTTCCAGCTCAGCCAGATCTTGAGAGAAGACAGTCTTCACTTTACTAGTGAACCTCTACCATTTCAAACAACTTTATGCCCACTCTGAGCCACCTGCTGCTCTTGGTTTGATGTCTGGAGCCACCTGTGAGATGAGCTGTGAACTGACACCTCTGTTGGATCCTGAGCTCGAGGCTGCAAAAGCAGCCAGGGAATGCAAACCAGAGCTCCAAGCTGCACCAAAGCAATCCACTCCTGCCACCATTTCTGACCCTCACACACCTGGAAGGCTTCCAAACCCATGCCAGAGCAAGCCTGGGGACAGTTCAGAGGGGCCAGCCAGGAGGCTGCAGCTGCCCATCCCAAACAGGCCTGGCTGCAGCCAGAGGAGGTTGCCTGACTGCAGATTTCTGAAGTGAGCAATCATAGCTAACAAACAGCTGAAGCTCCCCTACGCTCCTTCTGGAACACCTCCTTTATAACACACCATCAGGGACTGAGTCCTCATGTTGGCACCTGGCCCTCTGGAATCACACCTCCCATAAACGGAGGCCCTCTTTGTAGGACAGCTGCTCTCCACCCCTCTGCTTCCCAACTAATTGGTGTTTTTTTTGGGAGTGTGGATTTCTCCACCACACTGCTCAGGCCACAGAAATCAAAAAGGGCTGGAAATCAGGAAACCACAGCCCTAACTAGCACTTAGAGAAGCAAAACAACAACTTCCATGCCCTACAATTGTGCAGTTACCACACATTTCCTCAGGGCCAACAGGAATCTATTGCTTCTCTCCTGCTTTGGGCTTTTAAGCCTTTCTGTAAAGTAGGGAGAAGCAAGGTTGCCATCACCAAAGCCGCCCTTGCCCTTCTGCAGTGATGCTGTAAATAGTCCCCCGAAGAATTGCAGATGCTGTTCTGCTTGGGTTTGAGTAACACTGCTCCCCAGGGTGACATCCTCTCTCCTTAGGAGTTGAGGATGCTCCAACTCTTGTCCCATGGGAAAGGAAGGGACCAGTTACTGCTTAACTGATAGCAAATTACTCCAGTAACCAACATAAGTTCTCTCATTATCTGCCTCTACCTACTCTTGGCGCATTGTAAGGAGTCATTAAATTTCTCACTTCAAAAAACACCAACAGACCCTTGCAGCAGTCAATGCAGGAACACTGACCCCTGGCAGCTCTGCAGTGGTGCAGACATACCTGTCCTGAAGCACCAATAGTGATGCTTACTGAGAATGGAACCTTTTCAGACATAGCTCCCTGGAAATGCCACCGTACCTACAGCTCCAGAGCAGCTGATACAATCAGTGTAGATGTATCTGTCATCTCCAAGTGCTGAACATGAATACAAGCTGTGGTCCCTCAACTCTGCTTTGTTAGCATCCTTTAAAGCACTCAGTCACATATCAAAACCCACACCTACCATCACCCACAACATGAACAAAGGCTCTAGGACATCAGCCAGTTTTCTGGGAAGAGACAGAAAAAAAATGGGAGTATACTGTTCATACATGAAAAGTTTAAACCAAAAATAGTTATTCGACTGACATGCTCTGAAGAACAACATTGGTAGTTGTATGACCTTTTTTTGTTTGGTTGTTTGTGTTGTGCTTTTGTTTTGTTTTCTTAATTTTGCAGAACACTGAAAATCAACACTTCGAAGTTTCACTCCTTTTAAGAGGTGCCTGTAAGAGAGTTCATTTTCTTTTTACATTTAAACACAAAAAAACCTTTCTAATTTTATATAATCAAGAAATGGAAAACAATTTTTATTAACATGTTTTACATTTACAATCTTTTATTAGCTAATCAACATCAACATGCAAAAATAAGCGCTAAATACAAACCTCTACAATATGGTTTTGTTTAAACTACAATGGTTTAATTCTTTTGAAAAGTCATAAGGATGTGTTCTGCAGTTGTTAAAATTGAACTATTGGTTTCAGTAATGAATACTATTTAGACCCTAAAATTATGTAATCATCCTGCAAGGCATCTTCAGAAACTTCGCCCAACACTTAAGAATACCAGCTCATTGTCATGTGAGTACATTCTCAAAGCAAGAAATAAGGCAGTAGCACTAATGATTTCATATTGAACCCTATGCACATAACTAATAACTTTAGAAGGACTTTAACACTATGGTAGACTGGAAAAAGAACATTTAAACAAGCATTGGATTTTGCCTGAAATGTTCTCAGTTCCTCTTGATACTTATGCAACCTCCTTAAAATATTTGGGTTTGGAAAAAGACTTCATACTCCTTCAAACCAGTCCCTAGGTGATCCTCCAGAGAAGCCAGTCTTGTGTCAAAGACATCAAAAAATATCTTCTCAGAGAAATAAGTTACATCATTCATGTTCAGGATTACTTCACGAGAGGATCATAAAGAAGGCAAAGAGGAGCTTAAAGGAGAACATGTTGGTAGTACTGAGATCTTTGATAACAAAAGGGTCTTGGACAATTGTGAAAAAGAGGGAAGAAAAATGGATTTAATTTCAGATCTGTTGTAACTTTTCCCCCAGTGCAAGTGTCCATCTTTAAAGAAAGTTATCCTTTAGAAGATGAAAGTACTTTTGAGAAGAGTCCAATTTTTGACTTTATGTTACAAAACCTTAACAATCAAAATTTGTTTCTGTTTTTTTTTAATTCAAGTACAAACTTAAGTCATAATTCCTTTCTTCCTTTTTTTTCTTTCTTTTTTTTTTTTTTTTTCTTTCTTTTTTTTAAGAGTGTTTATTGTTGCTCATTGATCTTTGGTCGCAAGAAACAATAATGCCACCGACAGGTCTGCTCCCCAAGGTGGCAGGTTTTGCTTCTTTGCCACACATTAAGGCCCCCCCCTTTACAGGGTATGCCAAGATACACTGTGTCAAAATTCCAGCGGCACTTCATCATGTGTTTTACGGACCTACATGATGTAGACTTTCTCAGCTTGTGAGAAGTTGAAGACTTCTTTGGTTCTTGGGCAAATTACTTTGTCATCTTGACGAATAGAAAGCAGGGACTGAAAAAGAGTGAAACCAGAAGATAATAGTCAAAACAGTAACTCAGAGCATTATTGAACAGTTTAGGAAATAAACTGCCTTTAATTTAAAAAAAATGTTGTGGTCTGCGGTCAAAATATCTTTGCCCCCAAAAGTTATTTATTCTACATTATCGTTCTCCAGAGGGAAAGACTTCCAATGCCATTTGATTGCATGTTATAAATTCATAGAGCCAGGTATTGGCTTCTTTAAGACCAATGTAAGCAGCTAAACATATGGTCCTTAAAAAATAACCGCAAGAAGTATTTTTCTATCTTTCTGACAGCTACAAGCTCCTATTTTGATCTAGAAAGTTATTATAACCACAGCTATTTTAGACTTCAGTATGTCATTGGTTCCAACACTTACATTGTATCCATAGACATATCCATTTGGTAACATCATAGGAGGATTATTTTCATTCATTACATCGCCCGAAATCTTGCAGACTAGTCGGGAGTTGGCACAATGTGCCATAGGCAAGGGCTGAGCCAGCTTGTTCAGGGATTTGCTACACACAGGGCAGTCGGGGTTTTTTGAGCTCCCATCCTCTTTATAACACTGTCTGTTAACAGCAAGTTAGGGAACAGTCGCCAGAATGGAAAGAAAATGCGTTTCCCAGTGTGTGTCATGAAAGGATCATCAGCTGTGCCAACAGAGCCCGGGCCACAGAATGCACAGGGCCATTTAAGTCCAGTTTAATGTGTACATACCAAAATCAAGGGCTTGCTTTGCTTCAAGGAACAAGAGTGCTCCAGCAGCCCAAGCCCTTCTCCAATACACCACAGTGTGCAGGAAACCCAACTAAGGTCCAAAAGATGCAGGATATATTTGAATTTTCACATAAAAACAGTTCAGTACATTTGTGTGTAAGTGCATAAAAGCAGTAATTGTGACCCAGCTCACCAACTTTTGCAGGTATATTCACTAAATTAAGACACATGGAAACACAGCTTAGGACCCAAACACAATGTAAATTTTACCTTAAAATTTTTGTCTGGGTGTGCCCTTTTTTTAATAAACGATACCACCATTTACTATAATCAGCCCTTAATTTAATGGAGAGCAATTTATATTCCATTTAAACAACTAATGAACAAAAATATTTAGGTGTCACATTTCTTATTTGAGCTCTGTGAAAAGCACCCATAGAACAAAAAAAACCCCACAAGGCTTTTTTCCACTTGGCAGTAGTATCTGCATTAAAGGATACGGTGTTTTTATAGCTGAAAGGCCTGCCTGGAGTGTTATAGTAAAAACAGAATTGTTTCCCAGCTGATGTAGTCTGTAGTTATCATATCTAAACTGTTGGATCAGCATTCTCCATCGAGCAGGGTCCAAGAGATCCTGTTAAAAAACAACACAACTATAAGTTGTTTTCAATCTAATTGTCCCGGGGGGCAAAAGCCTGGGAGTGACAAATTGTGCAAAACTCACTAGACCAAACCCATCCCGAAACAGAAGTGTACAGAGTAATGCATAGTGTGGATGTACTTGTTTAAAAAGTACCTTTTAACACTGCTTTATTAAATTAAGTGTTACTTAAATAGCTGGTGCAATATTCAATCTCCATCACCTATCGAATGTTCTAATTAAGGTATGCAAATCCTATGCATTTAGTTTCCTAGAATGCTGGACTATTTAGGAAGCAACATTAGTACCGTGGAAGTGTTTCAGATATACAATTTAGAGAACTTTGTAACAAGATTTCAATATGAAGAACTGGCACAACTCCAGGTTAGAGAAATCTTACATAATCTACACATTTGAAGACAAAATTCTTTAATGCTGGCTCCCTAAAAGACAGGGAGCAGTAGTTAAAGGGATTTTTTTTTTCATGGCAATGAGAACGAGACCCACAGGTCAAGGATATATCAAACCCTAAAAGTAATGCTGTGAGAGAGTCATGTAAGATGTGAAGGCCCTTTGAAAATATACCTGTTATCTATACAGACAAAGACCTAAATTCTTCTGCTAGCACTCCCTCCCCTTTGTATCCATAACTTGCATTTTGGTCATGAGAAGTGACAATGTTTATTTACCTTTATGTAGTATTTATCATATAGCTCATATGTATATATAAATATATATTACAATATATTGTATTTATCATGTCATCTGTGCATGCTACACTTGGAGGCAACTACGAGAAACAGCCTGGGGAGACCTTACAGCACCTTCCAGTACCTAAGGGGGCTACAAGAGATCTGGAGAGGGACTTTTGACAAGGGCATGTTGTGACAGGGCAAGGGGGAATGGCTTCAAACTGAAAGAGGGCAGGGTTAGATTAGGTATTAGGAAGGAATTCTCTGCTGTGAGGGTGGTGAGGCACTGGAACAGGCTGCCCAGAGAAGCTGTGGGTGCCCCATCCCTGTGCTGGGCACTGCTGAGGCTGCACCTCAAATCCTGTGTTCAGTTTTGGGCCACTCTCTACAACAAGGACACTGAGGTTCTGGAGCATGGCCAGAGAAAGGCACAGAGCTGGGGAAGGGTCTGGAGCACAGGTCTGATGAGGAGCAGCTGAGGGAGCTGGGGGTGTTTAGGCTGGAGAAAAGGAGGCTCAGGGGAGACCTTCTTGCTCTCTACAACTCCCTGACAGGAGGTTGTAGCCTGGGGGGGTTTGGCCTTTTCCTCCAGGTAACAAGTGATAGGATGAGAGGAAATGGCCTCAAGTTGCATCAGGGGAGGTTTATGTTGCATATTAGGACAAAATTCTTCACTTAAAGGGTTGTCAAGCATTGGAACAGGCTGCCCAGGGCAATGGTGAAGTCACCATGCCTGAAGGGTTCAGAAAACACGGGGATATGGCATGTGAGGGCACGGTTTAGTGATAGAGCTGGGTTGATGGTTGGATGATCTCAAAGGACTTTTCCAACCTTAACAATTCAATGAGTCTAATGTTCAAGGCCAGGCTGTACTGGGCTCTGAGAAACCTGGGCTAGTGGAAGCCACAGCTACATAAGTTTGTTTAAAGGGTATTAAAAGAAAATAGCTTGTTTTGCCACAACATTAAATGTTTTGCTTGAAGTCCTGAAAGAGGACAAGCAGGAAAAAATTGTACTCACTGGTTATAAAAGATGCTTTTTCCCTTGGATTAATAAAAAATCAGCTGATTAGAGATACGATCTGACAAACTTTTTCACAGATTTAAAAGTAATTTACTTAAAATCAAAGCCATTTATGCACAGAACTCCTAGTCAGCATATTGAAGGTACCTCTAAACAAGCATGCACTCTGTGATTCTGTTAATCTAGGAAATTATTAGAGGATATAAAACATAATTTCCATAAACTAGAATGTTTTAAGTCAGTAGGGAATTTGTTCTAATTGTATGGTTCTATGTGAAACAACCCTAGTTTTTCTCTTTGCTCTCCCTTATTGAAACATTCCACCCAAAGAAGCCCTTAGAACAAAACACAGGATTTTTATTTCCTGCCTATTTCTTCCTAACTACTAAAACTATGATAAGGTCTTACACCCAGTCTTGTGATTTATCATTTATGCTCATAACTCACATCAAATGTAGAATGCAAAATACCAGGATCCTTCTAGGACTCTGGGATTAGCAAAGAAATTCACATTAATTCTGTGGGTTGTTGGTTTCAGAGGGCTTTTTGGTGTGTTTTGTTATAGCATCTATTTCATCATCAACTGTTTAAAAAACATGTTTATACTGGCACTGCCAATTATTGGCTTGGCTTTTCATGGAATTCTTGTCTTGCTTTGCCAGCTCAACTCTTCTCTACCTTCTGCCTCCAAAGCCAAGTTAAAAAGTAGAGAATTAGCACATGACCACAGAACTCAAGTCTGTACAAACAGCATCTACTTATGAATTTGGCTTGATTCAAATTTAGATGCAGCTATTACCACTAACATCTACATTAATTTGTATAATCCAAATAAATGAACACTTATTTTAAGGATCAAAAGTACTATTTTCAGATCATTCAAATCATCTTTTCTTTCTTCATCCCAAACACTGCAGCAACAGTAATGTGAGAAGAAGTATAATTAAGAACTGCTGCCAGTGTATTAAGGCCACAGTGTCTTACATTGAACAAAACTGTCTCTTTTTTAAATTTGTCCTTCCTCATCCTCTGTCTCTTGCAGTATATTTACATACTGTACTTCCAGGCCCACAGATCTTTACTGCTGGGTTTGTGGTAAGCTTAGTGTGAATCTGTGTTACTATTCAAATCCAGCTGTAACAATACAAATACCACCTGGATCAATGTAGAGGCAAGGTCTGTGAAATCCAGAACTATTACAAAGGTGAATTTCAGAAAGTAAAATTAGAACATTTATCTTGATATTATCAATGCATTTTCCTGTAACAAAAAAAGAAGTGCAACATCTGTTTTATTAGTCTGTTGTAGCCCTGAA
Source organism: Margarornis squamiger (assembly GCA_035222235.1). Taxonomy (NCBI): domain Eukaryota; kingdom Metazoa; phylum Chordata; class Aves; order Passeriformes; family Furnariidae; genus Margarornis; species Margarornis squamiger. The sequence continues at coordinate 67,591,072 of JAWWTY010000123.1, forward strand.
TTTCAAGCAGGATGTTACCTTATAGGGAGAGATATGAGTGTCTGAAGGAAAGGCCAACATTCCCATCACTTGTCGAACCTCATCCAGCTGACTTCCCTCAGCCTGACTGAAATGCTTTCTTGCATGTCTGAAACAGAGTTGGTAATTTGTTAACAAGGCTCTCTAATAAAGTAAATTTTCATAATTACGTAAGACTTCAGAGAAAAACCTCTAGATTCTGCTCTTGACACATGAGCTCCAAAAGGTAATGGATGCATTTAAAGGGCTTGGAAAAAACACACCCTGCAAATGGGAATGCAAGTATGACTGTAAGAATTAGCATTTTTAGACTGTAACTTCTTAGAAACCAGAATTTCTCACAGTAGCATGAAATCTTTCCTCACCTACAAGTAGAACAACTGATTGATGACTATTAGAAGAAATGTCTCAGCTCATGCAGGCTCAGTGTAACACACAGTCTATTCTCTGCCATACACTCACAAGTGAGATAAATACAGTCTGAAAATCAGCTATTCGAGAGCTATTACATATCAAGGGTGTTAAAAAATCTGCCTTGTTTATAGCTGACATTTAGGGGAATGTGCACTTTTGAATAATTTCTTTTTCTTGGAGGATGGGTATAGGCTAGAAGGCAGTATCACTTTCTGTGCAGATCACAAGAAATTGCAGGGCAATGCAATAGAAATCACCTTGCTAGAAGCACTTTTTTGGGCCAGGGAAATAAAAAACAATTAAGCAGAACTTTAGTACAAGCTTTTGTACTCTAACACATACAGACTATGAGATACATAAAAGGCTGAAAACTCGGGTATTTTAAAGAAGTGACGGAATTACCACAAATATTTTTAAATAAAAACCCCCAAACTTTCGTATCTTTCAGGAAATAGTACAAAACCACGAAACTATTACCAGATTATAAGGTAATTAAAGTACTTAAAAACCCAGTATGAAAGTCTCCACTATCTATTCTTCCCAAGATCATTAATTCTCCAGTTGGGGTGTAAGTGTGCAGGAAAACCCTCCAGTCTGGATGGTTAGTTCAGCATTTCTGCTAAAAGCTCTTGTTTTCAGTGATGCACAGATGTAGCACAGTAGCTTGGGTATGGAATCAGCACCATATTGAATTTCTGGCATTGCATAAGTGTAGGAAAGTTTTCCCTCTGCAGTATGTTCTGCACGGTTTGTATTACGGGGAAGGTACCAAGTCATCTCTCAAGTGCTCTGCTAAGTGTTTGCTCATTTTTAACTTACAAAGAATCTTGTTAAAATCTACTTAAAGTTACAAATTTCTTTTAGGAATAGACAATATTTTCAAATTCCCCATTTCAAGGCTTGAATTAAGAAAACCCAGGTAAATGATTTTTTTTTTTTTTTCAATTCTGAATTTCACTGACTACTTCACTGAGGTCATCAATGCCATGAGAACAGTCTCTTTAGCAGTGTTTCAGTACTCCCACTTCCTCTCCCACCCAAACCAGGAAGCAATGGAAGTTATGCAGGACAGACTGTTTCCACCCAATTTCCTATTTTGGGTGAGCAATTCAGGAATGTAAATATTGTTCCCCAGGTGATGACTGTTATGAGAGCAGAACTACAAAACCTGTGGCCTGAGAGAAGAGACTCAGCAACCTGGACACACCGAAGAAAGTGAAAATAATGGCACAGAGCTGCAGATGAAAGTGAGAACTAACAACAAAGATTAGGCAAGGCAAAAAACTCAGACCTACCAGTTAAGCTAAATTACTGTGTATGCATGCATGAGAGAGAAGAGGGGGGAAAAATCCTCTTAAAAGAGCTGATCACTGGGTACTCCTGTCCTGGGATGGTAAAACAGAAGTGACACTTCAGTTTGCACCAGCCTTGTCAGTGCCGTGTCCTGCTCCCTGCCAGGCCATGACCATTTGCTCTTAGAGACAGCAGGAGAACATGTTTGTAGGAAGACTCTGAGCTGTGACAGGCAAACACTGGCCACACTTACTGTGTGTGTTCAAGAGGAGCTAGGATTAACACTTTTGTGTATGCACAATACATAATCACTGTACACGTGCTTGCCATTCACATGGGAAGTGCTCAGCAATCCAAAACTTCCATCACTTGCAAATACTGAACACACTGGGACGTGGTGGCCATGTTGGGTTTAGCCAGAATGAATTAGCTTTTCTCAAGTGACCTTCTGTTAGTCTTCATCTCCTGCCTTTCCCTTCCTCCTGTGTTCTTGAGAAAAAAATCAGGAAGTTTTCCCACAAGGCCTGCATGCTAATGGCTGAACTTCATCCACTGAAAGCCAACAAAGAGAAATTAAAATGAAGCAACATATCCTTTAAAGGAGAAGCTAGTTCATTAATTCATAGCACTCAAGTCTTTTTCACATTGGGAAGCAAGAAACAGTACTTTGAGTTACTTGTGAATGCACAACATTTAACCAGCACCTTATTTGCCCTCATGCCATTATTCACCCCTTCCCCTGTCATTCAGCTATTTCCACCTCTGTGCAAGCCTTAGGCTCTGGGAGGTGCATGTGAACCTTGCAAGGCTTCTTTGCAGTGTTTTTACCACCATTAGCACACACTAGTCAGTATAGTTAGGGCAGGGCAGGGGGCTAAATTTTTCCAGAAATTATTTTCTTAAATCCTGACAGCAGACCATCACTGAAGCCACTAATTAAATTCTTTGATCCATCATAAGTAATAAGTAGAAAAAATTGTTTTTCAAGTCCCAGAAGGATTCTGTAAACTCTGTGGGACAAAGTCCATTGTCTTTTGTCTGTCCCTCCAGCCCACACAGGTACAGTTGACATATTGTGCTTGACAAATATTTATGAAGATGTGGAGACTTGCACTTCACTACGATACATTAAATTGTAACAAAAGGATACATGTGTGCAACGTACAGCTTATATATTTACATATGCCTGAATATAAAAATGAACATCTTTATTGGGCAGCAGCAATAACTGAACAAAACCAAAGTGTTATCAAGAAAGGACTTGTTCTTTCTACTCAGTTTTTTTGACCTATGCCTGAATGCCTTTGTCTTAGACCCTCATGAAAACCAGCAAAATTTATACCCAAAGTGCTCAAAAGTTTTATTATTACTTTTATATGCCTGTTCAACCCCACCCTATCATAAAAATAAAGGAACAAACTGTGTTTATTCATCCTTGTGGGAGAGAAGTTGACCGAAGTGATAGACTGTAGCCACTTTCTGTTCAGCTATTCCTATTTACTCCTTTGTCCTTAATATTCCCAGAACAAGAAGTGCACACAGTGTTTTGTTAAGCTTTTAGCTAAGAACTTTGTGTATCTCTGGCATCCCATAAGAGCAAAGTAGCAGAATGCTGTCAGATTTCCCAGAATGAAATTAGTGAGAGCTCCACAAGTGTCAAATTGGTGTCATCAGTCATTCATTGTTACTGTAATAGGTATGAGCTTTACAAAAAACCCCCTGAAGAGACTGTGGGAGTTAAAGGCTAATGATACTAGTCAAAGAACTTTGTGGTGTACTTAAGCTTAAGAGATTTACTCTTTGTATTCAAGAAAGTTTTTGTACCTTCTTGAAACTTGCACTTTCAAGGCTTCTTTGATAAGGTACCCTAGAGAAAGGTCTGTTTGTACTCATATTCTAAAAAGCTACACAAATTCAAGCACTTATTAAAGAAGATGTATAATTTTAAAGTTCACATCAATTTTAACCTCAAAGCACTATGTCATTTCAGAGGTTCTCAGCAGGCAGCAAGCAAAGCTTTCAAACTTATTTAAACACCAGCTGCGTTTCAACAAAATGTCAGTTCCCTGAGTTCCACTCATACAGGAAACTCCTTGGTAAACAGGCTCTTTCTCTGCTTTCTAATGGATGCCTGACCTATTTATTGCACCATGGACACAATGCTGAAAGAATTCTGCTGCAGGCACTTAACAGAAGCAAGCTAATAAAAGCACAAGTTGCAAGGATTTGCTAGAAGCAATGAGATTTATGCTACACCTTCTCAAAATATATTCCCTTATTCATTACTTATTTACTTCAAAACAAAGCAGAATGCAATGGTAAAAACTTACATTTTTAAGCCACATTATTGAAAGAAAGCATTGGGATGCTCAGTTCTGAATGTACAGAATTATCTAAACTTATCCTGTTAAAAAGGAGTGAATTAAGATATAGAAAGAGTTCTGTAGCTCCTTTTCATTTTGCAATTGGTTATGAAGTTAAAGCAGCACTGCCTTGATTGACAAATTGTAATTATCGAGTAAAAAAATGTATGTCAGTCTGAAATTTCAGCAGGTATAAGGAATAAGCACAACTCACCCCTAACAACAGCCAATAATGGATGCCTGTTTGCCTCAAAAAGTGGAGCTGTAAGGTTTAAACCTCAGAGGCTATGGTAGTACAAGTTATTCCACACCAACTGTGCTGTATCCTCTTAACAGCTGACAATTTGCAAATTTTACCAGTTCTGATGTGGAAAAGGGATCAGAGGAAAACAAATATCCAGTGACAGTAAAATACAGAATGACTTTATCTGCTTTGACCCAGTTCTCAGCCTATTTCCTTATTTCAGCTCTGTACCTGCCCTCTGGTTTCCAAGCTACATAAGGAAGCTGCAGCTCGAAGAAAATAGTTTTTAGAGCATGGACTACTCATTGTTAAGATGCATGACTGCACATTTGGCAAAGAAACAAACCTGGGGAGTAAAGCTAAAGGCACAGTATTCAGTTGGTATAAAGAGCACCATGGGCTTCAGAAGACAAATAATATAGTTAAGCTTCTTTCATCCTTTTCATAAGTACCTGACAATTCCTCAGGACTTAAGAATTCTGTCAAAGGGTAAGAACACATATCTAAATGCTAGCATGTAGATTTTGTTTATTTTGTCTTTATTAACATTAAGATTAGCTGAAGTTTATCAGATTGCACATTTGCATTGGCTGAGACCAAAGCAACGATAATTTAGGTGCAAGTAGGCCAAAGTAGGAATGATATGAGTTAGCTCCAAGAAAGCAATACATTTGAATGGAATTAGAAATAAAACCTGAAAATAACCTTAAAACTTCACCCTGCAGGAGAGCTTCTCCATCTCAGACTTGGGAATATGATAGAATGTTTTCAGTCTGTGCATGTGTTATACTTTATGTTTTCTGTAGCTGTTCTTCTCTGACCGAAAAGAAGCTTTGCCATAAATACAAGCCTCCTGCTGGTTTCAATTTCTGGAATACCTGGTACGAGTTTAAAGTCAGGAAGACTTGCAACTTCCTTAACATACAACTTGTCAGAACTGTTAAGCTGCAACAGCGTTATCATCAGAATGTATCAGCAAAACTTTAAATCAGGTCACAAACTTGTCATCTTTCCTTAAGTTTAAATATCCTTTCAAAACAGAACCTGCTGTGAGTTCTCTCTCCCTTGTCCATGTGCAAGCTCCAGTAGCTCTGCCACCTGCACTGTACTTTGTGTTGCTGGTAAGATCACTGCTTATCAAATTATCAACACTTTTCATTGTCCCAGTATCAAAATTCCACTTATTTCAGCAGAACTGGTTTCCTGTGTTATCCTCGAACACTGTTCCAACACCTTAAGTGAGGAACACTAACTCAGAAGCATAAATTGCTTCATGAGCTGGTATTATAAGTTTTGTCATAAAAGCTGTGTTGTGGCTGAAGTCAGGCAGTGCTGAGGTCTGACTCCAGTTGTTACTGATTCACACCACGTTGGGCAGTTACTTTCTCACTGCAGTCCCCACTGAACTAGTTCAGAACAGATAAAAATGGATATTGAGTTGGCTTCTTCATTTGAGGCCAGAGGAAGGGAGTGGGGAAAACCCATCACAGCTCGTCATTCTCCCACCTGTGGCAATACAGAACTCTAAAGTGGGGGGATCCATACAGAGGGTGAAGCTGGCCCAGAGCATAACTTGCAGAACAAAAAGTTTAATGAAGATTGCAAAGCAGAAGAGAATTCACCAAAACAGAAGTGTTAAAGCTTTGGACGGAGGTTCATTAACCTTCTAGTATTGTTTGTGATTAAAACTGCAATGAATTGCCATGAGAAGCTAGATGTACCTCTTCAAAATTAGTTGAGGGGAAATATATACATCATGCCACCACAAAATCCATTTGCCTTTTAAAACATTAATTTTCTAAACCTTGATTGTGAAGAATAAGAAGATGCAGACTTTCAGTGACAACATTAACTCTTTAAAAAAGCAATGACACTTTGCCTTTAAAAAAATATTCAACCCCAGCTTAAATTTGAAGACTGATGACAATACCAGCAAGATCCTTTACAGGGCTTCTGGGTGTTGCAACAACAGTCACAGGTTTCTAATGAAGCATAATACCATCTTGTTAAGAAAATTATTTGGAAAGCATCCTAATTTCATACCTCACAGCATCCAGTCTCTTGTTCTGTCGAATGAGTTCAATGAACTCCTGAATCCTGAGGCTGAACTCCAGACAGCTCTGAGATTAAAGACAAGACAGGGTCTTAGATGGTGCCAAAGCTGCACTACATGGTATGTTAAGTACTACGTGTGCACAACAAAAAAGAAAGTGTTAATAACATGCAACCTTGTTTGCTTGCTTTTAGGCATTCATGCAAAAAAGTTGAAATGCTGACTCTATGGACAAGATCAGCACAGAATTCCCTAAAAGCAAACAAAATCCTCCTCCTCTTGCCTCCTTTAAAACTTCAGCATTTAGCAGGAACAAACTTTTTCCTAATGACTGAAATCATCATAACCTGAGACAAAAGTGAGAGCAACAGGGTGGTTTCTTTGTACTTTATTACAACTTAAAGTAGCAGATTCAACAGCAGTTTGGGGCTTTGTGATAATTTAGACAGGAGAGGTCTACCCAGAAGACTGTAAGGAAGAAACAAGTCTTTGAAAACTTTTTGAAAGACCCCAATATTAACAAAAACCAGCACAGAGTTTAAGTTGCTGCAATGCCCTCCCTCCCTCCCTTTCTTCAAGCTTCTATCCCACTCTTCTTGTCAAACATCTAAAAGCCATGCTGGAAACAAGTCTCAAACAAGAAAACCAAGTGGTATTTACCTGTTTTTGGAAAAAGGTAAAATATGAAGCCTAATGAAGTTGACAGTGTCCCTTTAAATCAAATTCCATCACCAGTTCACAAAATCTATAAAAAAGCTTTGAATATGTGGAATTAAAAAGAAAAAGATTCTCCCCCCACAGAAAACCAAGTCACTATGCTTCTTTATAGGGACACAGTCAACTGTTTTATTACCTTAAGAAAACAGTGGAAACCCAGAGTTCTCTGAAACACATAAGGAACTCTATTCCCCGAGTTACCCGGCTCCATTTGTCAGATGTCTTTCTTCCCCCATGCTTCTCATGAATAGTTGCCTTTTGTTTACTGTCCATCAGCACAGTAATATCAAAATTCCTCAGTGACTTTAGTAGGAATTTGAGCAACTCCAAATTTCTATCAGTTAGCTGCCTGGGATGACTAATGCACACATTGCAACAGTTGCCTATTTAAGATTTAAAATGTAAGCCATTTAAACATAAAAATGATGCATAATGTCATATGTTATAACTTACTTGTTTGAGGAACAGAAAATAAATTATTTTCCAACTATGCATTTTTCTGTACCCAAGCCCAGATTTAGCAGAAAATAAAAATTTCTTCTGTACTTCAAGATTTTCAATAGGACTACTTTAAAATACCTTGTTATCCCATTCCATACAAACCCCAGATTTAGAGTTTTACATAAGTTTGTTTCTCCCAAAAAACCGATCAAGCTTTTTAATTGTTACTGATACTAGATCCCAGGACTTCCTATTTTGTTAAAACGTTTCAGTAGCAAAACCCACATGCCAAACAAATGTATTTTCAAGTAAGATGCAGGCCAATGGCCAGATGGGTTCTGCAGCCAAGTGTCACTAGAAGAAGAGAATCCTAAACAATCAGATGATGCACTTTCCAACTTTGTATACCTTCCAACAACCCCACAGCAGCTGCTCCCCAGACTTCAGAGGGCTCACATCTGTAAAGATTACATGACTGCTTTCCCAGGCCACCAAACAGTTTATATTTTAGATAAGGATTGCTTCAAGGTGGTGGCTGGGATTTTAGAACATTAGCACTGATGAGTAGCTAAGCAACTAGAAGCACAGAAATGTTTATTTGTGTTTCAAAAAGAAGCATAGTGATTTCTCCCTTCCAAATCTCTCTCACAGCCTCAGCTTTGGCTTTTGTTTGATTAAAAAAGGGGAAAAAAAAGAAAAAAGGGAAAAAGAAAAAAGCGTAGGGCTTGCAGAAATAGATTTTATTGTAGTTATTTTTCAAAAAGGAGGATGGGGAAGATTTTTTTCTTAATTATTGTTTGTTGAAGATTGGTGATGAAAAAGAAGGACATTCAGATTACATTCCTTATCATACTTAACATTTTAAGATTACACAAGGGGGGATTTTTTAGCAGTATAATTATGCAATATTGTTTACATACCAATTCTGGTTTTCCTTTAATGGTTTCCATAACAAGATCATCATTTTCTTTAGAGTAATCACTGGCCGATTTACTTTTGCGTCCCATCTTCGGTTCGTTCTCATTTTGGCGCCCCTGAGTGACAGAGAACGTCACTCTTTGCTTATTGTCAAATGCACTCAAACAGTTTTGGTTAAAGAAAGCGCTTAGTTTAAAAAAAAATAAGACACAAACATCCTTGAGGGAGGCAGGGATTTTGGTTAATATCAGTTAAAAACAGATTTCTGCAAGCCCTATAAAAGATTACAGCATGTTTTGAAGTGCATAATTTAAGAGACAAGGAAATTTAAACCAACTGCATAGCAACAAGTATACAGCATGTGCAGCTCATGGTATTCAATGGCTTGAGCAAGACTTACTGTGTTTACTACTTGATTAGATTTCAGCTTTTATTTTTGAAAAAAAAACACAAAAAAACCAAACCCCAAACATTTCACTAGTAGCTTCTCACAGCAAATTAACTCTTTACTCAAGTTTTGTTCTCTTATATACAACACTCAAAAAATACTTAGAGAAAAATGTGTATGAAATTTCTCTCACTAATCCCACTCTTAAGATACCTTCATATATAAACGAGAAATTGTCTCAGCAGGATACAGAGAGTTATAAACTAAGTTTACATGCATCAAGACTCTACATACCTCTGCATTTTAGATGTTTGTGAATTACACTAAAATTGAGTATTATTATTTTATTTGAACACAATTTGTTGAGACAGCACTTGTATTCATAAGATGACCCATCACTCAATTCCAGGTTTGACATTTGTGTGAGCTGGTTTAGCTCCAACTACCTATGCCTTTTAAGAAGATTTTTATACTTACTGTCCTTACTTTTATACAAGACCTTGTTCAAGAGCTGTAATCTAAACCAAATTGACTACATCCAACAGCCAAGTTTAGAAAACAGTTTAGCAAAATGCGAACGTGTTACATTTTCATACCTTCATTTTTCTGAGTCTGGATTTGTTGTCATGACACCAAGCCAAGCAAGTCATAGTCTCTTGTCTTTCCAATGACTCTTCCACTTCTTTAGCAGTCAAAAACATCTCAATATTTACCAAGTCCTTCAAAAAAACAAATGAAAGGAGGTCTTGTTAATTGTACTCGGTATGTTACACAGCGATTCTAGAACTGAGCCGGAACACAGAGATACAAAAGACTTTGTTCTCAGGACCTCTGGTTTTTAGAACAGTACTTTACCAAAAGACATTACAGGGTATTTTCAAGACTATTTTCACACACTGAGATATTCTGATAGTGCAAATAGTTCTCTGAACGTGGTTATAAAACAGTTCACTTGCTTAATACTGCAAGCTCCAGACCTTCAGTTACTTACAACAGTTTTGTTTACAACGCCAGGACACTGAGGTGATAAAATCAAGCCACTATATTAAAAAACCCCAAACAGGTAACAGGCAGGCCACAAGATTCCTCAAGTGCTTGTCCCAAGCAGATGTTTTTGAAGAAAAAGCAGCACTCTAGGATCAAACATGCCCAGAGCAGACCTGCAATCTGCCTAAGCTACTCTGTAATTGCCAGCAGCTCTACGCATTCATACCAATCAAGACAAACAATATAATTAAGATCTAGTAGAGTTTACCAAAGACTTCTATTTTCTCATACACTTTTGCTGAAAAAAATACTTGGGTAGATGTTCCCAAAAGATACAAAGTGGATGCATTCTGAATTGGCACCACCTGAAGTGCATAAACATGTCATGCTGTGACAGCTCATTCTTTGCTGAAGAAAATACACTGTAGGAAACCATAATTCAACACAAACATGAATCTAGTACAAAGTATTTGATTAATATGTACTCTAATTTTGAGCAATTTTTTAACATAGACTTCAGAGAAAAATGCTGAAAATTACCCAACTGAAATGCTGAATATCACAAATATTACCACAGCCCCAGTGAACAAAACGACTCTCAGAAATAGATGGCATTTTTGGCTGTCAGAACAGCTGAATATACTGAGTCTCAGAAGTTCTACCTTCCATGGGACAAAGTTTAAAAAAGAGAAGAAGCATCAGCCATATCACATTCACATCTTACATTTCATTAGCCAGTCTTTCCTTATAAATACAGGAAGTTTAACACTACTGGAAAAGTGGACCAAGTCTTGTCAGGGTTATCAGAAGGGTTCTTTACAGAAACACAAACAAGCCACATGGTGTTCTGAAGTGCAGCACAGGTTGCAGTTTTTAGCAAATCTTTCTCTCATGACTTGAATTTTAAAACCAAAATATTAACACAAAACTAAATTTTATGGATTGTGGGATAATAGGAATAAAACCATTTACCATCAAAAGAATAAAGGGCCTCATGCAGCTCTAGTGGTATCAAATTCAGGTAAGTCAGACTGAGGCCAGAGCTCAGGTAGTTAAAAGTTTTAGAACAAAATTAAGACTGGACTTTCACTGACTTCTTACATCCCTTTAGGGATAAAAAACTAATCTATTTTATCAATGTGTTGGCAAATGAACTGAAAGAATACCAACCTACTCCACAAATTGTTTGGTTTTTTTGTTTGTTTTTTTAAGTTTTCCTACAACAACATGAGAGTAAACTTTTTGGTAGTCTGAAGTTTTTCTGAGGATATGCTCAAGTGGAAAAAAAAAGTGCATTACTCCCCTGTGTGTGGTAAAGCAACCACATAAAAACCTCTTGCCCATTAACTCATCTGTGTTCAGTGACACATAATGCAACCATATTCATTATCTTGCTTGCATATTTTTCCATCCAGCTACTGTGTGGAAAGACAATCCAATTTAAGTTAGAAATGGTAAGATATCCATACATCTTCTCAAGCTTATTTGAGCTATGTGTCCTCTTAATGAACAGCATTTGCTTTTATACCAAATTAAAACAAAAGCATTTTCTTCTACATTAAAAGGACTGGATCTGCTAAGCAGAAACAAATCACTGGTTTAATCTCGTTTGTTAGCTTTTTATACTTTAACCTTCATTACAAGAAAAAATATTTTTTTACAGAAGCATAAGGGTAGCATTTGTTTTAAGCCCATGAGCTGCTGAGAGAATCCCAGCTATCTGCATTTGACAATCAGGTGTTAGTATAGAGCCCTCAACTGTGAGCAAGGAGACTGTAGTGGCTGCTGAGGCAGACAAAACTCTTAAATGAAAAGAGAATTCCTACATTCCTTTTGAAAATTTTAAATGAAAAAGGTTCTATTTAACAGAAATGCTAATTAGATTTGTGGTTGCCAGAAGAAGTCAGAGCTTGGCAGCCGGCTCTATTAAATAGACAGCATGTATCCAGAAAACAGAGGAGAACATTTTTAATTAAAAGAGTTTCTTTCAGAACTAACAATTACATTTAAATTGCACTAATAAAGAGGATTTTCTTCTCTGTTGACTAGATAGAAAGTTAAGGAACAATATAAAAAAGGCACTAAGAAATCCTTTTGAACAGACAGAAATAGCTTTTGCATTTGATTAGAAGTAGTTAGAAGTCTTGATTATGTAGACTGATAGAACAAAAATACTAAGACATAAAGCTCATGTCACACATTTTTTTTTAATCTACTCATACTTTCCTATCTTTTTTTGGTGGTGTCTACTCTTGGTGCTTCCTCCTTAGTAGGACTAAGGAAAAAGAAAGGAGTATCAGATGATTAATCCAAACCAGCACAGCTCTTCTCCACAGGCGAGTCTGGAGCACTGATTGTGTGCCTCACCTTGGAAGGATGGGAACCAGGTAACAGCATTAGCAGTTGTAAGAACTATCTCATGTTCCAGTCAGAAAAATCCCCATTAACCTCATTCCTGAATAGTTGCCTGAAAGTATTCTGTAATTCAGAGTTGTACGGGCTGCAGACCATACAGAAAAATTGTCTTTCTCAGCTCCCAAAACATGATTAAGATTTATTATGCTGCTACAAAAAGCTGCTCTTATATAATTAATTTACATATAAAATTGAGTGAATGTAAATACCCAATTTTAGAGAAATGTTGCCACTGATTTTGCAGGTGCAGAAAAAGCTGAAGCAAGAAATCTGTTGCCACACACTCCCCCTCCAAATGACACAGCATTCAGCACCATGGCAAACGTTTTCTGACTCGTATATAAACCAAAAAGCAATTCTAAACTCTTTAATTACCCTCTTTAACAACACCAGTCTTGCTTCATTTCACACTTTCAGCTTTCCTGCTGTAACTGTGCTTGCAATACTTTGCTGCCAGTACTGCAGAAGGAGAATCCTGCCTTGCACATGGATTATTTCAGTGCTGTCATCAAACTGTAACTTTTAGCAGACTTTGCAGCCTCCGGGAACTTTGCCCAAATCCCCTTGCCTTAACTTGCATACAAATACACAATACCTGACACTGGGCAGGAAGACTGATTAACATTAAACTTTAATTCCGTTAAGCTTCTACAATTGTACTGAGAACTCTCTCCATTAAGTATTACTGACCAAACACTCAAGAGGGGGAACACAGTACAAGCAAGGAAGTACCACTTGGATTGTATAATTTCTGCTTCAAACAACACTATTGCACTAAACTGAACTAACATTACCTTCTATGCAATAGTCATTAACCAGGTATCAGAAGGGTAACTATTTCAACACTGGGTGAACTTGATCATAAAAGAGCTATTTAATTCCATTGCAATGATGGAAACTTCAGAGAAAGACATTTGTTATTAGAGAAAACTGCACATGAAGGCTGAAGACACTTTAGTGAAAACAGAGACAGTTATTTAAACAAGAACACAGCTATCCATCACCCTGTGCTCTGTCTGATTTACATATATATAGCTTTTAAAATATCACTGCTTCTTTTTAAGCTGCAAGTGCCTCCAGGGAGGGAGGTTACCAACTGGTCGATTCTGCACAGAACTCCTATTACTAAGGTATAAAATACTATGAAGAATGAGGATTCCTTTATGATGATGATTACTAGATACATGCTCCTGGCCAACACACAAACTGTACCCCTGTAAAGCATCTCCATTTTCTCAGACGTGTTCTTAGTAAGAACATCCCAGGCATGTTTATGCACATCCCCTCCTCTGAGCAGCTTTTGGACTCTCTGGTCAGTGTGAGCAGGAGTTGACACGGAATGAATTCCCAGGGGATCTCACTCCTTGCCAGGTTGTTCTCTTTAGCAGCATCTTGTTTTCAGGAGACTCAAGTGCCTGCCCTCACTGGAGCAAAAGGCTGCAGCAAATGTGAACTCTGGTTTCAAACACCCAAACTAAAAGAACAATGAAAATGGGCCCAGAATTCATGAATTCACATGGTTGTGCTACAGAAAAGAAAAAGTGATTCACCAAAATACAGTGAAGGTTATGAAGAATAATAGCTGCAAAATAATGAGAAGGTACATGTAAAGGCAGTAGGATAATTTGGCTTAACTGGTGGATATATTAGCTTCACATGAATTTAAAATTACAGAGCTATGTCTATTATAAAGTTGTGAACCAAATGAGAAACTGGCAACCATGTAACAAAATGGGTATTTAAAATAAATTTAAAGACAAAGGTCACAACTTTAAGGTCATGTACAATTAAGAGAATTCAGTAGTGAATTGAAAAAAACCCCAAGAGATCTAGATATGTGGCTTTAAATTCATCAAGAAAACTGCCCAGAGTTTTCAGCACCACATACAACGAAAATAGCAACTCCACATTAGACCCTATGTCAAAAATGGCTTAGAAAGAAAAAAGCATCTTTTCTGCAGTAGCAATATAGATTTTGCTTGAAATTTATGTAGTGTTCATGGGAGGGTTTTAATCTATGTACCATTTTAAAATTTGGAGCAGTCAGGTCAAGTAATTCCTCTCCAGAATCCACTCTGCATATGAGCTGAAGTACTTTTATTTCATGAGATCTCCAGCCACAAGTCTGGAGAGCTGTCAGAAGGAATGTGTGATAAAATCCCTTATAATTCACATGTACATTTATATATTAATATAAACCCCAGAACATTTCACATATCAAACGTGAATCTTTAGCAGGGTTCAAAACCAAACAGAAACGAGTACTAAAACACACAGTACTTGATATTTTCAAATCTCCCATAAGTTATCCTCAAAACAAGATTAATTCATCAAAAAAGAAAAGTCAGGCTTAAACAAGATAAAAGAGGTGATTTAGTGAAAAAAGGCAGCATTTTGTAGAAAAGAATATTTCCTCAGTGGAAAAAAACGAGTCAGAAAATAGGCTATTTGTTATCTAAAATAAGCAATTCGTAATATCATAAGATGCTGTTTATGTATTTTTCAAAAATGCAAATTATTTATCTTTAATTGCTCACTAGCATCAATATGAAATAGAAAATAGGCCAGTATGCCCCCAGCTATCAGTGGCTCATTGCCAAGAGTATGTACCAATGACAGTTCTAAGAAGATTGACTATCTATCTATACACATTACATGCATAAGAGCACTACCCTCATAAAAAGGCTTTGCTGATGCACTTGAGCATTCAACAGCACGGAAAACTACTTGTATATGAAAATACAATAAACACTTAGATCACTCAAATAACAACTTAAAAAAACTGTTAGACTTTCAATGACTACTCACACCCCCTCCACTTGCAAGACTACCTCAGTATAATTTAGTTCTGTAGAAGTAAAATAGAAATGCCATAATGAAGAGTTACAAACAAAAAGGTCAATCCAGTCTTCTACATTAATATATTCATTTGTTAAAATTTCCTCTGTGATGAGCACATAGCAAATCCAGGCATTATTGTTACCCAGCTCAGGAAGGAGACAAACACAAGGAGCTGCAAGGTAGGACAGGAGGACCAGCTGGGGAACAAGGGGTCGGTGTATTTCCACAGTGGGGAAAACAGTGAAAGAGGCATCAGTTGACAGGAGCAGGAAGAGTGGAACACAGCACAGTAACACTGCCTACTTGAAAATATGTGCAGAAAGGAAAAATGAGGTGTGGGTGAAAAGTGGGACAGTGCAGAAGGTTTGGATGGCAGTAACATGAAAGGAGACCACCATCCAATTCCTCTGCCTCTATACAAGGGCAGGAATAAAGGGCTGCAGGAATAACAGTTCCTTCAAAGTCAACACAGGGTATGTATAAACTGCATTGACATTGAAGGGAAACACAAATTATTAAGAAAATAATGGCATAGGTGGTGACAATACAGCAACACCACAATTACTGAAGACCAGTTGAAGTGGGACACAAATTAACATTAAGAGGCCTCCTTACTCTCTGCTCATAAAATAACGTTGTCTGAAGTTCATTAAGCTACTACTAAGTGTTATAATGCTACACACATTAACAGGATTAGAGAGAAAATAAACAGAGTAATTGAGGGAATGTCCTACCCAAAGCCAGCTGCAGAGCTAGTTATTGGGAAAAAGCAGAGACAGACAGCCAAACCACAGATTCATCAAGAGAAGAGCTAGAGAAGTTTTTGTCTACAAAGTAAACACAGAACCCCATGGTGTACACAGTCAAGCTTTCACATGAGAGCGTCTTCCAGGACCTCAGTACAGCACAGACCTTTTAGTTCTACTTGGTTATTTCTGAAAGATCCCAGTAACTTACACTGACTGACTGTCTGTCAGAAGAACATTGTCTTTACATAAGATTAGAGGATAATGGTACATCTTTTGTTAATTAGTTCTATTGATTAAATCATGTTCTAATCTTGTGTCCAAATTCAAACTTCAGTTTCTCTGACTTCTGATTTTATGTACTGTTTCTTCCCTAAGCCTTTTTGCACTAGATCACAAACCCCTTGGTATATGACTTCTGCTCTCATACCTAGAAAAAGCACCCACCCTTTACATTTTCCAGTCATCTTCTCCCCCCAGTTTTTCCAACAGCTTTCCAAAGGTGTGGTCACCAAAACCATCCCTATTCTGGTATGGACTGCTCCAGAGCCAAACAAAAAGCAATGTTTCATCCCTCTCCTCTTGCTCATGCACATGAGCTGTTTGGTAGAGCCCCACAACTGGAGCAAGCTTTGAGGTTGGTTATTAGCAAGCTGTTTCCCTGCTCCTGCCTCAGCAATTTCTGTACCTCAGCAAATGGCTGCACCTCATCCAGCACCACACTAAACCCTGCTAAGTACAGTAATAAATGACTATGCTAGAGTAGTGTGACAAAGCCTTTAGAGCTTAAGATGCACCACTGGGCAGAAAAAAAAGTGCCTCCTTTTTGTGTCATAGCCTTTTTTAGCACAGGAAAGGCACCCAATCCTTTGCCAGAGGAGCACAAGCCCTGCAGCTTTTGTCCGCACAGGTTCAGTCTGTCTCAGTCTGGTGCAGTGGTAAGGGAAAGTGTTAAATGTGAAGTAACATTTTTACACTTTGAAGGAACGTCTGGCAGGAAGAATACACAGTAAGACCTCTCCTATACCTGGGCAATCTCCAGGTGATAACAGCATTCCCTGTTTAGATAAAATTTCAATTCAAGAATTTTTCTTGCATCACCAGCCTTCCAGACTAAGTATTTTGTAATAAATTAGCTCAGTTATGATACACTACAGGTAACCCACTTTGCCTAAAAGGACTGAAAAGACAAGATGTTCAACATCACAGCACACTTCACGTTGTTGGCTTTTGAAGTGTCAAATGATTTGTAATGAGAAAGTTTGTTATTCTGCTTCGATCTCAACTATTTCACATTTACATAATTCTAATTCCTCAAGATGCTTGAGACAAACTGCAGATGTAAGGCTGTGCAGGAATTACAGCACTTTGAAATTCAGATGAACACACCCAGACATTCATTATACCAATCTAGTCAGAGTTGCCATGCCTACGCTAGAAACAGCCAAAACACATTTAATGGAGTTTCCCATTTCCTTCTATAGCCTGGTTCTGTAAGATAGCTCCAAGCAGCAAAAGTTAACATTCTGGCACCTTTAAATCAGTCACACCAGTTCAGGAGCCTCTTCATATGTAGTTTTCCTCCAGCATTTCTACCGTGGGAACAGCAAGTCACAGGAGAAGGACACAAATAGCTCCTGACAAAAGACACCTTTTGCCATTCATCCCCCATTTGCAAAGTCAGCTTGGCTATGTTCTGCATGACAGTGGAGCAAAGAACATATTCAAGCATTATGCTGAATATGATTTACCTATTTAAAACTGAATTGTTATGAATATAAACTTGTTTTGATTAATCACCTTTGTACATATTTGTGTGTTCGCCTACAAGCCATTCTTGGACTATGTCTCTTAACAAGGAAGATTTCTAAGGGTGCACTGGTATGATTGCTAAAAGAGAAGTGTTTATTCAGCTTTTAACTTCTTGAGTTAGGACTTAATACTGCTTCTGTTTGTGATGCTCACATGTGCAGGTCATTTTCCACCTCCCATTTTTTGAGAGAGTCACCAAACAGAAACAGTTATTCAGGGAATGGATTACTTAAAAAATGGCAGTTCAATAAGATTATGCCCCAGAAAAGAAGAATTCCTTCAGTGGTATTCTACTGAGGTCCCAGCTGAAGGGTCCATATCACAGTGCTGAGGAACACTTCTATAAAGCAAGGAAAGAACATTTAACTTTGGGGCTGAAAAAAGAAACACTGATGTGGAACAGGACAAAGAACAGATCTGGTACTTAGTTAAAAGCCTTGAAGCTTGACTTCAGGAATTCACGTTGCTCTTATCTCACAGGACATCAGACAAGATTTCGTGGCTTTCCATAACAAAATTGAGACAGTGTAACACACCTGAATTTGTTCCAGGGATCTGCTTTAGTTATGCTAATCCCTTCGAAACAGTTTCCAGTTTATGAAAACTGAAGCTACATGTCTGCAATAGAAAAGAGAAACTGGACCAAATTGGAGAAAGGGAAAGAATGGAAGATGGTCAGGTTTTCCAGTGACTACTATTCCTTTCATTTAAACTCAATTCCTTTTTTTAATAAAGGTATTTTCTACTTTGAATGATAATGAATGGCATTGCAATACCTGCCCTGTTTTGATATTCTCCGGGGAATAACCATTACCACAGATTTGGAAGTTCAAAAAGGAAACCATTGACAAAAACTGAACATCTGAACTTCCACTTCAAGAAAACTTATCTTTTCAGGGCTGCTGGCAATTGGTTTAATACTGCCTGAAGTGTCAAGAAGCCCTTCTAATACAGATCAGTGTTTACAAGGGTCAGATGCCTGGACAAGACTTTTCAAGTCAATTGAATACTCAATTTCCCTCGTCCCCTGCATAATTCTCAAAAGCAAAAAGCACACTGTGATATTAAAGCAAAGGGCTAGTGAAGTATCCTTACAGGATGATGTACCTGCTTAATTGCTGATCTGAGAACATTAATTTGCAGAACTTTGATACACATAATCCCTGATGCAAGGTCCAATTAACCAGTTTTAAGCTATTTAAGAATTATTTCAACAGAAGTGTTCAACTGCAACCTTACAGTGCCAGGGCTCACCCTGCCCAGGGTGATAGTTCTTCTGTCTCTCAGTGGTTTACAGATTTCTAAATCATTTGCTCCCTACCCTAACACTGAAACTCAGTTTGAATTTATGTTATTCTTCACAGAAAAAACATTGCCACTTGTACAGCTTTTGTACAGCACGAGTATTATGGCAGGGATATATACTCTTTTACCAAAATAAACTAAGCAAAGACAGAAAGAGGATTTACAGCATATGATAAGAGAGACTGGCAGCTTCAGAATCTGGGTTTATTTTCAATCCTACATGCAAAAAATCACTACAGCTATACGTAATTAAGTAAATAATGTAAGGACACTTGACATGTTTTTTTTCTTCCTGACAGGGGCTAGAAAAAAACATGAGCTTTTTAAAACCCACCACCTCCAGAAACAGCAAACAAAGCACTACGTACTTAACCTAATTATAAAACTTATCTACAAACATCAACCAACTTCCTACTGGAACACACTTGCAAAACTAGATTTGCATAGCACAAAAATGAGATAGCATTCAGCGTAGCAGAACACAGAATTGCAAAGGTGAGTTAAGAGACAACCTTGCCAGCTAGCTGAAAATATGAATCTGCAGGTGAAAATGTGCATTTTTTTATTAGTGTGGCATCCCAAGGTAATCACAGAACCAAAGTAAGATCATTATTAAGTGTAACAAGCAGATACTGATGAGCTTCATTTGTATGCAATAACAAAAACTTAACATCTAGTTTGTACCCTCAACCCAAACTATTTTTTACATCAATAGGGAGCCAGAAGACCTCAAGAAAA
Source organism: Margarornis squamiger (assembly GCA_035222235.1). Taxonomy (NCBI): domain Eukaryota; kingdom Metazoa; phylum Chordata; class Aves; order Passeriformes; family Furnariidae; genus Margarornis; species Margarornis squamiger. The sequence continues at coordinate 67,610,765 of JAWWTY010000123.1, forward strand.
AAGTCCACAATAGAATTCCCTTCACCTCATATTTACTTTGGAACAATCATGACATTTCTGTCCTTGACTGTCAGCTATTTTAACATTACTCACATTTTGGTTTACTTTCCCAAGCAGCATTACTTTTCTTTAAGGACACATTACACTCATTACAAGTTTGGAATTTCTTACATTGCCATAACATCATGCTGTATAAACAACACATGCCCCAAGTTATTCCTTACTTGAGCTAGTTCACAACTGATATTTAAACTTCCCTGTAATTTTTCACATCCAGCATTTCTTTCCATTCTGTTTGTTTCCTAGTTTATCACCATGGTTTTTAAATGCTTATCTTGTAATAGAAGATTTCACAGCCTATCATTCCTATGAAGGTAATTAATTTAGAAAATAGCCTAAAATTTGTCACAGCCCATCAAAAACTATTAGAATTGGACACTATGGTGCACAGTCAATCTTTGCCAATAATACAGGGCAGACAGTTTGCTCAAACAAAGGGATAATTCAATGGTTTGCTTTTGGTCACTGAAGCAGAATCCTTTCTGAAGGGCTTCCACCCATGAAGCACCTGAGCAGCTCTGTAGGACTCCTCACACTCACAAGCCATGCAGGAAACTTGAAACAAGCAGGCTGAGACTTGCTCCCAAGACTGGTCTGACAGCTACTGAGAGATGTTTAACCTGGGATCCCCGAGCTACAGCTGAAATGGAGAGAGACGCTTCCGTCAGCCTTTCCAAACACTGCCAAAGGGCACTTTGGCCACTTGGCCTGAAACCACAGGAACAGAATCACAGAACGGATGAGACTGAGACCTTTGGAAGTTGTGCAGTCCCCCTGCTCAAGAGTGGGTCACCCATAACAGGTTACTTAGGGTCTTTCCCAGTCCAATCTGGTTTGGAACATCTTCAAGTACAGGAAGCCCTCCACACACCCATGTGTCTGCTGGGGAGCCCCAAACCAGACAGAGCTCTCCAGATGTGTCTAACCAGTGTTGAGTAGAGGGGTTGGACACTCCCTTCTGCTGCTGGTGATGACCAGCCCAAGGCAACTCAATGTGCTGTTGACACAAGAGTGCATTGCTGGGCCACGCTCAATTTGTCCACCAGCCTCACCTCTGGCTGCTGGTCAAGCTGAATAAAACCACCACCTATTTTCAGGTTCCTACTTAGGGTACAGTGTCTACCCAGTGGTAACAACATTGTCTTGAGGTATCAAGACAAGACTGGTTGTGGGGACACCAATCAAAATTACAGGTGAGACCACAGTAAACAAAGATTATTTGGATGAGAGAATACCATGATATTTTGTCATCTCTACAGGAGAGTTATGTTATTAAGCATTAGACAACATTTCAACGCTCATATTCTTCAGCAAGAAAGGAACAAAAAACCAGAGAAGTTGGCAAAACCAGCAAACCCCAAATTCTGTGTAATGATCAAATCCCAGTATCTGACACTGTAAAAGCTGTTTACAAAGAAGATTACCATACAGTACAAAAGACTGAGTGAAAAGGTGATAGACTGAGGGAAGCTTTATCCTCATTAAGCCAAAACAAACTTTAATGATGACTAAAATGCATAATTTCAGCAAAGTAGAAGAAATATGGCCTCAGTGCATACAACATGCAACTATATTCTGTTTTATTCAAGTTACTTTGATGTTATGCAAATAAAAATACTTAGGCCTGAAGGCAGAAGGTAAATAATCTTATTTAAAACTTTCTTTGTTTAAACACAAAATTTCCTATTCAGCAAACAGAATGAAAAGCTGTAAGGCTTCACAAGAGCAATGCTTTGTACCACATGATCTTGCAGAGTATCATGACAGACTTCCATGCTCGTGCCTAAACCAAAGCTGAGCGTTACTTAATCAGGCGTAATAGAACTTGCTATGAAAGTGAAAATATTTCCATAGTGCTTTTTCAGCAGACCTAGTAGGTACAGCAACATGATGATTCAGCAGAGATGAGCTCCTGCTCAAAACAGAGGGAAACATCTACCAGAAGTGGAAGAGCTGCTGACCAGTCAGCTGCACTTATCCAGCTTAATTGCCTTGGGTTTTTTAACTCACATGCATTGGCTGTATCTTCAGTGAGGCATAGCAGCCTCTTCAGTTGATTTCTTCAGGACTATTTCCAACTAATACTTTGTAACCTACTTCCCCTCTCACTTCTATTCACCCTTTACATGCTGTTTCCTACTTGGCATTTACTGAAATCACTGCTGATTGAACGGGATCAGACCAATAAAGCAGCCAAGGAACAATAACACAGACATGTGACAGATACACTCATGTTACAAGACAAGTGCATACGCTCTAATTTGACATTAGCAATAAAAATCTCCCCTCAACAAGCTCAGAGAGATGTGTTCACTACGCCACCTGAGAAAGGCAAAGCATGGAAGGCACATAATACAACTCAACCGTCAGGATCTTTATAGATAGAGCTGCAGAGGAGTTGCATACCTTCCAGAATCAGGAATATCAAAAGAACTTAAGACTCAAGGATTGCTCAGGATCAAATAGCAAATGCTACCCAGAATCAGCAGAACATGATTTCTCTAAATAAACACCAAATTCTTAAAGAATCGGTTTTAAAGTCCCAGTGGCTGTCAGAGGACCACAGTGTTGATTCATTGCTCTGCATAAAGAAGCTTCAAAGGATACAAACTCCAAACACTTCATAACCCACTGTGAGACCAAAGCAAAACCAACTAGTGAAAAGGAAAGCACGAACAATCATGAAATGGTGAGATAAGCAAACTAGCAAAACCTTTCTATGGACAGTACGAGATAAACCAGCTTTTAAACCCCCCAAATTGTATCAAAATTTATTTTCCCAAGTAAAATCCAGCTTTCCTCTCAATGCATTAAACAGTAGGATGATACAATAGAACAGTTGCTCCTGCAATCAGCATATGCTGTTCTGCTCAGTCTGGTCACCTACACATATCATCTGAGTGTGCCTAGACAGATGGGAAGCTCCACCAACTGCTTAATCAGTAGCCTAAAGGCCTCTAACAAGAAATTCTTTATGACATTTGAGAATTAATCTGACTTTTAATAGGGCAAGGTGTTTATCTAGAAGCATTTAATTTGTGACTCAAAATTATGCCTTCAATTTTTACTTATTTAACACATTAAAACACAATTTATGTCAAGCAAGGAGAACAAACTCAAGCCTAAACAGATTAACAGATAAACACACTAATACATAAAAATAACTGCTCCAAGGCTGAAGCATCTTTTTGCTCTTTGCCAACTTCCCCTTTGCTCCCATGTTGTTGGTAAGTCAGTTCACCCTGCCACCCACCTCAATGCCACTTTGTCTGGCTAGCTTTACAGCTGTGTTGTAGTAGCCGCAGCGCAGAAGATGCTCCACCATCATACGATCCATACGTTTCTTCTTCCACATGTTTGCAGCAGCTGGCTGGTCACTACTGTGCTCTTTCAGGTGTTCAATCCTACGTTTGCAGAGTTTTGCACTTTCATCTTCAGCCTGGATTGATTCAACGGCCTAAAAAGTAAAAATTAACATCAAGAGCTATATATTTTCAATCTCCCTTTAAAGCAAAACACAGTAATTGTTTGTAAGTATTCTTTGCATGTTATACAGTTACTCCCAGCAGTGTTTCTTTTAGTTAGAAACACATTTCCTATGGCAATGCATAAGTTTCAGCGTGGCTGGTCCAGTTCTGAGACACTCTTGCACAGAAATAAGTTTTGACTTATTTGACAGTATGAATATATGTATTTTTCTGCTTAATTTGCAGTTCATCCGGAACCAGCAAAGTATCAGCTACAGCAGTAACTGCCACAATAGCCTGCAAAGAGCTTCGTGGGGGTTTGCAGTCATCTGGTCCAAACATGTGAAAGCAAAATTTCCACCTCTAACCTATGTATGGCTTCTTCCTCCAGCAGCTGTCCTGTTGAATTAGTTCTACTGAGGAGTGATGCAGAGTAAACCCACATTACTTCTAACACACTGGAGCCATTTTAATCAGTCATGCAATAATGAAAATTATACAAACAGCTGGCCTCTTGGCACCTGTAATTCAAGGACCTAAGAGTAGTTTTCCAAAAAATCATCAGTTTTGTTAAACTGGCACTATTTATTTTATTTAACTCTGCTACTGTGAATCCACTGTTAAAGAGCCTTACTCGGGAAAATGCATTTGTCTAGAGGAAGCAGAATGACTTTTTTATAGCAACATATTGGCATATCCAGCACAAACCACACACCTCAAGGTATCTCCACAATTCATTTTTTTTTATTTAATTAAAAAACCAAACAGTCAGCTCATACTTGCTTCCATTCAGCCTTAAGGTGACATGGCTGATTGGTTTTGCTGTAAATTTTACCAGGCAATTTTACCACAGACACCTCGTCATTCCAAGCTTGCTGACTTAGTACACAGCATGTGACAACTCTGGGTCATGCCAGGCTACACATCTCCAAAAAGCTGGCAGTACCTTCACATACTTGCTAAGGAAAAGGCAAACCAGCAGACAATGGTTAGTACCTTTCTCATCTGCAATCCATCACCAGTGATGCAATTTCAGGTTGGGTTGCCTTGTGGTGACTTTAAACTTGCTGGCTTGGGTTTGAATAACTGCACAGCTCTGGCAACAGGAAGGTGCAGGCAGGTTTGCCAGCCCAGCACAGCCCAAATAACCTGGCAGGCTTTTGGCAGCCACCCTGCACTCCATGCTGACACAGTGGCCTTCCCAGTACTCAGAGTTATTCAGGCTACAGTGCCATCCCTGGATAACAGCTCCAGCTCTGGAAGCACAGGTTAGTTCTAATTGCGTTTACCATGCCTGCCCATATAGACACTTCTTCTGCAAGGATCGGTATTTGAAAAGCAAAGTGAAGTAAGAGAAAACTCCTGCAAGAAAAGCCCACCAACAATCTGCCCCACTTAAGCCTGACTCTGATCTGGCCCTTGATACCCAATTCCACCTAAACCCCTAGTCACTATACAAGCATCTTTTACAAAATCTCACGTAAACATCTGTACCTTGAGTTATTTTCATTACTGAAGCCTGAGTTCTATTACTGAATTCAGCTTTATTTTGTAACATTCAATTTGGAGATGAGTATTTTGTTTAAGTTATAAACTGAGTCTTTTCCCATTCAGCAGGCAAACAGTAACTCAAGCCAAAACCCACTTTTACTTTTTAGATGTCTGCAGTATTACGAGATGTGAAGGTAACCTTGAAAAATATTCTGAATACAACTAAGAGAATTCAAGGCAGCCAGGCACAAAGGTTAGGCCCTTTCTCATTCCAAAGGGCTCTGCTCATATGGGTTTGTATCTGGACTTACACAGCTCTTGCTGGGTTTTTGATCCTTCTAGCACATTCAGAAAGGTTACAGATCCTTTTCAAAACCCTCTGAACCAAGTCTATCTGGACCTGCCCTGCTGGACATTAATAGAACTTGAGGGAACAAGCATATTAAACAGGATACAAAAGGAAAAACACAAAGACCTAGGTTTCCCCAGGATCATTTTCAGAACCCAAGAAACCTGCTGTGTTGAAAAGCTCTCTCTTAAGAGTGAGTAAGGTGTTAAATAAAGGAACCATCTAATTCTATTATGGCCATCTCAGCAGTTCATCAGATCCTTATCTAAACACAGGAGGAAACAGAGATCCCACAGGGTCCAAAGGCCCTAAAGAAAACAATCATTTTGCTTGGGGCAGAGATTACAGAGAAGACAGTTGGGAGTGGAAGGTTTGGAACAGAAACAAGCTTTTTGGTATTTCAGAATACTTTTACTGTTAAACAAATTTTTTTTGCCTTTTTTTCTTTCTGAGCAGCTATAAGATTCCCCACAGTCTTTCAGGCAGTTAAAAACAAATGAGCAACTCCACTAAAATGGAGCTTTGCACCCAAAATATTCAGCAATGCCTTCAGACACACCCCCACAGTCAGCAAAGATTTAACAAGTAAATAACTTTTACTCCTCCACATCATTACTACACACCTACAAGCAAAACCCAACACCTCTCTCAGAAATAGTCCTTATTTCTTTCTGTAAGTAACAGAGAATGAAAAAAACATATCCTTCAAGACCTCTTTAAGTCTCACAATCCAAAGGTGAAAAGAGTAATTAATTTATGAAGTCTTTTGCAGAATAGCTTTACAACTCCTAGCTAACTTGTTCAAGCAGAAAACCCCAAATCAACACACAACCATCATATTTTCATGTTACAGACCATCCTATTTTCATGTTATAAACCTCCAAGGTATTTTGACGCTTCACTTAATATTGTCTCAAGATTTTTATCTGTTGGTTATTTCATGTAAGTTTTAATGAAATGACTCTGCTACTATGTTTCATCTATTTATTTTTGGAGAAGCACTGCTCTAAAGTCAGGTGACAGAGCTATTTTCATTTTTCTGCAAGACTTGTTTCAAGTAAGTGTTCTGATGACTCTCAGGATGAGTAATATTCCCATCCAAAATAAGGATGGCTTATACTTCTTTTTCTAAGAACATATACATCTTTTTCTAAGAAAGATGTGGTAAAAGCATGAAAGGCTGACTGTATTTTGTTCAAGCTTAACAGCTAGAAGGAGGTTATTCTGACAAATTTTGTTTAAAATGCTCTTAATACTCCCTAGGAATCTTTCAACTTGCAAGGTTAGTGTTTATAAAAAAAATTCAAGTAGCAATCCAGAACAACTTGCACTTTCTTCTGCAAAGAAGCCTCAACACTGCATACAACTATTCCTGCACTGGAGGTCAAACATTTTCCAGCTTCATCTTCTACCTGTTTTGCTCCACAAGTGATCAGTTAACGCTACTGCAAAAAAAGCTTTCCATTAGACAAGCAGGAATTGATACAAATCAACTCATTTTGCTACTATTTCTTTTCTGTGAGTAGCCAAATTCCTTTTCAGGACTACAAATACAGAGTAATTTTACCTCTCAACAGAAGTTTGTTACACTTAGTCACGGAACACCAACTCTTGTTGCACAAGCACAGTGAAGCAAGATTTCACAGTGTCTTCCAAGGCCTTTATTTGAAGTGCCAGTAACACCTGTTATCTCGAAAGGAAAATCCAAGCAAACAGCACTGCAGAAAACTACTGCAGTTCACTTTGCAGAGACCAAGCAAGTAAGGTGGAACACCACTTACCTTGCGCTTCAGGACGCTGAGTTTTTCAACTACTCCATCGAGGAGACTGACGACTGAGTCCACAGCAGGACAACTGCTCAGCGTCTTCTCCAGCTCTGCCACCACCATGGTCACGTGGCTGGTCTCTCGGTCAATGTTCTTCTGTGCAGCCCGAAATCGTTTGTTCAGTGTTTCGTATGGCACCTACATGGGAAATATCAAGTCATCAGAATTCCTGTATTTAAAGTCAGGTCTGCTAGAGTTTACAGAGACTCTTGATTTCATCTGATGCTGCCCAAAGAACACTTTGGTTCCAGGAGACCGGAGGCCATTAACTGAACTTCAGTTCCCATATCAAAGCCCTTATTTGAGGCCTCTCAGCAAGGAGCTAACACTTCAAAGATTATGAAAAAATGACAGGAAATAAATGCTCTGGTTTCTTTCCTGATACCAGTTTCACCTATCCTCCTTTGGCTGATAGTAAGCACTGATAGAAAAAGTCCAGGGATGACAGGAAGGAAAGACAAATGTGGACCTACAAAAAAAGAGCTGCAAGTTAAACTACAACCAAGACATCACAATTCAGAACCTGAATTTTTAAGTTTACATTTTTTTACTTCAGGAATACATTAAAGAAAAAGTTACCTTTGAGAAAGCATGTATAATGTGTATTGACTACTGAAAAATTTATACACAGCACACCAACAGTTATTCAGGAACTCTAATAGGTTTCCTACCTACTTCAGCCCACAAAGGACTATTTTTTAATATTACTTCCACTAGGTCTATAAGGAATACTAAGAGAAACTCCATGCACATTTTCTTTTAGCAATAAAGGCCTACACTGTGTGACTAAGTTGGTTCAGTTCCTGCAAGGCTTCATTCCAGGGTGAGAAGAACCACACTTGGAGGTCTCCTGTCCTGCTTGTCCCACCCCTTTATGGGACAGTCGTAGCCAAACTGCTACTAATGGCCTTTAAGGACACAAATATGGGGGCAGTCTACAGCCTGGTGAATGATTTGGGGAAAGGTTCCAGTGAATGCCAAGCTGCTCCCATCATGTTGCTTTCACTACAGAGACAGCATAAACAACTTGGACAGGAAGTTCTACTTCACAGAAACAGGAATTTTAAAAAACATTCCAGTGTTGTACACTTAATTAATCCATATCTTTTATCTTTAAAAAGGCCATGAGAAGTTCTTTCAGGTAGTTACAACAATCTTGATGGCTTCTCCATTAATCAAAGGCATAATTTCACTAGCAATCAGATTATACATTTTAAAGGTAAAACAGGAAGCACAAATCAGTGCTCTGTTTGGTACATATCACATTTATGTTTGATTGCAAATCTTTCAAGCATATAACTTCTAATCAATTACATCAAGGTCTCCATTTTCCTCATTCTAATCATTTGCATGCAAGAAAGTGTCCCCAGGGGCCACACTCCTTTTGGGCTCTATTAGGAAAGAGGTGGTTACTACATAATCACTGCAGTTCCCTATTAGAGAACAGTTTGGTTCAGAGTAAGGAAAATGAGCTGAAGCATTTGCTTTCCAAGACTTTGCATGACTTAAAATAGTTTCTTCTTATTTGTAGTAGAAATATAATACAAGGATAGTCCTGATAAGATATGAAAGGGCTCTCTTCTTCCTCTCAGGAAGACTGAAATGATCTGTTTAATGGTTTTTGGCATCTCAAACTAAGAACTAAACAAACAGCAGAACAAGCCTTTACCACAGGAAGCATCCAGCTAAAACAGTTATTTTCCTTATACATGTTGCCCTAAAATTCGAGCACTACACCCATTCAAAACCCAAATCAGATAAACCATCACAATTAACAGGCTTCAACACCTACTTAGTTGCCATCTTTTGTTCCATCTACAATTCTCATGTCTCTATTTCCACAAAAAGCATGAAACATTTTAGAGCCTCAGAGACAGAAAGGATGTTTTGGGGAGCCATTATGTGACATCTCATGCTTTTGACCATGGAAACTTATGTCCAAGACTTGATGCCAGACACCATTAGAACAATTTTTTCCCTTTCCCCTGCCCTGCATTTTTCTTATTGAAAACATTTTCACTGAAAAACATTTCTTCAAGTATTTTGCTAAAGACTGTCAGAAGCTACTGCTGATTTAAGGTATCTTTCTGACAGCAGAAAGTGTTTTTGTTAAATTCTGAGCAGTCAGTTGAACTGGACACAGATCTAGTCAGTTTGAAAAAAAGTCTATGTTTAATCTCCCTCTTCCCTAGTTCCTTATCTGCAGTTCCTATTGCAAGAGCAATAACAGCTCCCATTTCCTGTGCTCTGTCGCTTTAGTGTGCAGATTTCTGGCACAGTTTGTGTTCATATGACATTTAGAACAATTGAACTTTCAATTTCAGCTGGCATCATTATATATCATTTAGAATGTGTCTAGGTGCAATAGGTTTTTGAATATTGTTTTTTTTTCCTCCCCTATCCTAAAAATGATCTGAATATCCTGTGTAGAAGAGGCTGTGAGTTGAACTGCTCCACTATATGCTCTGAAAGTAAATAAAAAACATATTGCAAAACATAACTTTAGTGTACCAATAACAAGTGAAATTAAAGGTACAAAGAAATTATTTGCATAACTGAAGCTGTCAGTAAATACTCTTTACCACAGATTTTCACAATTTGCCCAGGCACTTGTTTCCCCACTACAGAGCTGGCAGTTTTTATGAGAATATTTGTAAATCGTATCCAGGTAGAGCTTTCACACTTACTTGACAGGACCAGATTCTATGAATGCCAAAATTTAGAAACTGCAACTGCTACATTCCTCAGAGAGAAAGCATTTTATCTCTACTTTTGCATCTTGATCTTTTGTTACTCCTACGATTTCAAGGCTTCAAAAGATTCCACTCCCCAGCACTGGTTTGCTTTACCACAGAACTCTTCAACAGTTACAGGCACTGTACCAATAAGTTCCCTTTTCCCCCCTCCAATAATAAAGGGAAAAGAAAGAACATTAAAAAAATTTTCTGGACAATGCAGTTCTAAAAATTCCTAATTATGGTTCACTTTAATTTTCAGGTCCCTTAGTTCAAAAACAGTGAACACCAAACTTTTTTGGATCAAGAGACAGGTGCAGAATTTACATATCATTAGTTGCCACAAGCCTATTAGAGACTTCCAATCTTTCCTGCCAGTACCATTCTGTGACCAAGCCCAGATTACAATTAGTTTTTAAGGGGAAAAGTGACCTACAGAACTCTGCCTAGGGAAGCATTACCTTAAGGAAAAATGAATAATCAGCTACTAAACATAAAAAAATTTTGAAATAAAGCAGCAAGTACTGACCAGAATGTGTTCTGTATAAGCACAATACCAACTCGTCTGACTCGTTAGAGCTTGAAAAACCACACCCAGTTGGCTCATACCACGAACACACAAGAGGATACAAAGGAAAGTTGTAAAATACTAGTGGGCAGCACATTTAAATTCAGTGTCGCTAAACAGCCTGCTCCTTTTGTTCATCAGCTTCCACAGCTGTAGACACATCATTCAACTTAAGCATGTACTAAACCAGGTCAAACTTAAATCCAGTGAAAAGGAATTTGACTGAAGTTAGAAGGGGTAAAATTACAGTAACGTAAGTTTTTCCAAGATCAAAATTTTGCTGTGATATTAAAGTAAGTCTACTTGGCTGGAGGCTTTTGCAAATGTAGCATGTCTGTTTCCAGGTGCTAAATGCCAACAGAGAGGCAGAGGCAAGTGATTAACCTCAGATTTTCTTCATTTCAGGAGTTACTTCACTGTGGTTTTAGAAAGCCAGAAAACTGATGTGCTCTCCCAGAACATGCTCCAACAACCTCTAGCTGTGGAGCCAAGACTTAGGAAAGGACCCTTCTGGATCTACAAGCTTGAAGTAGTGCAAGAGGAGGAAGGACTACCATGAAAGCTACATGTTGGTTGTTCAGTTGAGTACAGGGAATATAAAACTGCAGAGCTCAGGATGTGTCAGGCAGTTGTTAAGCATGCACTTTGGAACTCAACTGTGATGTTTCCTACCTGGCCTTCAGCCCAAACGCAGCCCTCTTCCAACCCACGAATGCCAATAGGGTACCAAAGTAAGACTGATAGTTCTAAAACCATGAAGTGACTAAAACTATTCAAATTGGGCACCTGTAGGCAAACTTTTCATAAGCCAGATGAAATATAACTTGAAATACCCTTAAATATAGTGAATCTAATAATAACAACTATATTTTCATTAAAACAAAGCTTTCAGTAAGGATTAACTTACTAAGTGATTGCATTTTCTTAAGCTTTTTGAATACATACTAAAATGACGGGAAGAAAAGCCAGCATTAAATGCTTGCATATACTGTAACCTGATGGTTAGCAAACTGTATACATTTCTCAAGTGTTAATCATCAGTTTGTAAATAAACACCTAAAGAAATATAAATAATATCAAGCCAACTGCATCCCAGGTGGCATCCAAACGTGTGACCATCAGGTCAAGGGAGGTAATTTTCCCCCTCTACTCTTCTCTCGTGAAGCCCCACCTGCAGTGCTGCATCCAGCTCTGGGGCCCCCAAACATAAGAAGGACGTGGACTGGTTGGAGAGAGGCCAGATGAGGCCACAAAGGTGATCAGAAGGCTGAAGCACCTCTCCAATAAACAGGCTGGGAGAGTTGGGGCTATTCAGCCTGGAGCAGAGAAGGCTCCATGGAGACCTAGCACCTTCCAGTGCCCAAAGGGGGTACAGGAGAGCTGGAGAGGGACTTGTGACAAGGGCATGGAGTGACAGGACAAGGGAGAATTGCTTTAAACTGAAAGAGTGCAGGTTTAGATTAGATATTAGGAAGAAATTCTTTACTGTGAGGGCACTGGAAGAGGTTGCCCAGTGAAGCTGTGGATGCCCCATCCCTGGAAGTGTTCAAGGCCAGGCTGGACATTTAATGGACATGGCAGGAAGGTTGGAACTAGATTATCTTTAAGGTCTCTTCAAACCAAACCATTCCATGGTTCAAAACCAGTCAATCCTTTACACAACATCCTACAATGCATATTATTTTTACATTCATGATCAACATTTTAGTGAGACTCTTCGTTTTTCTTTTCTTCTTAAGGTTTTCTAAATATATCTACGTGCACACACTTAGTACCCCATCCGTACATCAAATACACAGAAACAGCTGCTGATCACACTCTCACCCCAGCTCTTGCTTATCTCTACAGGCTCACAGAAAACTGGCTCAAGAAAACATGCAATGAGAACATATCATCTACAGCCTTTAAAAATATTGAAAGGGAAAGGAGAATGCAAATCCTTTTGCTCTCATACAAGCTCCCTAATTTTAGTGATCAAAGCTTAAAAAGCTTTGCTACCTCAGGGGCATTTACACTGGTGGAAGTCAGACATCCAAACTGGACTTGTGCTCGTTTTAGCACCTTCAATTCTATTAAGCAGCCTAATGGCATTTCAAGACTGTGACAAAGTTTTTGCCTTGTTGCACACTCACAGCTTCTACAACAGACACAGCCCCCCGCTCATTAAACACCTGAGGTTTCCATACAAATTGAATCCATGCACTCCTGAAAGGCTCTCTGCTTGGCAGAGAGTACAAGGTAACAAGACGAACATGAACTGTGGCAAGGTCGTCTTTGCAGAGGTGCTGTGGTCCTTCAGCCACAGTGGAGGAAGAGCACTGAGTCACACCTAGAAAGAAATCCATCGCTCATTACTATCCACCTCATTCAATTAGAGTTCAAATAAGTAACTGTAACTACAAGGGCTCTGGAGACACATGAGCAGCATAAGGAAGATGAAGAAAAACATCTACAGAATTGAGTTTGTGACCCAGCAACAAAGGACAATGGAAAGTCTCAGTTCTAAATGCCTTTACTGGTAAGGTCTTCTTCTAAGCGTTCCTGATCATGTATGAGCAACTGAGTGTGTGGAGAAAGGTACTGTTCACACAAGCTGAAGACACACAGGTACTCGGGAGCAGAAAGGAGGGAGGGAGCTCACAGATGAGACTGCAAACCTGCTACCACTGCTGGAACATCATGGTGAACAAGGGAAGATGTCAGTGACTGGAAGGACAAGCTTCTTGCCTTTACTCCAGAAAGAGAACTTGGAAGATCATGGAAACTACAGGCTGGTCTGCCTCATCTCAGTTCTTGGGAAAGTTAAAACAAAAATTCCTACGGAAACCATTTCCAAGCTTAGAAAGGTGACCAAGGAATAACCAGTCCAGATTTGCCATAACCAAATCAAGCTTGACAACACTGCTTTCAATGATGGACTGACCATCTCTGAACGGCAGGAGCACACTGGCAGCCTTTCATAACAACATTAGCAAGGTTTTTCATACTCTCTCCCACGATACCCCTGTACGCAAATGGGGGAGATGTGGACTGAATAGCTGGAATACAAGACAGATTAGGGACTGATGGGAGAGCCAAGTTCAAAAAATAATTGTCAGCAGGTCAAAAGCTTCCTGGTGGCCAATTACAAGTACTGCTTGGCTCCCAAGGAATGTTATCAGCTCCAACACACATGCCGTCTTCACCCATCTGCACTATGGAACACACAATCAGAAATCTCACAGAGGACAAACTGGTGGAGTGCCCAGTAATGCTGGCAGGCAGAGCTGCCATCCAGAAGAACCAACAAGCTGAAGAAACACCAGAACTCTGTGAAATGCAATCAGGGCAAAAAAACAGGGCTCTGCACCTGGCACAAAACCACCCCAGGCTTTAGCACAAGCTATGGATTAACTGGCGAGGACCACTTCTGCAGGAAAAGATGCAGAGGTCCTGATGGACAGCAGGCTGGATGTGAATCAGCAACAGACTCTTGTGGCAATCAAAGTTCACCACATAGCAGGCTACATTGGCAAAACTAAAGGCAGGGGGCTGAGAGGAGTGATTGTTTATGCTCCGCAATCCTGCAGACTCATCTCGAATACTGAGTCTGGTTTTCAGGTCACTTCCCCCTTCTATTAAAGAAGAGATGCTGACGAACTGGAAAGAGTCCAGAAGGCTGCCACCACAACAGTGAGCTGCTTGGAGGATACAAAATCCGAGAGAAGCTGAGAGGGGCAGGCTTGTTTTACTCACAGAGGGGAAGGCTACGGGGAGTCGGGAGCAGCTCAATCTGATAGAAGCTTTCTACTACCTAAAGGTGAAGGTCACAGATAAGAGCTAACCAGACTCTCTGAGTTACAGAGCAAAACAGAAGGCTGAGTTGACAGCTAACACTGAATAAAAATCCAATTGGACATAAAGAAAAAAATATTTCAACCAGGAGAACTGGTAAACACTGGAACAGCAGCTGGCAAGGATGGAATCTCCACCCTTCAAAACCTTCAGAACTAGGCAGGACCCTGAGCAACTCAGATTAGCTTTGAAGTTAGCGCAGATTCAAGCAGAAGCATGAATTACAATGTCTGCAAGGGTACTTTCTTACCTTAATTTTATTAATTCATCTCTAAAGGGACTGAATTTGAGATCCCCGTTACTAATTTAAACCCTAAATACATTTCCATATGAAGAACTGAATAACCATACCAGGTAAGTCCAAAAGTGCCCCTCTGTCACTATCTTTTCTTGAGCCAGAGATGGGAGTTTAATAGTAGGCACACCACAGGGTGCTTCTCACCCATGAACTCCACTGGTTGCTGTTGACCTGAGTTTTAGCACTGCAACATCCTGTGGTGAGACATTTCACAGCCTTACACTGTGTGAAGAAATACTCTTTGGTTTTGACTTGTCAACAACCAGCCTAATTTGAAACCCTTTTGTTCTTGTTTAGGAAGCAAAAAAGGGAACACACACTTTCTCCTACATACTTCTCACATATCTTGATACTGAAGAGGCTCTTTCCAAACCATTCTTTGAAAACAGACATTCCATACCTCTAGTTATTCTTGCACTTCTGTAGACATTTTCCAGTGCTAGTACATCCTTTTTCGAGATGAGGGAAAGGAGAAAATAAGAGCAATTCATACTTCATGAGAGAAGCAGCAGCCATGGATTTTCATTGCTATTTAATGAGGTTCTCCATTCTTCCCTTTCCCAACACTTCTGTCCTATGTTTGTCAACATTAACCCTACCACTCACAGAAAACATTCACTACAACCTCAAGATCCCACGGAACAATGATGATCCTTTCCAACTCAGTTATTGTATGACTGGGATTAATTTTCTTTCCACTACACCTAAAAACTGCATCACACCACACTTGCCTATATTGAATTTAGTCTCTTTTAACACCCATTCAGTCTCTCGCTATTCTAACGCTTCACACTTAGGCTACATCTGTAATACCTCGATTATCTCAGTATCATCAAGGAAACTGTTCCATTTCAGCACTCCTCTCTCTCTTCCAGACTGTCGAAACAGTTGAATATCAGCAGGACTGGTAGAGATGCCAGCAGAACCCTAACCATCTAGCAATCTTCCACCATTACAGAGGTTGGCTACCAAATCTTGATGTTTTTTATCTTGCCCAGTACCACGTAAGGTACTTCCCACATAAGGACTTCCGTGTTCTCTCTCGCAAGAGTTCCTGGTAAGGCTTATCTCCAAAAAACATTCAGTCATGCGAATAAACTATCAGCCAAATCCACCTCACCACCTCCTTTAATATTTTTAAAAGACTCCAGTATTTCTACATTGCGTGCCCTTTTCAAAAGTCACAATAACTGATGTACGTTATCCCACATTTGATTAGCAACAATAGTATTTCTGCATCAGTAAGCCACTGGCTGGAAGGGAAAAATCAATAACATATATTAAGAATCTCACTAGAATTTTAGTCAAGAAAGTAGAAGCACTAAAACAGTCTTATACTTTGTCTTCTTTCCACAGCTATCCAACAAAATCCTCAGGCTATTTCAGCATTTATCAGAGCATTTCCAAAGAATTAAGGGAAGGACTGGACACAAGAGAAAGGGACTTTTCCCAAGACGAATGAGCTTTTTATAGAGAGTGTTACATCCTGCATTTCTGGTCCTTTAGACATGTAGGATGTTAGGCCAAAGTGTAATGGCCACTGTGTGAAACTTCAACTATCAGTTTGATGCTGCCCACAGGTTTTTCTAACTGGTACAGAGCAATACTGAAAGACTGAATTACACGTTTCTTTCATGATTGAAGTTGTGCAAAAAATATAAGCCTTTATCTCCCCCTAAGTCTGTAGTTCTCAAACTGATCAGGTCACATACTACAACACAGGCTGAACTCCTTCTTATGTAGATTCAAACCTAAAAAACTACAAATAGAAATGGAAACTAAAAGCCAATCAATCTCTTTCAGACCACAACACTAATCAAAAAGAGTTTCTACCCCACAGGACCACACATAGGAAACTAGTTCAGATGCAGCAGAAAAAAAGTAAAAACCAGTTTGTATAGCTATCGTTTGGTTGTTGGGAATGATAGAGTAAAAGTGAGACTTCAAAAAAAGTCATCACAATTGAAGGAAGAATTATTTGCTGGTGAACATAAGGCCATTAGTCATTTCCCAGACTCCCGTTAATAGCAATTTTCAAAAGTTTATTTTCTAAAAACTGATTTCAGAGAAAACAGTTTAGACAACAGAAACAAGCATCTTTTACACAGGTTTGCAGTTCTGTAAAAGAACATCTAGTTTCCTTCTGTATTTGGAAGAAAGAAGTTAATTGGGTCCAGCTTGACAGTGGCACCGACTCATATGCAAGGAACCTTTAACTATATATCCTGACTTTACAGATGTCCGTGTGAATCATCCTTCTTCAATGTTACAGTCTCCTGGCTCAAAGTAACTCCCACATAAAATCCGATCTTTTTAAAACACAAATACTTACATTGTGCATCTTTTCAAATTAACTCAGCCCTGGGCAGGAGGGAGTTAGAAATGGATTTTTTTAAAATCTTATCAAGTACATGAAGTCACATAATTAGTGGGAAGAAAAAAAAGTTTCAAGAAATATAAAATAAGAGAGTCCTACCAGATTAGGTGGGGGGAACCATTACAGAACTACGCTCTCCTTTCAAAGGTCAGAAAAATGATGTGCTTCCTCTCCTCAATTGTGTTAGCTTATAACACCTGCAAAGCACCAGAGATTTGTATGAATCTACATGTCTCCAAGACAATTCAGCTGAAGACTTTCTTAAGTATAAATAAGCTTTTTCAAATGCCATATATTGTGCCCTTAGATGAAATTAAGCCTAGCCACAGACAGGTAGGGAGCAGAAAGAGAAGTGCAGTGAGGAAATTGCCTTTCAAAAAACTGGAAGCAATGACAACTTAGCCCTACTTTAGGCAAGAGGAAGTATAGGAACATGGAAGAAAAATTAAGCATCTCCTAGAGTTTTAATAAACAAACAGTGTCAAGTGAAAAAGTAAATCCTGCAAGAAACATCTTAAAGCATTAAGGTGTTCCCTTGAAACTAGATTAGCTCACCATGCTCACCTTCAACAAAACAGAGAAGTAGAGACATCTGTTAGACATGATGCCATTTGAAAAATGAGGCAGGACACAATAACCACTGAAAATTTCCCCTTAAACCAATAACAACTAAGCATTTCCATGCAGAACCACTGAAATTCTGTATTTTTGTATACTTCATTTTTTCCTCTACAATTCTTGAATTACTTCAGCACCACTATTTGTCACTGAACTCATCCAAAATGTAAATGATATCACCACTTATTCACAGAGTGAATTCTTCTGATGAGTAGCTCTTATCAATTCCTTGAAATAATAAGTTTTTCTTTGTTCTAGACAAAATCAGAAAAGGAAAAGAAAGTTACAAGAAAGGAGAAGTAGTACATTCCAGTAATGAGTGGCTTAGAATAATGTCTAGATTTGGGTTTAATTAGGTAAAAGCATTAATATAAACTCTTGAAGAGATATAGATCAAAACAGACAAAGCAATTTCGTAAGCCTAAACGCAGTTGCAAGTAATTTGGGTTTTTAAAAAGTAATTATTTTTTAAAACAGTTTTGTTGTTTTTGAAGTGCAAAGCTTAGTAGTTTGCAGTAGTTAGAAACAAGTCAGTTTTACAACCCAGGAAGACAGTATATGCATATTCTAGAGCAGCTGTGTCTAGAAAGAGTCATTATATTATTCAAAGCTGTTACTTCAATACAGGAGAGAATTAGCAGCAAAAAATCTTGACTATCCATCTGCTACATACATACTTAGTCAACAGAAGCAATCATAATCCTTCAAAATATTATCCTTTTACCCAAACCTCAAGTAACTTATTTCTGAATATATTATGAACTTATGAACAAGGCTTCCTACACAAAAATTAAGTGCTTTACAAAGCCATTTTACAGTTATAAAAGACTGTCTTGCATACTTATGTAAGCAAGTTGACAGCCATTTTAGAGTCCTGTCTAGAGCCACCCAAGGGACATCAGAGGCCGGTCCTTTTCAATGCACTTGTTTGCAGCTGGCATCCTGGACTCATGCCTCAAGACAAATTTATTCTCTTTTCTTCTTTTAGTAGAAGTATTGTAGTACTAATATGAACCTAAGCATTGCTTCCTGTCCAAAGAAGCAGCTGAGTTGCTAAGCTAAGGTCACACAGCAGGTTTGTGTCCTGAGCAAGTCCCTCCAGTTGTTTTGATTCTTTTTTCTTCTCCAAATATTTGTTCATTTTAATTACAGTCTCATCTCTTTAAATGAAAGAGGTCATCAGCCTCCTTTGTGTTTGTACAGTCCAGACACCATGACAGGGGCTGGAGCCTTTAGGCTAGAGATCCTACTTCCAACCAGATTGCTCCCAAAATAGCCCATTCCAGCTGAAGTGGCAGCATTTCTCCTAAGTCAAATAATTAAGGATTATTGATTCAAATCAGTAGACCCATATTAGAATATATGAATGATCAAAGTTCTACTCAATATAGTATGTTTTATTTTAATTTTCACTAGCTTACACATCGAGTTAATCCACAGAACTCAAAAAAAGCTGAGGCGAATAAAAAGTAGGTTATGAAGCAGTTGAATTACTGGCTATCAAAATAAAGATATCCTAACAAAAAGTTGTCTTATTTAAAAAGGCAATAATGAGCTGTAAGTGAGCAAGTAATATAGCATATTTCACATTCTGGGATAGCAAATACTTCCCATACAGTGCATCTTCAGGCTGCGAGCTGTGACAAACCAAGTGTACAGAGATGGCAGTTTTTTCACTTTACAAGCATTGATGGATCTTTGCCCTTATAGCAGATACCCATTTGCCAAAACAGTACATCCCTAAATCCATGGGCCCGAAAGGCACACTCCTATGCTGATTAACATAGGAACTACTTAATTGAAAGACAACAGGAAGAAGTTTAGGGAGACAAAAACTGACACTGGGTAACCGTAACAGCCAGCAAGAGCTCCACTTCTATCACACCAAGCACTGAAGCATTTTACCTATTATAATATCTAGCAAGTATTTGAAGTTCATCTTTACTCCTGTTTCTCAGCTCCTGGAAAACATTCACTATGTAAAGAATCAAACACTTCAGCAATATTCTTGCTTTATGTCAACATTTAAAGACCCCAACGTACTAGCTACCATACAAACATATTGTTCCTACATCAAAAAACCTACACAACCAAACTTCCAAGATCACAAGCCACTGTCCTGTGAAAGCACTACAAGTCAAGTTTGCTGCAACTGGGAATTGCAACATCAGCTAAGTATTCACTTTGAAGACACTAACAGGAGGTCTTCTGTGAAATGTTCGAGAGTATCTTTCCTAAAGTATTTTCCTACAGGCACAATGGAATACTGATAACCAAGCAACAGTTCTAGCTCACGGCCACACTGTTACTTACTGCCTTTCATTGTGTCTTCTTCCCACACTAATCATTTAAAAATATGCTTTGAGTGAGTGGGCAGGGGTGGAAAAGAGACCAAGAGAAGCCAACTCCTACTTCAGCTGCTTTACAACATCAAACTTCTTCTGAGAGAAGTCCCACAGTATCAGATTTTTCTCAAAATACGGTGTTTCTCAGAACAGAGCCCAGTGCAGAAGAACAACAGTGGTACAAAAGATGTCACACTTGTTTGCTGACACATGCAGTGTGTCAAAACAGGAAGTGCATTATTTGGCGTGGACATTCAAGGTACCTGGTGAGTCAGAACACCAGGTCAGAGGATGGATTCAGTGTGAGATACAGAGTTGTCTGTGAGTTAGTGCAGAGCTACCAATATCCAGGTTTAGTTCATTTTGTCAACATTCTATTTGAAAAGCAGTTCACAAATCAGGTAACAATCTAGAAAGGGGCCTGCAAGGGATTTGGAGAGGGACTTCTGACACAAGCACAAGGGGGAATGGCGTCAAACTGAAAGAGGGCACGTCTAGACCAGGTATTAGGAAGAAATTTTTTTTATTGTGAGGATGGTAAAACACTGAAACAGGTTGCCCAGAGCAGCCGTGGATGCCCTACCCCTGGAAGTGTTCAAACCATGTTGGATGGTGCTCTGAGCAACCTTGTCTAGTGGAAAGTACCCCTGCTCATGGCAGTGGGGTTAGAACTACATATTTAGGGTTCCTTCCAACCCAAACCATGCTATAATTCTATCATGATTATATATTTTTTACCCTGATGTACTGACAGTGAACTAGATGTTAGAAGCTGTTACTTCTGTTCCTCTCAAGTTCTGCTTGAAGGACTTTCACTGAACAAACTTTTTCTGCTACATGCTCAAAGTTTTGACAAAAGTACTCTGACTCATAATGTCCAAATACAAGGTTATGTTCAAAACTTACTTATAATGAAGCTTATAAATACAGGAAAAAATACAGTAGAGCAGCCAATTACACAAAAAAATTAATCTTGCACCTTTTCTGCTTCAGTGGGTAAAGAAGTTGGCCTGAACTGTTTGACATATTCATTAGAGACCTGGATGATGGGTCAGTGTACCTCCAGTCTGCAGATGATACAAAGCTGGGAGGGAGGAGTCAATATGCCAGGTGGCTGTGGTGCCATTCATAAGGACCTCAACAGGCTGGAGAAACAGGCAAACAAGAACGTCATAAAATTCAACAAAGGGAAATGCCAAGTCCTACACTTGGGAAGAAACAACCACTTGCACCAGGACATTCTGGAGTCCCACAGCCTGGGAGCAGCTTTGCAGAACAGAACTGGGGGTCCTGGTGGACAAGTTGCCCATGACAGCAATGAATGGGCCCTTGCAGCAAAGGCCACCAGCAGCACTCTGTGCTGTGTTAGGAAAAACATTGCCAGGGGGCCAAGGAAGGTAATCCCTCCCCTCTTCTCTAACTAGGAGTTACACCCACCCAAAGTGCTGTGTCCAGTTCAAGAGGAATTTGGACGTACTGGAATGAGTGAAGAGAAGGCCACAGAGATCACTAACAGACTGCAGCACCTGATATATGAAGAGGGGCTGAGAGACCTAGGATTGTTTAACCTGGAGAAGGCTCAGGGGAAGCCTTATCAATGTGCATGAACTACCTGATGGGGGGAGTAGACGATGGAGCCAGACTACTCTCAGCAGTGCCCAGTAAAAGGACAACAGGCAATGGGCACAAACTGAAATATCAAAAATTTCTCATAAACAAAAAGATGACTATTTTTTTACATACCATAACAGCAGTGAAATACTGGAATAGGTTTACCTAGAGAGGCTGGAATCTTTGCCTTGGGAGGTAATTAAGAACAGCCTGGACATGACTTTGAGCAACCTGCTCTAGCTGACCCTGCTTTGAGGGCAAGCTACTAGACTAGACTGTCTCTAGAGGTTCTTTCTAACCTCAGCTATTCTGTGGACTCAGAACAGAAACTATGTGCACTTCAGATAATGCCATTCTCTGACATGTTTCCCTCTAACAATCAGGTAAATATTTTATTTTCATGACACATCAGTATCTTATTAAATCTGCTGCCAGTATTTCCCCTGCCAACAGAAGGCCAAAGAGCAGCTCTGAGAAGGTGCTCAAGTATCCTGTGTTTCTACAGCTCTCCTGTTGATTAACTGTTTCTTAAAGCAGTTGCAGTTCAGCTAACCCTAAATTGTTTGCCAACAAACAGCCCAGATAAGAACATTTTCACAAGTGATCATTCCTGCTTTTGGGTCTTCCATCTTCCACTTTTGGGGTCTTACTCCATACAGCTTGCTAGTTCACTTTAATCATTATTCACACTTCCAAAGATATGGATGAATTATCCAGCTTCCTGTCATCACTTGTTTATTAGTGTTTCAGCAAAGAACTGCGATAACAATGTTCACATTCATTCGTTGTCAGCTTTCATGTTACATGCTCTCATCTGAGACTTGCAGAGTTCTCTACCAGTAGGCTTTTTTTTTTTTAAAAAAAAAGGATTCCATGGTACTTTGGCTGAAGAATAGCTGACAACCTTCTTGTCCTTGAGAAGGGATTGGAGTGGGGAGAGGGGAATATTCAAGTATTATTTTGTACACTTAAACAGCTTCCCTAGATTCAGCTGAAGAACTTTGTTTACTTCCCCTCAGCTGATCTGCTGAAGAATGGCTGAAGCATTTCCACTTCAGCAGCAACCACAGTTTAGCTATGGAACAGGGATTTCCCTCTGCAGGCTGGAGCAGTCTTTCACATGAAAAGCACTCTGTGGAACATACTGTAAATGTAGAACTATTACACAACTATTATCTAGTGATGTTGGCATGAGGAAGCTAAAGGGAGGAAACAGGAAGGATATAAATACAAGCCTGCAATCTTTTATATTTTACTCACATAAGGGAAAATCACCCGTGTCCAGAGCTCCAAAAGAAATATCTGAGTAAAATATTCCCAGAGCCTCAGTCCCACAAAAACCTGTAGGCACCTGACTCTTACAGAACAAAATGAGATTTGATATCAACTTAATTCAGGAGACTTTAGCCTTAGTGTTCATTTCTCCCTGCTGCTTTTTCACCTCCACCACTAAAATGTTTTGATATATGACTCACAGCAAAGAACATTTCAGAGGACACATTCAAAAGACTTGAGCAGACACTGTTCTGACAGGTTTTTTAAACAACGAAAAATGTTGTTAAATATTGCAGGAACAATCCAGAAGTTGAATGGGTGCTGAGAAGAATCAATAAACACAGTTTTTACTTGGAAATTAGGAGTTTCAGTGGAAGGGTGTCTCACCCTCTTACTATTTAGCTTCATAACTTCACAAACAACATTCCATTCTCTTATGTATATTTTTGTTGAGATTTTTTTTGGAAAAAGAATGCTTGTGGAAATAAAAGAATTAGTTCAAAATATTTTCTACCTTTCAAATGGCTGGCACCTTGACAATTGCTCTTAAGTCATAAGCAGCAAAACAAAAGCTCACTGATCCTCACTGTCAGTAATTTTTCAGGAATGCAGCAACCAAAGCTGTGATAACAAGTGGAATACATCTAAAATGCAGTCTTAAAATGATCTTAACGTTAGACGCCTTCACATTTTTCTGGCTGTGGAAAGTGCTAGAGAACTCTTTATAGCTATTTCAAAATTTAAGCCTGATGCTGTCAGCTTCGAGGTACTTCTGGATAACAGAAAGGAACCTTCATATGTAACACGGGAATCAACACTTTGTCCTTCTGCTTCTTGGACCCGAGTCGAAGGGAGCTGGGGGAGTGCAGGAGGACGTGCAGGAGAAGAACATGGTTTGAAAGCCTGCAAAACCAACACTGCAAAGGGCACACAATACTCGGCGTGTGAAGGCACAGCATGACCTCAGCACAACAAAGTTGACTCTGCACAAACATCTCCTATGGACGACAAAACGTAGATACACTGACACGAGAGACGTTTAAATAAGCATTTTGCGACAGAGACCCTTCTCCCAGCTCCCTTCCACAGTCCCTGCTGTTACGTGGTAAGACCTGCTGTATGCACAACACGAGACTTCAGACAAAGGTTTCCGCCGATTCCTACGAGCATCATCCTTGCAGTCCGACAGCTCCCGAGGCACTGAGTGTTAAGGTCAGGGCCGAGTCCTTCACCTGCTCCACAACACCCGGTTACAGCCCAGGACCACCCACGGGCAGCCCCCACCCTGCACACAGACCCGGCGCCCCAGGGAACACCCCGTGCTTTCAACAAACTGCATTCCGCTTATTCGCCTCTCCACAGGCCTCCAGCCTTCCTCCAGCACGTTTGTCCTTTTTTTTTTTATTTTATTTCCAAGCCCATCTCCATCTCCGGGGCACCAGGCAGCCGGGGAACCATGTTCTGCCACCTCCTCCGCTGCCTCCCTGCAGCACGTCTCCTAACAACGCCAGCAGACCCACACAATCATCTGGGATGAGCACTCCAGGCAGCCCCCGGGTGTTCCCGAGGGAACATGTTCCACTCGCACGCCCCAAACCCTCAGCCCCTCACACGGCCCCCCCCAACATCCCCTCCATCCCCTCCCCTCGGCCCCCTCGCCGGCCTGTCCGTGTCCCCAGCGCGGCCCGCCGGCCCCCCCGGTCCCCCCAGGGCTCGGAGACACCCGGGAGAGCCGCATATTCCAGGCACGTCCCTGG
Source organism: Margarornis squamiger (assembly GCA_035222235.1). Classification (NCBI taxonomy): domain Eukaryota; kingdom Metazoa; phylum Chordata; class Aves; order Passeriformes; family Furnariidae; genus Margarornis; species Margarornis squamiger. Next base: position 67,635,376 of record JAWWTY010000123.1, read on the forward strand.
GCGGAGGGGGATGGGAAGAGCAGCGCCCGGAGCGGCACCGGCCGCGGAAAAGCGCCGGGGAAGGGGGGACAGGCGGGAGCTGCGGGCCGGGAATCGCTGCCCGGCTCCATCCCGCGGCTCCCGAGGCGGGCAGAGCGGGGAAGGAGGAGAGGGGAAGGTGCTGCCCCCTCAGCGCTGCTGGGGCGGGACGATGCAGGCCGGGCTCCCCCCCCCCATCCCCTCAGACCCCTCACACCGGGGACACCCACCTTGAGAGTGGGGTACTCCTGCACCTTCAGGGTCATTGAGAGCTGGGCGGCCGATTCCTGCACCGCCATCTTGGATCGGGCACCGACCTCCTCCTCCTCCTTTTCCCCCCGTCTCCCTCCCTCCCTCGCTCACTCCCTCCCAC
>JAWWTY010000123.1:67635777-67722505 GCA_035222235.1 Margarornis squamiger
TCTCTCACTCCCTCCCTCTCTCCCAGTGCCTCCCGCCCTCCGTCCCAGCGCCTCCCGCCCGCAGCTACCTACGGCGCGCGCCGCATGCCGGGAACCGGCGCGCGCCCGGCCCGGCCCCGGCCCCGGCCCCGCCCCGCCCGGCGCGAACCAACGCCGACCTTCCCCCCCCGCCTCACTCCCTGCTTGGTACGCGCCGCGGAGGAGGCGGCCAATGAGCGCCGCGCTTTCTGACGCTCCAGAAGCCGGCACCGCCTCGCGGAGCTGAGAGGCCGCTCCTGATTGGGCGGCCCGCGCAAAGGGGGCGGGGGGGCGGTGGGCGAATCGAATGGGGCGGTGGCAGCCGGGGTGGGCGGGGCTTGGGGGCGTGATGGACACGCCGCCCACCCAATCGCGACGCAGAGAGTCCCCCGCGCCGCCCAATCAGCGCCCAGCGGGCGGGGCCTAAAAGTAAATTTTGACGGCGACTTAAAGCGGCAGTTTGAACAACCCCCCGCGGAGGGGCGGGGCCAAAGGGGCGGGGCGCGGTTTGACGGACAACCCTCCCAGCCAACGGCGCGGCGTTCCGCGCTGACGGACAGCGGGTTGGGCCAATGAGCGGCGCTCGGGGCGGGGCGGGGCGGTGCCGTGTGGCCATGGCGGGGCGGGGCGGCCCCCCGCGAGTTGCGCGGGGCGGAGGGAGCGAGCGGGACCCGCGGCGGGAACCGGAGGGAGGGAAGGGGAGTTTCAAACAGCGCGGGCAGCGCTGAGCCCCTTCCCTTTCACCCGCGGCCCCCCAGCTCGCAGCGGGGGCCGGCGCGGAGTTGCCCCGGTGAGCGGCGGCGGCGCCGGGACGGGCTGAGGGCTGTGGGCAGGGCAGGGTAGTGCGGGGCGCGGCGCGGGGTCCCGCCCGGGGTGTTGCCGTGCAGGCACCGCGGTGCCCCCGGAGCACCCGCAGCCCGGGAGCGGCGCCGGCGCGGGGAGCACGTGGAGCTGCGGGGAGCGGAGCGGGGCACGGCGGGGCAGGGCAGGGCAGGGGAGGTGTACGGGGCGGTGCGGGCAGCGCGGCACACACACCTCGCTGTGCGGGGGAACCCGCCGCACGGTGTGCGCTCCGCGGGCGGGCAGGTGCTGCCGTGCGGGTGTGCGGCTCTGGAGAGACCCCACATCCTGACGCCAGTCATAGTCACCTTGTCCTCCTCTTTTTTCCCTCTCTTTTCCTTTCTCTTTATTCCCTCCTCTTTTCCGTCTCTTCCCCCCCATCTCTTTTTTCCTTTCCGTCTCTTTTTTCCTTCTCTTTTCCTTCTTTCCGTCTCTTTTTCCCTTCTCCTTTCCTTCTTCTTTCCATCTCTTTTTTCCTTCTCCTTTCCTTCTTCTTTCCATCTTTTTTCCCCTTCCCTTTCCCCTTCCCTTTCCCCTTCCCTTTCCCCTTCCCTTTCCCCTTCCCTTTCCCCTTCCCTTTCCCCTTCCCCTTATTTTTCTTTTTTCCCCCTTTTTTTCTTATTTCTTTCCCCTTTTTTTCTTTTTTTTTTTCCCCTGTATCTTTTAAACACCACAGTTATGATGTTATTTCTGGTCTGCAGCAGCCTATTAGAAAAATTTGATGCAAATACTTCCAGGAAAAGCAAAACACGTGTAACTTTCATGTTTTGAAAGGAACAAGCCAGATGTAACAAGTATGTTTGTTAACAATTTTTGGTGGCCTTGTTTCTGATGTGCAAGGACCTTCTTGCACCAAGAGCATCTGCCCACCCCAAAGGGCTGGGGGTAAGTGGAAGGAAACCTGTGAAGTCATGTAGTCAAGTGTTAGATTCTCTTCAGCTCTGAACTGCAAACTATTTTCTTATGTTTACTCATAGCTGCCCCACCATTCAGCCTGGTACTGACCATAATCACAAAATAAGTGCCTAAACATAATTTGCCAAGCCCACACCAGGTGCGAAGCCTTTGTTTAAGAAGTGTATTAGTAAAAATGTTCGTGTTAGTTACACCTGGGATTAACATTCGTGTTTAGACACGATCTTGGGGCCAGATTCTGCGAGGGGATTTGTGTAAGGAGGATTTTGACTCCATTAAAGTTCTGTGCAGGGAATGCTTCACCCTGAGCTTGTCAGGTGGAGGATTGAAAATTTACCTTAATTGTTGCTGTATTTACAAACAAAATTATGTGGCATTTTAAAATATTCCTGTTGTTCCTGTCTGTCTAAAGTGTCCTGTAAGCTAATACTTAGGGGGAAATTTGCTGTTCAGTATTCCACATGACTGATGTTACTGAACAGCTTGAGCTTTGCATACCTTAACTCTTTAGGCCTGTGGCGTTTATTGGGACTGAAGAAGTGGGACTTGCCAGTTAATTTATCAAGTTGTTTATGTATTTGTCCAAAACACTTATTTGCAACAGATTTTGTTTATATGTGATCTCTTCATAACACAGTAGCTAATTCAGTGTAACACAGATACATCCTATGGACGCAGGTTATGTGCTCCCACTGTATCTGTCTTTAAACTGGAGGGTTATTGGTGAAGGTTTGTCAGACATTAGTAGCCAAAGTTAAAGGGGTTGCTTAATGGAACAGATGGCCAAGCAACCATCATGTCAGAGAAAACAGCATGTATTCGTGTATTCTTAGTTTAACACAAGAGGGAGCATGTCTAATCTTTAACCTTTAAATATTGCAACTTCAGAGAGGAAGCTTGAAGTGTTGAGTGTCAACTAATTTATGTTCAAGGCTCCATGTGCAAATATTGATACAACCTATGCATATTTCTGGCATGTTTTCAACTTTAGGCTGCAGCTGTTGATTTATAGTTTAAATCTTGGCATGATAAATGTGGAGATAAGAACAAAATTAATGATGTTTTGAAGTTGTTAAAATCTGTGTTTTCCTGCTAAATTTAACAAAATAGTTGTGGTTATTGTTATTCCTGGATATGATTATTAATATACAGAAGTCGTACTTTGTTCTTTAATATTAGGTTAATATGTTTTCTGCTTAACCTACCATACAAAGTTATAAAGCTGAGTCTTAATTTAATTAAATTTAGTGTAACTACCAAAAGACCTTTGCTTTTAGGGTTCTTATAAATCCTACTGCTTTATTCTGAAATAGGAAGTACAAATTTTGATCTACTAAGAAGGTTTTTGTACTGTATCTTCGTTAATTTTTGTTGTCCCCGGGTGGTATAAAAGGCAGATTAAAGATGAGCTTCTGTTTTGTGTTTCTTGGCATTGTCCAGTTCAATCATAATCTCTTGATATTTGTTCTCATTTAGTGTCTTGTTAATGTGAATTAGCAATTAGTTAAACGTAAGCTGTGTGTACAGAATACTCCAAACTTGTAGGAGAACCTTATTAATTTGTTTCCAATGGCCTTCTGCTTTGCTCCAGATTGATGGTTGGAGATGAACATCTGTCTGCCATTAAACACTGCATGCAAATTATGTATCTTTGAAAAACATAAACACTCTGCATGTTATTTGGTGGAGCAGAGCAGAAACTTCTGTGCTCTGCTTCCATGTGCTGAAGAAAACTGCTGTGGATTGAGATTTTACTGCACTCGCTTCTCTTTCCTCTTTGTGGCTGTTCCAACCTCAGTGCCAGGTGGCAGAAGTGGATGTGTGCCACCATCATTCCTCCTTTTAGCAGACAAGACTGGCATGAGGCAGTGATGGGAAATTCTGTGCTGGACCAGGTGGGAGCACAGGTTGCCCCACTGCTCAGAAAAGCTTTTTGATGGGTGGTGGTTGGACCGCCCATCTTATAATGGGGAAGTAGGAGCCTTCACTATATTCTTCTGGTGAGTTCGGATGTTTCTGAAATATTTAGGGCCTTACCTTTAATCTGTGTTAATTTTTTTTCTGAATAATGGGGAAAGTTTTGGTATTTTTCTAACAACTGCTGTGCACAGCATTGACAGAACAAGGTGTTAATATCAAAGCAGCTTGCCTTCAAAACATGCCAAGCAGCTGTCCTTGCAAGGCAGAAACGTGAGATGACCTGTGCCAACACCAAATACTTTAAGATACATGGAATTGTGGAATGGTTTGGGTTGGAAAGGACCTTAGAGATCATCTTGTTTCAACTCCCATAGATTATATGAATATTATACGTTCAGTAAGTGTTAGAACTTCTACAAGATGAGGATGAGATAGTTCCTAGTGGGGAAATATTCACAGCAACCAAGCATTTTTAAGGGATGGCTCCATTTTAATGGATATTGCTTGATTTTAAATCATATGTGTGAAACAGTCCTGCGGAGTCAGAAATTCACAGAGAGCAGAGGGACACCTTCTGATAGACAAGTGTTGATAGACTGATTTTTGTAATCATTAAATGAGCTGCCTCTTGTCTTGGCTACTCCATATCAGTCAAAAGGGCCAAAATTATGCTTCGGTTTTCTTGCCCAGTAGGCTTAGGCTGCTGCACAGTCTTTACAATAAAGATGTATTTTTACTTTAAAAGAAAGTAGTAGTATGACTATATAGTGTGATTTGTTGTTTTGGGGTTTTTGGTTGGGTTTGGTTTTTTTTTTTCCATTTTGTGTTGTAACTTTAAACTTACAACTATATTAGTGTATCTGGCTTATGTAAAAAGGCTGGAGAAGTTGGTGCTTTTATTTCCGTATCTTGAGAGGAAATTGCCAACAAAAACCCAACAAACAAACAAAAGGAAAAGCCCCCCCAGGAACAAAACCCGCGATTAACAACACCAGGAGCGATTGCCCTGATGTGCCACAGTTTAGAGCATTGTTGTAAAGTGGTAAATGCAGATCAAATGCTTCGTTTCCTTATTTTAGCATGATTATAAGGACACTTTCCTTATCCGAGGAAAATGCAGATGCGCTCAGCAATTGGGGTTACAAAGTTAGCATGATGGGTTAGGGTTGAGGCTGTGCTGGGTCAGCTATGGGAGCAATTTCATGTCCCTGGTACCAGTGTGGTACCTTTTGGCAATGTATGTGTGTGTGTGTGTGTGTAGACGATGTTTAGAAATTACCCCATGTTTTGTGCAACCCGGGTTTCAGATGTGAAGGTATTTATTAAATTACTTTTATGTAAAAAAAAAAAAAAAGGGGGGGGGGGAATTCACAGTGTAGATAAGATTCTTGTGAAACCTCATTAAAAAAAAAAAAAAGATTTGTATTTACATAAAAAAAGGCGTGTGGGACTTCCTGATAAAGTGCACAGACTCCTGTAACTTTCTGAATGGTCTAAATGGATGATTTAAAATGCGAAGGGGAGGGGGCTTACCTTCGAGCAGCTTTTTTTGGCCATGAGCAATTGTATTTTTTTTCCTCCCCCTTCCTGAGTTACAACCCCCTGAAAATGGGGATGGGGTGGGGGGGGGATGCTGATGTTAGAAAGAAAGTGCTGACACAGCCTTGCCTACCGAGCAGTGCCCTGCGTGCTGCTGCAATAATTGTCCAGGCAGTGTTTTCCTGCCTTCCCTGCCATTGTGCCTCCCGCCGCTCCGATCCATTCCACCCCTTAACTTTGGGAAAGTTTGGTGCCCCCGGCGAGTGCGGGAGCGGGGCTGGCAGGGCGGCATGGACTTGTTAATCGCGGGGTGATGCTGTGAGGCTCGGCAGAGAGCGGGGAGAGCGGGCAGAGCAGAACTCCGGCTGGGGCAGCGCTCCGCAAGGTTTGGCTCCGGGTTTTTTGGGTTGCGCCTCCCGGGAGGTGCGGGGTTCCTGTCTCTGTGTCAGGGGGGATGTTTTCGCCTCGGTGTGCGCGGAGAGAAGCGAATGTGTGTCTGCATATATACATATATATATATATCTCTATGTATGTGTTTGTGTGTGTCTTACGGCCGGGGGAACGCTGAGGAAGAAGAAACCCTGTTGGTTCTCCATGCAAATGACCGCTTTGGTTGTAACAAAAGCCGTGATGTTGGGCTTGGAAAAATGATCTGACAGTGTAACAACCCCAGGCCACTTTCGCCATGTTTTTGTTTATTCATGTTTCATTCCGTTTCCCGTCGCTATCTCGCAGATGTTTCCAATTTCGCTGTTTGCTGTTGGGGTTTGGGTTTTGGTTTTTTTTTTTCCTCTTTTCCTTTTTTTTCGAGCCTTTTTGGAGTTAGCAGGAAAACGTGTGAAAGAATGTTAACAAAACAGAGAGGTGTTGCAGATGTTTATACTTGAGTTCTTGCGTTGCGCCTGGCGGTTCTGGCAGAGGGATTCAGGGCATAGGAAGGAACCCAAGAAGCATCTGTTTTACCCACCGAGCCTGTAATTCCGAAATGTGCCCATTGTAACTTGAATATTTACATAAACAGATGAGGAGAGCACGTTCCCGGTGCAGTGTGGCAGGTCGAGATCTCATTTGTTCGCTCCTGTTTCTGAAAGGGGGGGGGGGAATAATAAATAAAAAAAGAGCAAGGAAAGGAATATCTGTGACACAACATGTATGCTCCTACATAAACTCCTGCCATCTCGGAGTGCCTTTAAATATTTGAACAGCTTCTGCTAAGTCAAATAAAATTGGTTACCATGAGAAACAAAAAAGTCTAATAGAATAGTTGAGCTCACTAATGAAAATCTGAATGTAAAATTGCTTCAGGATCATTCAAGGAATTGAATTAGATGGAAAACCTTTTCAATAACAGTCGTAGTAACACATTTAAACATTTTTGCTTCTGAGATCCTGGAAAACAACACACACAGTACAGAAATAGCAGAGGTGGATGGTGTGTTCTCTTACGGTCACATAAACTGAAATGTAATTGTCTGCTAATGATATTAAAATCAGTCTGGTTTTAGGATTTTATGCTTGATGAATGTATCGAGGCACACACAAATGAAATCTGGAATCTTAAAGGACAATGATTCAATGTCCGGAGCCTGTGGTTAAATCAGACGTGGTAACTATGGTGAGAGGTAAAGTTACTTAGCTTCTCACAGACCATGCATATGTGGATTTCTTCTTGTATAATGGAGATTAAGGAGAAAAGGATTAGAAAATCTAAGGAGAAATTTTGAGCAGGAGACCTGTAGCCTTGCTCTGGGAATTAACAGTGAGGAAGCTTTTAGAACAGAGGCAGGGTGGAAGTAAACACCCTCTTGTAATATATATTGATGATAATTCTAGAAAGGAGTCTTTCTGGTTGGGAATATCAACAGCAGCTCATGCATACAGGAACAAAATCAATTCTCTCCATATTAAAATAATCCTCCTACTCTAACAAAACAAAAGCAGCACCCAGCATACATTATTACATTGCCAAGTGACAGCATAAAATCAGGTAAATTCTGCTATTCTGAGTGAGTGAATTTTGGGTTCTTGCCGAACGAAGCAATATTGATTTATTTGGATTGCATTGCATTCCTATTTTTAAGCATGTGTATGATGTGTATTTAGGTTTATTTTTTTGTGAAACTTAAAAAAATGGTGGTCATATGAAGTAGGAAATAAAATCAGAGCTTAGTGTTCTAGCTGGTAAATATTGGGGGAGTTTGGATTGCAGCCAGAGACACTTGGACCACGTTTCTGATTTTCTTTGAGATGAGAGGGTTCAATGTTACCCTGAGCTTTTCAGGGAAGAATTTCAGATTATGCTGATCAGCTCAGAGGGATATGGGAAGGATTGTCATGCTTGCACATAAAACTCATGTTCTGAGAGAGCCACCAGAGATACTAATTAGTGATTAGCTATTTGAATGCTTAGGAAACAGAAAGGGGAAAGGTCAGGTTTAATTTCCAGCATAGAGGGATCATTTCCCTGTAATAGTGAAAAGTACTTTCACTGTGCAAGTGCAGAGACATGTGGGGGACATGAGGTCTGTTCAGCTTTCTAGTAATAGATATTAAAGTGTGTTGGGGTTTTGGCAATGCATTAGAAACATGCTTAGTAAAATATTCTAAAGTTTTGAGTTTCCTTTCCTCCCTGCCCCACACTGTGGTTGGAAACCCTTGTCTGCTGAGACGTGTGCAGGGGAACTAGGAGTTCAGCGTGGTTGAGACATGCGGTGTTACCAGTTTTAAGGTGTTTGTGGATTTGCTAGCAAACACTTTGAGCTTTTTGTGGGTCATAATTCCACACTTGGCTTTGTCAAGGGCTCTAAGAGGGTGTTATCAGATACCTGTTCAGGAGATTGCATCCACTATTACTGTACATCAGTGTGGGTTAAGCCCCTGAATGGAATGTACACTTTCAGACTTAAGGCGAAATGATAAATTAGAGACCCAACAGCAATGTAATTCACAGCTGTTACAAATTGTTTTCACAACACAAATGATCAACACAGTTTATTGATTTTTGTTTTTAAGTTGTCATTTCTTGAAAAGCATTAAAAACTCACTAGTTGTATTCTGCACTAATAAGGAGGAAGAGGAGGAAAATTAATTCAATTGCTGCTGTTAGTGGACAATATTTTGCTTTTTTCCTACTGTTGGAGTTGACATTTGTATGGAAGGGTACGTTGCTATTGTGTTAATAAGGGGTTATTAGATGAAAATTTTTATTTATATTAAGGTTACTATTTTAGATTGAAGCAGAAAGCTTCCATGTTTAGAGCAAAACTCAGATATAGCTATTGATGTGTATTTTCCTTGTTCAGTGTATTTCAAAATTGTTTTATCATCCTACTTTATTAGCACGTACTTTATTTAAAAGCAATATACCTGATACTTCAGGCACAGGATGCTGTACAACCTAGTGGATAAAAATAGTGAAATTGGACCAAATAGTGCTTTTTCTTGCTTTGCTATTGGATTAGGGCAAGTCCATTCATCTTTCTGGTTTTGTTTTCTATTTATGAAACAGGTGTAATGGTAATCCCTTTTTAAAGTACTTCAATATCTACTGATGAAATTTTGAGACAAGCCATGTTTTTTCTTGCAGCAGCACACATGGTGGATACTCACATAATATTTGCATCAAAAGTCCTAAAGCATTAAAGAATTAAAGTACTAGTGATTTGATAATAATATGTTTCCAGAAAACAATTCAGGTTTAGTGCTGGTGAGGTATTTTCAGATGGTTGTGGCTAATTTAGGAGTTTTCTTCAGGTAGCTGAATATCAGCTAGCTGGTTAGTACCTTGATATTGAGTATTGACAGGTTATCAATGTCTGATTTAAAATTTGGACCAAAAGATGGGCTTTTATTGAGTTGTTCAGCTGTTCTGTTGGAACTCAGCCAGAAGTGTAGTTTTTGTAGCATCTTGAAAAAGAGACAGCAACCAACCCCCCGTTTTCCAAGTGAGACTATTTATGTTAGTATTGGAAACCCCTCTGGCCTTCTCAATTAAATTTGTAGATTGTAAACCTCAGACATGCAAGATTGAGAATTTCAGTGCAAACAGCTGTGTTTGTGCTCGCCCTCAAGCAGCTGAATAATTTCACTGGGTCTGGTGAAGTGAATAAGGGTTTTGAGGATTAAAGTTTACAGTATTCGTCTTGTTCCTTTTGTGCATGGTCATGGAAATTCTCCAGTGCCATGTGAAGTCTGAAGTGTTCTCAGGTATTTGAGAGATGATTCTTGCCCTGTTTGCACATTGTATGAAGTTATGTAAGCTGTTTTCAGGTGCAGTGTAGAGCAGATGGGACATCTTACTGCTGGAAAAGTGTGAGACAGTTTAAAAAGAATTAAATCAGACCATCAGCCTGTACAGGTTATTCATCACAGGCCACAGTAAAGGCTTATCATTTGTGACTTGCCTAGGACTGATCAGTTTAATCAGTTGCCAGAGAAGAGCAGTTAAATATTGAAGTCAATAAAAAAACTTAGGAAATCGTAGCTTGAAGTACAAATTTTATTCTAAAAAACCTATATAGTCTTAAATTTCTCCAACAGTTTTTCATTTGACAGGAATTTTTTTCTTTATCTGGAGAACAAGGCAATATGGCTTAGTGTGTAAAATTTGTTTATACAATGGTATTTTCTGTCTACACAGTGCCTGGAATATGTCTTAGCACATAAATAATAGAATAAATAGAAGTTTTTGTATCCAAACAGCTTCTGTTTATATTTCTCAGTAAGAAGTGTGTGTGTAGAGAAGGGTTCTTGTAGCTTTGAGAAACAGAGTGTATGCTCTCTCTAGTAAATGATGTCATTTGTTATCTTGGTGAATCTTAGAGCATCAACTACATGACAGTTTCCCTTTAGAACAGTAAAGATTAGGTGGTGTTTCTGTGGAAATCACTCCAACTTACACTATGTTGTTAAGGTATTTCTACCTTTCTCAGATAACTGTGCTTGGATTTTGTAGAGGAAAGTTAACCAGTGAAAATGTGATCTGGTAAAGACTGTGCAAACTGGAATATCTTCCCTGTGTCTTGCAAGGAAATAATGGTGGTTTGAAAGCCTTTGCATGCCCTTTTATGTAGGTTTTTCATAATTTCTCTGCTTTGCTTCCTGATATGTCTCCAGAAGAAGTATGGCATGACATTTTCTTATATCTCCTCTTAAACTGTAAAATGTGTGTATATCTTCTTTTGGTGCTTTTTTTATGCTGCACTGTGACAGACAAGTAGAGATAGAAGTTGATATTTAAAGATTATGTTATTCTAAGTATTTATAAGCTTTTTTTTTTAACATCCTCTCCTTTCATCCTTCATCTCTGCACTGAGGTAGTGGTATGAGGGAGTTACAGTCATTCTGGCTTTCCCATATAAGTGATGTGTGTTTGGTCTAATGCAGTTGCTATATCATTTCTCAGGTTCTCTGGTACAAATAGATACAAAAACCAGCGTTCATATCCCTCAGTGTGAGTTGGGAGTTGACCAGTGGAGTTCAGACTGTGAGAAACAGGCAAAGAGATGTTACACTCACCTTGTTGTGCACAGGTTGAGGTCTTTCTCCAAATGCTGGCACAGAAATGAAAGAAAAGATCCTGTTTACTTTTAAGGTCAAAGTATCTGGGAAAGATTGTCTGGAGAAACAATTGCCATTTCCCATTCTACTCAATGACTGTGGGACAGGAAATGGATTTTGCAGATTTGTACCTCCTGGGAAGTCAGCTTCAAGAAAGTAAAAATTGTGGTAGTCATTGCAACATAAAAGTTAAGCAGATAAAATCCTTTAATGTATTTAAGATGCACTGTATTACTTTCAGCCCTACATTGTAAAAACAAGGTGTGATCATCCCTGTTGGAGCAATTAAAAGTTTAACTTTTCTGATCCTGACATGACCACAACAAAACAAACGCACTTGCATCCTGGCTGTGTATCTAGGTTTCTGAACCTTATTCATAATTACTTTGAATAAGACTTAATGAAAACTAGATCACTTTGCTTTTAATTTGAGCATCTCTGCCCACTTAATTAAGGGAGAACTTAACCTGTGGAAGTGCTAAGAGCTTGTACAGAAAGGATTGCCTGTTCCTGCAGTGACTGGGGGAAGCAGTATAAATCTAGACAGGACAAGAAGTTAACAGTAGAGTGCACAAGTTGAAGGAATAGATAGTTTCAAGTTTCTAATCAGCATTGCACAGCAAATTTAGTAGATGCATAGATAAGTATGGCAGATATTTTGAGCAGCTTTTAATATTCTAAGTTTTGGTTGCTTGCATCTGATTTTAAGCTGTTTTGTTCTGTACTTGACTACATCTTTCCTTCTTTTCTGCATTATTTGTTTCAGTGTTTGTGCTTGATTGATAGTGTTTTGCCTCACAGTAATGTGTCCTAAATGCATACATATAATTTTCTGATTTAGAGCCTGTTGGTGGTATCTTTGCCTGCTAGTCACAAGTTTCTCAGAAATGCCACTAAGATTTTCTGTATTTCTAGATGGAGCAATGCCTGAACTGGGAAAGGCACAGCAGTCTAGTCTTGAGGTGCTTCATGGAGTGTGGTTGTCCAGATCCCTCTTGGGAGAAAGGGATCTGGACAACCTGTTAGCAAGCCTGAAGATGTCTGTGGGTGCTTTCTGGGTGTAGAGACCTACAGGACAAAATGCTAAACTGATGCTTCTCCTAACATACGGGCAGCATGTTCTATTGAGAATTCTGAGTACAGTCTTGAAAGTTCCTCCGTGTGTTTATGTTTGTTTCTGCCTCAATAAACAACTCTTTGCCAGCTCTTTTTTGTCCTGGTGCTTTGATTTTGTTGGCATTTTTCCATCTGCATAATATTGATGAGTCAGAGTATTGTCAGCTGGAGTTCCTCAAATGATATCAAAGGGCATAGAGTACAAAATATTGTCTAGTGTTTTGAGAAGAGACAATGGCATTCTGACACTTGGAAGGTAAGGCTGGAATGTACAGAGCACTGTGCTATGCATTTGTGATGTATGTTTTGGGAGGAGTGTCTGCAGTTGGACTGGTGTCATTTGCAGGAAGCCACTTCTCTGGGTGACAGCCTTTTCCATAATGTTATTTACTGTGAATTCTAAAGTTCATAATTGGAAATAAATATTTAAGAAGAAGTGATCTGGACATGGAACAGTAACTTGTTTAATACTCAGTGTCAATTTTTCAACCCCTCCTCAGAGCACCTCTCCTTCATGATGCATTTAATAGCTTTGTATTATAAAAGTGAGAGGTTTTGTGTCGAGTCTTAGCTGTAAAATTCAGGCTGGGCTAACTTTGTACCCTGAAAGGTGTTGTCTTAACTTCATCATTTGGCTTCAAACTTGGAATTACTAAAACGTGTTACCGTTTACCATTCATGAGTTGGACTTGATGATCCTTGGGAGATCCCTTCCAACTCAGGATATTCTATCATCTTCCTTACCACAAGGGGCTGTTTTAGAGGGGCAGGCAGTAATTTCTAGGAGTGTGCCCACTGTAGTTTCAGCATTCTTTCCCCAATTCCTAATGGTTTAAAATTGGTCACAGTTTGCAGTGACCAGGTTTATACAGCTCTGGAAGAATTTATGTTTGCATGTGTTGAACTCCACGATGCCAGTGTGTTCCTGAAGTTGCTCTGAAGGCTTTTTATGAGCTGAAGTTATTTATTGTAACTCTAGCAAGTCTTTTATGTTAGCAGGCTGTTACCAAGTCTAATTAAAAATGACAGTCACTTTTGTTGCAAATAGTAACCATTGACTATGCAGTAAAAACATCCAAACAAGCCTATTAACTGCAAAGTGGCTAAAAATATGCAGTGCAGATATTAATTTGCCTCATCATTCTGAGAAGTTTCTCTACAGTAAAGAACCTATCCAGTTATGTGTTTTTCTCTTAAATTAGCTTTTTTTGCTATTAGCATTTTAGAGCCTTGAAATGAAAGGTATGATGTAAACAATAGTTATTACAAGGATCAGATAATTTTAATATGATTTTGAAAAGGTATTTGTAAAGTTCTGGCTTTGACTTGTTGCACTTTGATAGCAAAACATGCCATATATTTCATCAGCTTGGGATTGCCGTACAATTTTAATTTAGAAATAGTGTTATGCCCAGCTACTTGCCAAAATAATCCGTTTTTTCTTTATACTAGTGTCTGTATTGGTTTCACTGCCATGAAAGTTTTACACAGTTTGCAGCCTGATTCAGTATTTTTTCAATTTGGTGTTCACATTGATGTCAAGATTGACAATAAAAATGGGTCTCACAAAAAGGGTAGGGTAAGGCAGTAGATTGTAATTTAGCATTTCATTTTTTTAGTTGTTCATCATAGTCGGGATAGGACAGTTAACTTGAGATTAAATTGAAGCTAAATTCAGTTTAAATTTTAAGTGAAATAAAATACTGGCACATTAACTATCACTATACAGTAACAAAGAAATTGTCTTTTATTCTGTGTATGCTAATTCTCTAAGGAAGAATGCAGTTCTTTCATCAAACCATTATGAGTAATGGAACTGGTATATGTACAAAATAAATAGTATATGGGGTTTTAACAAATAAGTGATGTATCAGAGAAGGTGGTTTCCACCAATATATTCCTGTCAAATGGTTTTATCTCTTAAGCTTTATGGGTGCAGCTTGTCAGCAGAATACACAAACATTCTGTCACTTCTTAGTTATTCTACTGAAATAAATCACATCACATTCAACCAGGAGTATTGTCCAAGACAAACATCCATGGCAATTGGCAGTCGCATGTCCCAGAGATCACTTTGTGGCGAAGGTTTCCCGCTTCAGCACTGACTCTTGAGTAGTTAGAAAGGTTATGCTAAGTAAACATCAGGGGGAATTTCTGCCACAAGAACTTGTCATGTTGCCAATTGCAAAACCCAGATCCAACAAGAATCTGGATTTCGAATTGACAGACCAAAAACTTCCATTGTTTGAGTTTTCAGAGATCCTGGTACAATCCAAGAAAGGGTGTTCAAAGTTTTCTCTTTTCAGAAATGAGTGGTAAAATCCTTTTTGAGATTATGTATATTTAGAATGTATATTTAGCCTGTTTATAGTGCCGGATTAAACATATTTGTAGACCAGTTTTCCACTGGACACCAAGTCAGTATGGGAGGTGGGGGGAAGTGTATCCTGAAGAGTCTGTCAGAGCATGAAGCAGGAAACAAAAGATGGACTCACAGAAGCAGCAGTTCAGTAACTATGGCAGTGAACAGAAAGTTCTCTGCAAGCCTGACGTGTGGTGCAGATGAACTACAGTGACACTTGTTTGGAAGCACAGCAAATGTGCAGGGGGTGTGCTGAGCTGGTGGTGCTGAGAGGCTCTCTTGGGCTCTGAAGGACTAAGAGGGTGCAGGTGAAGTGATGATATATTAGTCTAAAAAGCATCTATCCTTCTTTTTGTCATACTGGTAAAAAAGAAGGTGGACTCATCAATGCATGTACCCAGCAGAGGCTCAGAGTGGAAGTTGCAATGGATTTTTCTGCTCCATCACAGCAAAAAGTGTCCTATAGCAAGTTCTGTAGTCACCTGATGATCTGTGTGATCCTTCCTCTTCTTTAAGGAAAACATCTGGCATCTTTTTACCAACTCCTTTTAGTGCTAAAACTCTCAACTTTACAGTCTTCATCCTCTCCTTTCCATGTGGTGTGGGGATGGGTTGCTTGCTAAGACCTATTGAAGCAGAGCAGAGTATTCACTGAGCCTGGAAATAAATACAGCTATGCATTCAAATAGCAAGAGTGGGTGCAACATACATCCTTTCCAGTGAGAAGCCTTCCCTATTCAGTCTGTGCATTGCTTTTCCCTGGTTGGTGATGGTTCTTTGATATTTTGTAAGTCACTTACCTGGGGAGGATGTGATAGAATCACTTGGATTAGAGTGCAAGAGTGGGTGTGAAATTACCACCTTTATTTCTGTGGTTGCTGTTGGTTAAAGTAGGCATGATTCCATGTTACTCTTCTTTTTGACTGTGGATTTGCTATTGCAAGATTTGAAATAAAACTACTAATCATTTGTATTTGCTTGTTCTTGCTTTCCAGACTCAAGGTATTGTATTTCAAAAGGTATTGTATTTCTAAACACAGAACGACTTCCTGATGTAGACTGTCTGGAGATGCATGTGTTAAAGGCAATAATGTAATAAAAGTTTTGACACAGTCGTGCTTAATATGAGATCTTATATCAGGTGTTTCACAATTATGTGTTAAAGAAAAAAATTTTGTGTTAACCCAAACATTTTTTTAAAAAAATATTTGTAATTTGGAGCTGGGGGAAGGATGTGTGGAGAGAGGTGACAAAAGGAAGACTAAACTCAATCCTCTTTGTTAGCCCCATAATATACTTCACATGGAAAAGGAGAAAAACCAAAAGAGGAATGCTGTCAGTTTTCAGTTCTCTGTTTCCTACAGTGTGGGTCTGTGCATCCATGGGAGTTGGGTTAGGAATTAGGCAATGCTAATCATATTATTAAGCAATATAACTGCTTGAAGTGTTTGAGTGAGCTCAGGAGGAAGAGGAATGGAATTTGTTCCCTGCTCCATCTGCTTTGGGATGATAAGGTTCATACTTGATTTTATAACATTGAAACAACCATTATATTTAGTTCTAATTATGGATGATCTTTAGGAAGACTGTTGGTCGTGGGCATGCGCTTTAGGTAGATGTATGCCTCTGAGGGGAAGAATGCTTTTTTGGTGAGGAATTGGTGCTGGGAATGATTAGATCCTTTTCTGGTCACTGAAAATCAGAGAAACCCTCAGATGTTCCAAAAGTTTGTCTTAAAACAAGTCTGATATCCCAGGCCTTGGCTGAAGTGGTTGCTGCTTTCATGAGGTATAGATCTCTGTACTTCAAGACAGCAGAAAGAAAATGTGTGATTTAAAGATGACATACAAGTATTTTTGCTCTAGATTCAACTTGTCATTTAAATCTATTGTTGTGTCTGATGGTGATCAAGTCATAGGTTAACGTAATAGTCACATTTATCCAGTGTTATCAGCCTTCTGATAGTTCTGTTTGGTTTTAATGGATTTGGACTATGGTTGATGAGCTACAAAGATGATGTAGGCCTGTAAGGTAGGGCAATAACCACCACCTCTGTCTTCACCTTAGCTTTACAGCACAGCAAAACCCCACCAAGCAATATAAACCATTGTTAACATCTGTTTGGTATTAAAACATATCACTGGTGCTGTAATGGCTCGTTCCTCCTAGAGCTGAATATTATTTCTTCCTTTTCCTTCCATTGGAATCAGTAGGGGATAATCTTGGTGATTTAGAAATGTGTTGGTGTAAGTCATGGTATGGCCCAGTGATCACTGACAAAATTAAGAGAATGTCTTTATGATTCCTTTGTATTCCTTTTCAGTTTAAGTGTACTAGATTCTTTTGTCTGTTTTTAAAGAACCAGAAATAATCAGTGTGCTTTGCATTCTGAAATTGCCTGTTAGTGTCCAAAAAAAAATAAGGCTGAATAATGGTGAGAAATCAACAGAGGTGTTAAAACAAGTTGTTTTTAATAAAAGTCTGGCTGATAAAGTCCTTTTCTGATCTAGAACAGACAATAATTAGACCTGTTATTTAGAGACCAGATTTTCAACATTGATGATCTAAGGGTTGGAAATAATCTAAAAAAAAAAATAAATAAAATTCACTTTTGCCTTAAAAAAACTTATAACTTTTTTTAATTTCTGTATGATGGATTGCTGGAAGAATTATCTTGGAAAAATAAACAGCTGCTTCCAGCTTTTATTCGAGTCAGGTGTTTTTGCAATATAGCATGCTTAATGTTGAGACAGAAATGAATCTGTAGTTGAAGAACTGTCTTTCTGTGAAGTGACACAGACTGATGTGGCCGGTGAGAGGGAGGTGTGAGCTGTGGAACTGGGGCAGTGCAGGTGGCTGGGCACAGGTATTGGTTTTCCATCAGTATGAGCACTTCAGGAAAAGGGAAGATGAGCAATCCAAGTAAGAGGGTATTTGTCAGTGTGATGGTTGCATGAGGAAAAGGATTTGGCTTGTCACTTTGCTCGTGATTTTATCAGAGAAAATGGCTGATAAAATTGTGATGTATTACTTCACCTGTGATGATACTGAGGTTGGCTAAAATATTGAGACCAGAGAAACCCTTTAATTTCTCACATCCAGCCTTTTAAAATGTTTGTTTGGTGTAGGGCTGTTCTAGGATTCTTTCAAGACTGTTTTTTGTTTCATGGTACTCCATTTTATTCTGAATTTCATAGCAAGACAAACAATTCTATTAAATTGTATTAAATTTAAAATTAAATTGTCATGTAGATCTAAGTCTTGGAAAACCTGACTTGGAAGGAAGAATCAAAGAACTAATTAGGGTTTAATCTGAAGAGAAGGTTACTGAGAGCAGATGTAAAAGCTTTCAGATGTGCAAGAAGTATTTGTAAAGACATGGTGGAGAGTACAAGAAATAATGAACTTGGATCAAAGCAAGAGAGAGTCAGGCAGGTTGAACTTTATTACCATCAAACCAGCAGATTCTTTATTTTTTTTTTTTTTTAAGCATAATGATACAGAAACCCAGGGATCCACTGCCTGGAAATCCTGCACAGTCTCTGTTACCTGAGACCTTAAGCTCCAATTCAGACAACTTCTCTTGGAAGGAGAGAAGTGCAGATGAGCTGTGCTTGGGAAAGGAGTGGCCCAGATGACCTTTTGAGCTCTCCTTTCCAGTTACTACTTCTGTGAACTTAAGAATAGAAATACAGAACTGAACAACTATGAGAAGTTTTACTACCTCTCACCTTTTTTTTTTGTTGTTGTTTAATTGAGGTTTTTTACTGACAGGGCATAATTTTCAGCCAACATGTTTAGTTTGTTTGTTTGGCACATGCAATCTTGGCCAGTCATCTGTTGGCAGTAACTACCATATTTAACTACGTTCCAGTATGAAGCTGCAGGTGTGATATGCTATCAGTTTGTTGAGATCCAAGTTGTCCATTTCAAGGTGTTCTTTAATACTTCCTAAGGTGTGCAAGGACACTGCAGCTCTGGGGGGGCACCAGGCAATGAGTTGGTGTGAGTTCTGTTTTGGTTCTCCTTGCTTTTGAAAAAAACCTCTCTTTTGACCATGCCAGCTTTTCCTATCCTGCAATTTGGCTTTAAAGATATGAAATGCTGGAATGTTTTCATCCTGTGGGTTTTTTTAATCTGGTGTGGCCTGCTATTTTATGAACTCTAAGTGCATTTATGTAAATGCTTATTCAGCCCTCCTGAGTTTATTCGTGACTATATTGCTAAAGCATTTGGGAGTTCATTATGTCCATACTTCCACATGAATTCAGTTGTTTTCTCAGAAAGTGGAGCTTTTAAAGAGTTTTCTTCCCAAAGCTGTTGGGATACTGGTGTGTTGCTGTGTAATTGCTATTTGGGCAATGAAAGCTCAGCTCTTTGCTTACCTTCTCTTCTGCCCATGCACCGAATCTCTGGGAGAGGAGGGTGGGAATTCAGCTGCATGGGCCGGGTTCCACTCTCCCTGTCCTGTTTGTCCACTTCTGGAGCCTCCCTTTTCTCCCTCCCATCCTGCCAAAGGTGAGAGATGCAGTGAGAAAATCTTTGTGTCCACCAGCATCGTCTTAGTCACACACAGTAAACCAAATGAGCCTCTGGAGGACAATGACTGTATTTACTGTTCCACCTGAAACCGTGTGCTCAAAAATTTGGGGATTAGATTTATCTATCTGCCCATAAGGACAATTCTGTCTACAATACCAGGGCTGATGGATTTTTTTTTTTAATTTTTAAATTTTTGTGATCTCATGGTGTGTTTGGTCAGACGACCCAAAGTTATGCTGGAGAAACAGTAACTTGTCTTTTATTCGTCATGGCCTGAGTGTTTTGTGAGATTTAATTAAGTTGGATCTTGAGAGGCCCACCTGCAGAAATAGTCTGATGAAATTGGTCAAATGAATGTTTAATTACAGCACACACCCACTAATGACTGTATTTTTCTATTTAAGGTTTTATCTACTGCAAATTTGTATTCAAAGGACTTTCATATTATTTTCTTCTTTTACAGCCGATTTGCTTCATAAGTGTCTGGATGGAAATGCATTCCCTTGCTATT
This sequence comes from Margarornis squamiger, assembly GCA_035222235.1. Classification (NCBI taxonomy): domain Eukaryota; kingdom Metazoa; phylum Chordata; class Aves; order Passeriformes; family Furnariidae; genus Margarornis; species Margarornis squamiger. Next base: position 67,655,100 of record JAWWTY010000123.1, read on the forward strand.
TTAAGAAAAAAAAAAAATCAAACTTTTGATGTGGAAGTACTTAAATGTTGTTAGACTGTGCAATTTGAACTGTTCATTAATCCAAAGGTTTAATAAGTCTATTTCCCAGACTCTTCAATGGCTGACTGGCAGCTAAATTCTTAAGCTTTACCATAGGAATGAAATTATTTTATTTTATTTTTTTTTTAACTTTCAAACCTGGTTCTTTTTGTCTGCCTCTTTCTCAGGGTCAGCTTCTTGAAAACTTCCTTTTGGATGGTTTGAGGAATTGTCTGCTTTCTCTTGCTGATCCAGCCCATGGAAACATGGCAGAACTTCATGTGGTTCTGAAATCAAAAGCAAGGCCGTGTGGAATGTGCTACGTTGGTGTGGCAAGGACTGAGATTTGTTTTTTTATTCCTAAATTAAAACTGATCTATGTCCACAGAAGCTACTAAAGCTTCTAGGATCTCTTTTGTCCCCCCCCTCCTCTAACTTTGAAATTTCTGTACCACAAAGTGTGTTTCTGGATATTGAAACAGATGGAACCACTTAGTAAAGAAATCTTAAAGACAAATCAGTAGAATATTTCGCATTTTCCCCTAGTATTGTGTGGGTTTTCCTGGCAGTCTGGCCAAGTTCAGAAGTGAATCTGGGCTTTTAATCTTATATTCTGTGGAGGGCAAATGTGTCCTGTTGATCTCTCTCATTATTACAGTCTGTTCTCCTGATCAATCTGAGTGCTGTTGTTGCTTGAAAATAAAGTTCCCGCTAAGTCCACTACACCCTATTTTATGTTCCTTTCTGGCCTGTTCCAGGCAGTGGCTCTGTGTTGTAGTAGTAAATTTATGATATTTATTAATTAGAAAAACCCCATGTAAATAATAATAAAAAAATTATATGCACAAATTTTTATGCTACTTTCAAAGTAGTTTGACCCACAGTAAATCATGTTAGGCTATCAGAAGAATTTCTGAAAATCTCTAGAAAGAATTAATATTAATGTTAACCTACGTAATATGTAGGCAGTATTACTTTGTTGTTCACTTTGCCTTTTTTTTTTTACTTGTTATGCTGCAGCTGAACATCTTTAGTATATTAAAAATTAACCAAGTATATATATGTAGTAGATAAATTACAGCTTATATGGTTTCACTCCTATTCTGGAGAAGTTGGAGAAGAATGTGCAGGCTGTTTTGTAAATGTGCTTGCATATTGTAATTTAAAATAATGAGTATCTCATTGTGTTACTAGCATTACTCATAAATCTACATTCCTTGTTTTTCACTCTTGGTGTGTACATTGCTACAGGGAATTTGCAGGACCAAGTATGCTGAGTCTCAGGAAAGTTTATTAAGTTTCCCTTTCTGCGGTTAAAATTTGTCTGATTCCCAAGTACTTTAAATTCAAGTTTGAAAATGTTTTAATAAATATATTATTTTTTTTTTAGTAAATTAAGACAGTTTAAAATAATATACCAAACCTTTTGTAGTGTAAGTATTTATAGGTGTGCAATATGTAAGTATTTTACACTAAGATGTTTTAAGAATTAGTAGTCTTTAAAGAGGAGGGGAAAGGATGAATCTAACAAAATGCTTTCATTTCTTTTTAACTTTTCTCTCACCCTGGAATATCTGGAATGGTGACACTTTCATATGAGGATTATGCATTTTGTGCTAAAAAGGAATTTAGAAAATAAAACTCAATTGTTCAGAACTGTCTGTCAAGAATTTTTGTGCTTTTTCCAGTCTTCTGGGAACTAGAATTGTAGAAGCTCTGAAGAACAAGGTTTGATCTTTCACTGGGGGGTGATTAGAATCAACTCAGCACAACCAGGAAGGAGAAGCTAAATAAACCAACTTGTGAGACTTTGCAATACACTTGCTGCTTTCTGGAAGTACCTCAAGTATATGAAAGGCATTTGGATGTTTAGGTCTGTAAAGTCTGGCTAACAAGTTGTGTTTCAGTATTTGCAATACTTATGTTACTATTTGATTGCTCGTTATTTTAATTACAGCCAGTAAAGTCACAACAAACTGCCAAAAATTATACAGACTTGAGTACTGTTTATTGATTGCCAGACACGAGCACAGGAGCTGATGTGATTTACCATGTCAAAGGTGGAACAAAGGGATGGAAACAGCAGAAGAGAATTCTTTCCAGTGTTTCAAACAAACATCTTTTGTTTGTAATATAGCTCAGTCAGGGATTTTGCTGTTAAACAAGTAAGTGAAAAAAGGCTCAATTTGTTTTAAAAAGAAGTTTTGTAATTTGCCCATTAATGTCACTGTAATATTGTTGGAACACACAGTTTGTGACTAACAAATGCATCAAGTGTATTAGCCAAGTGTTAATTTTATACTAGTGTGGGATGTTGCAAATAAAAAATAGAAGGAAAAATTCAAAATAAAGGCAACTTAAAAATTAACATTAAAATGAAATTGCATGTGGAATTAGAAATATGCCTATGATATTTTCAAGAATTCCATGGAGGGAGTTTTTCTTAGTCTCAAAAGAGAGTAAAAAAAAAAGTGTATCTGCAACTGGGGAACATTTAAAGAAGGACAGTTGTTTAGACTTTGCAATGCTTGTCAGAAATTTGGAATGACTGCACTTGGAGTTGTATCTAGTTATTAATTTATTGGAATTTGCTCCAAGTATTTGGATCAAAACATGAGAAAAAAATCACTGCATGCAAATACAAACCTCAAAAAGTCAGTTAAAGGGGTTCTGGCTCTGAACCTGTAGCCCATTAAGATGACATTGCTGAAATGAAAATAATGTTTGGACTGTTGAGTCTTCCAGTTCCTTAATCCTTGCTATTCCCAGTGAGAAGGTCACGTGTTGAATCGGGACCAGGGGAAATGAAATGCATGGTGGCAGGACTAACAAAATACTGTTCTGGTGTGTTGTATGTGAAAATACAATTTGATGCTCCTTCCTCCTTTATCCTCCTCTGAAGTCTAATTCCTTTTGGCTGTATAAACTTTACCAGTGATGTAAGCTGTGCTTAAAAGGTCATTGGGATTTTTGTGGTCTTTTGGTTGGTTTTTCTTTAAAAAACCCCCCAAACATTTCAGTGTTGTGTTGCCCCGTGCATTTCTGAGAACAGTTGCATCAGCATAGCTGGGAGTATTTATGGAGTGAAGCCCTTAGGCCTGGTCTTGTTGCCCAGAGACAATTTATATCTGTTTGTTTTGTAGTCTCTGTCCATCGTTGTCATTGTCCATGTGGTGGCAGAGCTACTGTGGCAAAAATGAAACTTCACTATCCGTGATACTCTGTGTGAGAGAATTTTTATTCCTTCAGTTTAAAAAAGGGCACTGGAGGGCTCAGTGAATGCATAGTGCATATTAAAATAAGTTACTAGGTTTCCAGAGTAAAACCCTCAGAGTCTGGTAAATGGGTAAGCTGTTCATTATGATGGCATCTTTTATTGTTTATCTATACATTCTGTTGTAAACAGGGTTTCTGCGTTAGTGTGCCAGAGATGTCATTTCTTGTTTGTGCTTGATTTCTGTGCAGCCTGTTTGTGGGAGTCCAGCAGTCTGTTGTGTAGAAGGGTCAGTGGAAAACTATGGTTAGAAATGTTACTGCTCATGAGCTCTTTTACCTTGTGTTGCAAAACTTGCAATGTGCATGGTTTGCAAGAAGTCTGTTCCTTTCCTGGATAGATCTGTTCCCTGGAATGTATCAGTTGAAATCAGAAAATCCTTTTCCTGGGGAAATGAGGTGGATTTTTCTTCCTTTTCCTGATGCGCTGCTAGAAAGGTTTGTGATGGCTGTTTTTTTCCCTGGAGTGTTTGCCAGCTTTGGCAGCCTCTTCTTGAGCCAGTCCGAACTGCAAATAAGCCACTCATTCAGCTGGGCACAACGAGTGACCTGATCCAACAGACAATTGCCTGCAGGAGGGGAAATCCCATTCCCTGTCTTGGAGTTGTATCACTTTTCTTGCTTTACATCAAATCTCCCGCTTGCCAAACTAGTTTAGCTCACAAAGTCAGCAGAAGCTAATAATTTTTGTGGTTATCTTAGTGTTATTTTTGTTCTTTGGGATATATTGACTTGCTGAATAGTCAAATACTAAGCTGTAAAAGTGAAGAGTGAACTCTCTTGTCTGGGAGAATGGAAGGGAGACAATTGAGGATTACCTTCTTTTAGCAGCAGTGAACTATTAGGTCAGCTTAGTAGCTGACACTGACCATACCTTTGGAATGGTATGGTGCTTCAATAATATAGGGCTTGAATGTTTGACTGTATGAAACACTGCTCAGTATCATGCTCTTTGAAAAGCCAGGTCTAAACATTTCATATTGGCTATTTGAGTCATTTAATACCATGGATCTTAACCTTCTTGTGCCTTAGTTTCATTATTTTTCAGATCAGAAAATATGCCTTCTCCATGCCACGTTTTATGGAAATGAATGTGTGAGCACTCAGGTATTACAGTTAAAAGTGCCACAGAAAAACACATTAGGATTTTCTTTTTTGGGAGCAGGGTTTGAATAGTGTACAATAAACAAATTCTTGCTGAATAAGGCAGGATCTTTCTGTTAGTATTTCTTCCTATTGAGAAAAATGCAGAGCATGTTACTTTCTAAATTTAGTGTTTCCTAACTTTGATATGCCTGATTTTGCACTCTTAATCGTGTTCATTTAGTCTGCTTTAATTGTGTCAAGTAAGTTTTCTGTGCACTGAAATGTAATTGAAAAGACACTAAGAACAAGCCTTAAACAGAGAATTTGGGATGCATGTACTATGGGTTTTTTATAAGTTTAATATTTTTTTAATATGTTATGCAAAATACCTCTGGTTCTTTGCTTGAATATTATCTTTATTGATTCTTTAATCACCTTGACATCTTATTTCCCTAATACATAGATCCTAAATATATCAGAGTTGTCAAAAAACTCACCAATATAAAACTAGAATTAAAAAAACCCTTACATTATAACTACTGGTAAAGTGATTTCAAATAGAGGTTTCATTACCAGGGAACAATCTCTTGGTTGCTTACCAAAAAATGGGTTTAAGAAGGTGTTGCATGATTTTGAAGTTGATGACAAAATCATGAATCTAAATGTTCTCTGGACAAGAAGTTTTCAGGAACCAATTCAGCTGCTGCTTCGAGAAGTATCCCTAAGCCACTTTTGGGGGCTGAACGGCCTAGAAATATTTCTGACCAACTGCAAGTCTGTCAATAAGAGTTGTAACTTCCTGCTCAGAATTGATTAAACACATTTCCTATTGCAAACATTAAGTATAACTAAAAATTAATTTGAGCTCCTGACTTTGTGCAGTGTGTAACTACTGTAACTGGAGACTACCAAGAGACAGAGTAATAAAGAGAGGATTACAGCCAGGGAAAGCAAATGCTTGTTCTCGGTGCTGCTTTTTCTGAAGACAAATCTGTGTGTTCAGAGCCCTCATACCTGGGTACTGGGAGGTTGTTTTATCATGCTGAGATTTTAAATTTAATTTGTACTTTATTCACTGGAGAAACTGTGATTCATATTTGAGACTTGACAAAGTAAGAAACTTCTTTTTGCTGGATGGTGTAACAGAGGCTGATCTAGCAATTCAGGCATAACAGATGGCAGAGTTTCAGGAATGGAATGAAAATTAAATTGAAATTATAAGCTAGGTATAAAGTACATCCATAGATTTGATGTGAGAGAGAATAGTTAGAAGTGCTTCAAGGGTCACTATTGGGGACATTTAAGAGTTTGCTTCTTCAAGCTCTTTATGATGATAATTGTGTAGTAGTGTTCTGTGAGTTGAAACTGTATTGCTTTGTGCTCTGATCCTTGCTGTGATAACAGACAGATAATTTGGGGGAGGCTGGGATGCTGGTGGGCTCTGCTGCTAAGAGAAACAAGGTTCTCTACCTTTAACTCTTCTCTATTGGCATCAAGGAGTTACAATATCATCCTGTAAATAGAAATACAATAACGAGTTGTAGAGTAGAACAACAAAAACCATGTTTACACGGGGAATACTTTGAAATAGCAGTCCTTGACCAGCAATCCCAATTATTTTGTGCACAGCTGCTCACATTCCAGCAAAAGAATGTCTTGTTTTGAATTAGCTTCACGTACTTCAACGGGGAGTCTTATTTATAGATCAAAAGTATTTTCATGGATTTAATCAAGAATGATATTAATTAGTGTCTCATCATAAACAAGTGCAGGGACTTGTAAAGTTTCTCTAATATTCCGTTTGCCAAGTTAGACAAGTAGTTTACAGCTTCTGCACATGGCACAAACAGATCTGCACTGCTCTCTGTACAGTTTGCTGTGAGCAGTTGTTTCCCATTTCTAGCAGGTGGCAACATGTATTTGTTTACCGGCTTAGTGGGATACTTTTATGAGAAATATTTCTGTAGCTTGAGAATAAGGCAGTAGGAATGCTGCCTTTACAGTAATTGTCTGTATGCCATGAAGCTGAAAATGAACACTGCCTCCTTACCTTTAACAATATAATCATCTTGAATAACCTGCTTTGGAAGCTGAACTGACAAATTGACTTATTTTTTAATATCTTGAGTACTTTCTACAAAATGATGAAATGATTTCAAAAGCAGATAACCAACCCTGAGGTCTCTGTCTCAGCTGGGTGTCCTTTTCCTTACAGAACAGACTCTTGTACTTTCTCTCCTACCCCTTTCAGCTTTGAATTCTCCCCTGTGCCGTGCCTCAGATGTAACCAGATGGGTGGAAGGTACCCTATTCTAGGCTTGCTTTGCCCTAAACACTTGCAAAGTGAAAGATGTGAGTTTAAATCTATCAGATGAAGTAAAGCATTTTGGGATGCTGTATATAAATGTGAATGGTGCTAAATTTTTCTTTGCCTTTTCCTTGTGGAGCATATAATTTCATAGCTGATCCCTGAGGGTGCCTACCACCCACTCAGGCATTTGGGGTACGCTGGATTTTGGTTGAATTGGTACAAGGTTATGAATCACTGTAGTTAATTCAATGTGTTGGTGTGTGTATGGGAGCTTTTCCCAAGAGTGAGGGAGACGTCTCACAGCAGAAAGCTCACAGGTGCTTCTTTGGAAATGGCACAGGTGGGTTGGTGAAGTCTGGCTTCATGGGTTTGGGAAAACATAAATTAATTCCTTCTTGTTGAGTGAGAGGCAGTAGTTGTCATTGGGATATGTTACAGAAGTCTTCAGAGTGCAGTGTTCAATGTAGTGGAGAAAGTGGTGGCATTCAGGAAAAGGGATGAGATATTCAAAAGTTCAGCCAAGTAAACTTCAGAGTAGTGTGCTGGAGGCTATAAGAGGGGGATGTCTCTATTTTCAGGTCAGAAAAACCTACACAATTAAATAATGAAAGTGTCTCTTAGTAACAGCCTGGACTAGAATTTTGGTTACATGGAATTGCAAATGTTTGAAACACCAGGATTTAGACATAGCTTGAATGTGAGGACCTGAAGAAGCCTGCATGCAAAACTGGCTCCAGTGTCACAAATGCCATGTTGATGGTGTCTACTGTGACCAAGACTCAATTTTATCTTTCCCACCACACAGATACATACTAATGTTTGGCTGAATTAAAAGAAAAACCCTGCAGCCAAGGTTTGTCCTCAAGAGACTGAGATATTTTGCTGTGCCATAAGCCAATAAATCAATTAGTCTAAGGTCAACCTTTCTGTTAATGCTGAACATTTCTCACAGACAGAAGCTTTAGGGGAGGATGAGGAAAAATTGCAGTTCCATTTTTGCTTGGACATTGAAATAGCACCTATTCAGATATTCCCTTCACCCAAGAGCAGTATTGCTTTACATCTAGGGAGATACTACAATACCAGTTACTTAAGAGCTGAAATCTGGAGGTGTTTTTCTCAGTAACAGTATTTGAAATAGTTAACAAGTTTAGTTTAAGCAGTAGTTGGTTGCACTTGCATGAGAAAATCTCTTACAGTAGATAAATTTGTTGTGAAATAGACTTCTCTTGGCTCACGGAGAGAACCTTGCCAGAGGAAAAAGCCTTAGTAAAATACAGAAGAGTTCTTGCAAAGGGTTCTTGCAGCTTAGAATCAGAAACCTGAGGTGAGTAAGGGACCTCTGTAGCGTATCTCATCCAGCCTCCCTCCCCATCAGAGCAGAGCTCTTGACAGCACAGAGTTGTGCCAGCTCTGGCTTTGTCTGCCTTACTTTGGAGATCTCCAGGGTACAGCTTCCACCATCTCTTTGGACAACTTATTCCACTGCTGCACTTCCTACACCCTGGGGAAGAGGTCTGAGGGCAGCGTGACCCTCCCAAGCTGCCACTCTTTTTTTGAGTCCTGCTGTTCTGTGTGCTGGTGAGACAAGTGTGGCTCTGTGATAGTTGTTATCCCCAACCAGACTCACTCAGGACCTTTCCAGCAGGACTGCAGTCTGTTCCCAGTCTGTACAGATGTGCGGGGTTGTTCTGGCCCAGGTGTGCCATTTGCCACTTCTTATGATGGCACTTCTTATGCCTTTTGTTAGCTCAGTCCCCCAGTTTATCAAGGTTCCTTTGGGCTGAATGTCTATATTATGTCAATCCCGCCCGTTCCAAGCTTGATCCCATCACTCAGTTTGCTGTGGATGTATTCTGCTTCTTGCTCCAACTTGCTGATAAGGATATCAAACAATAATAATGCCTGGGGTTGCTTGGTTTACTACGTGTCACCAGCCAAGCCACTGATTTAAACTCTTTGGGCTGAGTGGTGCAGCCAGTTTACAACCCTTGCTGCAGCTCATCCTTCCTCACCTTCCAGCTGAGACCTCTCACAAATGTGGGGCTTTGACCTAAACGTGGTCCTTGGCCACACCAGGGCATTTGGGTTGGGCAGGTGTGGTTTGTCTGTGGTGAATTTGTGTCTGTGGTACACAAATACCTTCTCCCTCATCTGTTTTTGTGCCTCTGTGTGAGATGATTGTCATATTAGTAAATGCTAAAATAATCAGGGCGTGTGTATATATGATCTCTGTCATATTAAATCTCTTCTTGCACCAGTTCCCTCTCAGTAGAAAGAAACAGGTTTTTGCTTGACTTTATAGGGGAAATGAGAAAAATCACCTAGAACATTTCTTCTTTGCTTTTATAATAAAATGTTTATACAAACTAACTTGTGACTGAAATAAGCAGAATTCATAGAGTAAGTCAAAATCTCATGCAGAAAACCGTGTTAGTGCTGAGTAGCTTCAGTGCTGTAGTGGTGCAGTTTGTGATGGTTTATAAAAGCTCTCCCTGAAAAAAACCCCACAACAAAACAAACCAAAACTAAGAATTGACTCAAACTTTGCATTCTCAGGAGCTTCAAGAAGATTTGGGTGTAGAAAATAGGTATTACTGTGTGGGGAAACATTTTTGTAAAATTTAAGCTACAGTGCTATCTGGCTTAGCTGCCTATTGTTTTATTCCTACTAAAACAACCTTGAAAATTAGAGGAAAGCAGGAATTACATGAAAAGGGAAAGAACAGAATTTGCCTCTAGCGAAACATGTTTACAGTAACAGCTGCTCTCAGAGGAACTGCAGGATGTTCATAAAGTAGTTTATTTTTGTTTTTATCTATATAGCTGGTAAAGAATCAAATCAATTGACTTAGATATATAGGAACCTAATGTTAATGCTGTGAAAACCAGCTACATTTTCCCACATGAGGGTTTTGGAATAGTTTATGAATGCTTTTGAAGAATAAAATGTAGCAATAGCTAGCAGAAGTAATCAGGATGGTAGTTCCCACATAGCTGTGGGGAATAAGGTTTATTTTATTTTGATGCATCATAGGCAGGCACTTTTGGGGGGCATTTGCATGATCCATATTATTTTGGTGACCTTTTTTTCTGTCTTATAGGACAGAAGGTGAAGTGTCACTGATTTAGAGTCTTAAAGTTTACTGATTTCGATTTTAATACATTTTTTTAAAGGCTCTGCTTTTTTTTCTGCACAGTTTGTCTGTTGTATCTGTCTTGTATAATTGTCTTCACTAAAAAGCTTAATCACAGGCAGAGATTTAAGATAGATACAGTTAGAACTGTTTTTTAGAATCAGCAAAGGAAAACAAAACAAACAGCATTGAGTGAGTGCAGTTCTTTGAACTACACAAAATGCTGAAGATCAGCTAAAAGCAGATGTAGTATAAGAAACACACAAACCAAACAAAAAATGTGCATGTGAAGACCTCCTGGGCACAGTAGTAGATGTGTGGGTGTCCTTGTGGTTATGTATGTCTCTTGAATTTCCACTTCCAGCCTTTTCACTGCTGGTAAGTTCATAAAAGCTGTTGTATTGCATTAATCTTTGTCTGCTATTTTAAACTCAATAAAGCTGCACCACTTTGTCATGACACAATCTAATATCTCTGAGAAGACAAGTAAAAAAAAAAGCTCTGGAAGATGCAACAGCCCAGTAGCAGCTTAAGTTTTGCTTGTTTTTTCTTTTTTTTCCCCCAGTTTATATCATCTGAAATTGTGTGATGATGCAGCATGATAAAATTCTGCTTGTATTCAGTCTGTTGCTTTGTTGCTTGAGATTAAATTTGTGAATCCTGAGCCTTTTGTCAGCTATTGAATATGGGAAAAGTCAGTGCTTGAATATACATTTAATGTTCTTGTTCATTTTACTCATTTGCTTTTTTTTACACCATTTACTTTGAAGAGGTTTCAGACTAACATACATTAGGAGGATTTGCACTCTGACTTCTTGGTGACCTTTCAAACTGTTTCCAGAGCTGCATTTGAAGGTGGCTTCATCTGTCCATCCCTGTGTGTGAGAGTGCTTCAGGCCTTTTTCTGAGCTTTTCTGGACAAATAGAGCTTGTCTGTAGAAAACTGAGGTACATTCTTCACAAGGAAGATGTAGTACTAACTTTGTTTCTGACTGAATTTTTCTAATGCATGTGAGATTTTTTTTTGGGTAAAGTCCCATTCACTCTGTCAGGATTGAACACCTAATTTGGCATTATTTTTTTCTTTTTTTTCAATCTCTTGCCATGGACGGAATGTTCCAGGGGTGTGTTTATCCTCTCAACTTACAAAAAAGAAACATTTCTCAACATCAGTCTTTGCTCTTCATACTGAATCTCATGCTTTCCATAAAAGTTATTACACTTTGCTGTTCAATATTGCAGTGACGTGTACTGACTGCTGTCTTAAAGTTTGTATATTTTTAGTTATGTGTATGGAAAAATTACTTAGATGTTCTAAGTGCTGTATTTTTTGAATGTGATGTAAAAGCATATAATGGGTTGAGGACCAGATTAACAGTTATTTAGCAGCTATTTAAATTGTGACAAACTGCATATGAAATATAAATAAGAACATTCTGAAGAGCAGAAATAAGGTGGAGCTCTCATGTATCCCTTCTAGAGCCCTGTGCTGGAAGTAAAATATCTTAATCCACCGTGACTTAAAATATTCGTAAACCATAATAAAAGTAAGGTATAGAGGTATTTGTTGTGTTTTATGCTGTATTTAATGGTGTATTAGGTTTTGGTGCTGCAGTGCTTTCAATTTTCGGTAATAAATCCAGAATGTACATTCAGTGCTACATTGCATATTTGTTGCCTCTGCTTATGACCCTTTTACTATCAGAGTCAATGAAATGAATCACTTGCAGAAGACACCCCAGGGACAAGTCCTCTATTACGATGACTTAACAGGTCTTTCATGTCTCCGGGTGGTACAATAAGAACAAGTCTAAAGTCATCTTGGATGGAATTTCTGGATGCAAGGGGTGTCTGAAATGTCTCTGGTAATTTTTTTCCTTTGGAATTTAGCGATTTAGTGTGTTGTAACTATGAGAGAGAAAAATACTCGGAATGATTCTAATAATCACTTAAAGAATTGATAACTAGAACAGAAATGTGTGGATTAAATTGGTTTTTACTTCAAATTGGTAGTAGATTGTTATGTGGGTATATACAGGGATGTGTCTCCAGGACTGAATTTTTTGTGGTCATCCATCAAAAATGGTGTTTGTCTGAAATGGACACTATTAATCCATTAAGGTGTTTATCAATGATATACAGCTATAATCAGTTTTTACTAACTGCACTGTTCTATAAATTTTCTGAATACATGAACATCTCACTATCTCTGAAAAGTGTGATGACTTAAGATCTGCAGCATTTCCTCGTGGGAGCAATCCATTCTTACCAAGTGATTTAATTGGAGTTGATTGAACAAGTCATGGAAGTTAGACATTGCTTTTAAAGGCCTTTGCTGGTTTGAGACTGACCTTACAGCACATACCAAATATAAATCATATTTGGACAAGGAGGACACAATAAATGTGCTAGAAATGCTTGAATCAGTAACTGTTATAGCTGGGACTTTTTTCAATTTTATTTTTTTAATTAAGAAAAACACATCTATCAATGTAGAGATACAGTTTACTTTGCCAAAAAGGAAGTACTACAGGCATTTCTGGAGTGCAGTGCAGTTGTGAATGATGTTCAGTGTTATTAGACTGTAGTTTATAATGGGAAGTAATGACGAAAATCTCATTTCAGTGTTTCACAGTTAAAACTGATGCTTTCCATTGTTTGTGGCTGAGTAAAACAGGACCGATGGGAAGGAAGATATAACAAAAGGTAAAAGTGAAATGTGAACTTTTTTTCTATAAAGGGAGAACAAAAAGCCACTGAAAGTATTACAAATACATTTCTGAAGTCTTCTCTGGAAAAAACCCCAGCCCTAGCAGGCACAACTCAACACGTTTGTCAATAGAAGGCAGCTGAGTTAGTATGGCTGTCACTAGAAGAGAAGACAGCATATATTTTGTCTTGAAGAAGAAACACTGTTCTTTGGGACAACTGTAAGAGGATCAATATCAAACCATAAGGCCTTTTTTTACTGCTTTACTAGTTTGGTTTTTTTCGTACACTGAGAGAATTTATGCTGTGAGGGAGCAAAGTTCTAATCATTGCAGAATAATCAAACTGAGATTTTAAACTGGTGACCTCCGAGGTTTTTCATGCCTCGGAGATTCAGTTTCCCTTGTTGACAGTGTGAATATTATCAGACTAATATTTGAACATAAAGGCTTGTTTAAGGGTTTTTTAATGTGTCTGAAGTTCAAAATTTCACCATCTTTAAAAAATAATTAGAAATATCTCTCTAGGGATAACTAAATAAAATGTCTTTGCTTTTATGTAGATGGTAGGAAAGAAGTAAAAACTTATTGTTTGACTTTGCTCTGCTCAAATAAGCTTAAATCAATCCTAGTAGATAGGAACTGCTACAACATTTCTTTCTTTTATTATATATTTGATGTCTTTATAAAGGGACTAGTTTTATTTTCATTTGTATTAGGCTATATAAGTGCTTTGGTTTCTGACTCAAGGATTGGGAAAAAGCTATCTTCAGCTCTTTACTGTCAAACTGGAGTAAATGCTTTAGGAGGAGACATCAAGGTATCACAGATCAGAGGAAAACTGGCTGTCATATTCCTCAGAGCTCGTTTTGCTGGGTGATGTGAAAATAGGGAATCCTCAGCTGCCTGTACTCATGTCTTTTTTGAGTTTTTCTCCTCTGGTTTTTTCTTTAGACTAAAAACTTTAAAACAGTTGGATAGTAAATTGACTGCAAATTATTCTGAATCAGAGGCATACAGGCAGAATCACTTGAATCTCATTTTGTAAGATATGGTGCTCCACTTTAGGCTTGTGTAATAAATGTGAGATCACATGAAAGTCTGCTGCACTGAACATTCTAGAGTGCAAGTCTGCCTCACTGCAGGTGGAAAAAGGAGAGGAGGTGCTCCGAGTTGTGATTTTTCATAAATGGGTAGAACTGTTTTTCCTCTGAGGTTTTACTTTGTGAGGTTTCATGAGGTTAGCCCTGAAAACTAGAAGTATAGCAAGGAATTTGTGGTTTTTTGGCTTCTTGGGAGGTCTGTATTGGGGTGTACCCTGTATACACTAATGCGTGGGATTTCTGCCCCCTTGCTTTTTTGAATGTCTTTGAATTTGGCTTAGTTTAGTCCCCTGGATTCCTCAGCTGCCTCACTTGCTCGGGCTTTCCTCTGGCAAGGCTCTAGTGTAGCTGGCCTGAAGCAATTCCTTATTTTTTTGGCAGAAGACACAACACAAATTTTCTAAGAAGTCATATTACTTGAGTGCTGTTGCTAAAAATGTTGCTTACTGCAAACATAGGAACAGCCTTATACCTCTGTGAGTTGGGGTTCTAGAAACGGGCAGATCTTACCTGTCCATTATCCCCTCACCAGGAGTGAGAACCAGGTACACAGGCATGTGTATTGTTGAGGTGGCAGATGCTGAGAGGAAATCTCTCATAAATACTTACAAAAACTCTGAACAATCTCTTTGGTTAGCTGGACAGGTTGAGCTGCTTTCCCCTCCTTATCTTTTCTTAAGAATATTTTTCTGTTTTCTGATTGTCCCAGTATATTTTCTAGTGAACCTTCCTTTTCAGCAGTCTTACTGAGGGATAGGCTCTAGTTCTCTGCTAGTGTAGCAATGATGATTCCAGTGCTTTTACAGGCTTTGTTTTGTTTTATACATCTGATGTTCTCATGCCAGAGGATTGCATTTTATACACAGTAAACCTGTATTAAAATGTGTTTGTTGTCTTGTCTGTAATAAGTGGGTCAGCACACTTAAAATCCTGTCACGCCGTCTTCTTTTGTCTGCATTTCAACAGGTCTGCCCGTAATCAGGACATTAGGATACAGAGTGTTCAAGCACCTAAGAACAATAAAAATAGCTTTCATGCAACGTTCAGGGGTAAAGGTACAGCCTCTGTAAAGGTGTAAAAAAGTTCCCGTGGTAGATATGTGGGAACAAGAAGTTACCAGTGTGTGCTCTGAAATAAAAGGTGCTCCATGGCCAGGCTTGGAGACTGGGCTGGGAGAACTGGGTTAAGGCTGAGAGAATTGGGGTTGTTCAGCCTGGAAAAGAGAAGGTTTTGGCATGACCTAATTGCAGCCTTCCAGTATCTGAAGGGAAGCTACAGAAAAGGTGGAGAGACACTTTATAAGGGCATCTAGTGACAGGACAAGGAGAAATGGCTTCAAACTGACAGGGGGCAGGTTTAGATTGGATATTAGGAAATTAGATACTAGATATCAGGGAAAAGTTCTTAGTGAATATGATGAGGCACTGGGACTGGTTGCCCAGAGAAGATGTGAATGTCCCATCCCTGGAAATGTTCAAAGCTGGACTGGATGGGGCTCTGAGCAACCAGGTTTGGTGGAAGGTGTCCCTGACCCTGGCAAGGGGTTGGAACAAGATGGTCTTTAAGGTCCCTTTCAACCCAGGCCTTTCCATGAGTCTATGACAACAGACTTGTGAGTTTCATTGAGACGTTCCTAGAGGATCAGCCTAAAGAACTTCAGTTAGGTTGCATTTGGAGCCGTACAAATGTACTTGAGATTGGAAGATCAAATAAATGTTGCCATAACATCGAATAAAAGGGAAGAATTCCAAAAGTGGTCCCTGGCTCTTGGGAAGACAGATCGGATCTGGGGTAATAGTTCCCTTTGGGAATACAGAACTCCACAGGTTATTCTATGACATGGATGGGTATAATTGCAGACCTTGCCTGAGCCAGCTGTGGATTGTACTGAGCTACATTAATCTGGGCTCTGAGCAGAGTCCTTCTGGCTGGCCAGGAGGCCTTTTGCTTTCCTGTGGCAATAAATGGGCAATGGTTTAAGAGCTGAAAACTTGGTTCTGTTTTGTGGGGAGGGAGACAGGGTGTCACAGAGCCATTTGGGCCGTTTTGCCTTTTACTTTGCTTCTAATTAATTCTTGCAGCTCCTCCCTGGTTATCTCAGGTGCAACCTCAGAGCAATAAAGCTGCTCTGCTTCTGATTCTGCTGGCTGTAATTTTTATTGTAAGGACTGTTAATAAGACTGCTCCAGAGACATTGATTGCCAAGCTTATTTTAGCGTTTATCATGGTTTTCAGACCTTTCTTGTACATTTGTTATTATGTATTTGAGAATTAAAACAAAAAGTGTGTGGAGGAGGGGAGGCTGCTAATTTGTAACTATAGAAAATCCTTCCCATTTTCTGATACATGTACTTGTTTAGGATGTATACAGTGTATTTTCTTTATTGCTGTTTTTAGAACAAAGACCTTTGCATGAACTTTGTTCTAGTACTTCATTAAACAGGTTGGAACAGAGGAATTAAATGAATGCCAGCATTTTCTTATTGTAATTTCATAACTGGTTGTTCCAAGTTATTTTTGAATTGTAAATCGTTCATTCTAATTTAACTTTCAGAGTAAGCAGCAGGTATGATAAATTCAAATCCAATATACTGATCCTTCTTTTAAGCAAATATTTTCAGCCTTCTGTGCTTTATATTCCAATATTCAGTAATAACCAGTATTCAGCATCCCCTATAATTCTTTAAATTGGTTTTCCGTATTTCTTAGTTTCTTCCTGAAGTTTTTCTAAACCAGTTGCATTTATCCCAATGATTTGCTGGTGCTGTTTTCATCTTCAGAATGTTGAAAGTTTACTTTAGCTGTAAGCTTTTTCTGTAAATTTAATTTTTTGCGGAGTCTTTTCAGATATGTTCTGTTTTAAAGGTTTTGAGTAGTGATTTCCAAAACCAGTAATAAGAACAGCTGTAGTCTTTGAAGCTTTAAACAAAAGGGTTTTTTTTTAAGGGCCAGAGTTTTGATAGAAAGCCAAGAATAATGCACAGACTAATACTTGATGTACTACAGATGGTCTAAATTTCTCATCCTTGTAGAGTCTAGATTTCTTGTCTTTGTAGTTAATCTATAGTTGTCCACTTTCAGCTGTAAAAACTTCTGAGAAATTAATCTTCTCTATTTCATGATCCCCTTTTTTTAAACCTCGGTAATCATAAAATGGCATTAGGGTGAGAACTGTCTTCATTAATTGCTGCACGTTTCTTTTGATAACAGAGGATTTTTGGAGTTACAGTTATGTTTTATATGGATATTTTATTCTTTTGTCCATTTAAAAAACTTGAAAGCAATTAATGATCTTGCTGTAGGAAAGTCTTTTTCAGAAATTCATTATAAGTTTGCCTTTGGTTTAAATTTCAATTTTTGCAATGGAATTGGAGAACTTTCCCATTACTTCTGTGTTCACTGTTTAAGTCTTTCTATTAAGGGATGTGCTACCTTAAACGTTCATGTATTTCCATAGTGTTTGTCCAGTGTATTTACAGGTTAATGTCTGGTTTAAAACTACACTTCCTAGTACTAAAGAGGTTGTTCCTCACATAATTTCTGGAAGCTGAAATTTCTGCTCCTGAAAACAAACTTGGTTGCAAAATTAGGCTTTTAAGGGAATTGCTCACTGAAGGAAAACAATATTGTAAGTAGTACTAATTGAATATTGACATGAAAAGCAGGTATATGTTCTTTGCTTTTGTTTTCAGAGACTTTTTTTCTGTCCTGTCATCTGTGAGTAGCAGGTATAACTCCAGAAACGCTAATACCTTTAAATGAACATGTGAATCAACTAGTCTGACATTAAAATTAGAATGACTCGGGATTTAAATAGCCAGCAATCTTTTAAATGTGCCTATTGCACAAACCCAGTAGGAAATTATAATGAAGATATTTGAAAATTTAGACTCTTCAGGCACACACATATATAAAATATATATAAAACTAGATTATTTTAGATTAACAAGTAACTGGTCAGTAATAAGTATCTTCAGCCTGCTTTTAGATCATGACAAACATAAGATTCTTGACTAACTTATTTCTATTACTTCCTGATTTTTAACTGAGTATTCCATCATTCAGGTCATATTCTGTCAGTTTAGCTGCCTTTTTAAGTTGTGTTTGATTGATATGTGACAATTATCCGTGTTGCTGCCTGGTATCATCCTCAAGGAGGGTTTGTTATAAGCAAAATGTGGTCTGAGCAAAGACAGTGCAAAATTGGTATACAAACAATTTGTAATGCAATTAAATATTAACCTTTTTTCACTTTGTAAAATATTACCTTAATTACATGCACTGTGTCCCATTTTATTGGCAAACAGGATTTCAAAAGGTAATTTATTGACCAAAAATTATCAATTTTGGCATGTGGGCATAATTTTTTACAGTTAAAACCTTCCATCATCTTTAGATAATAAATTCTGTTTCTACAAAACTCAGACATAAGGAGTATTGTTTCTAAAAAATTGTAGAATCATTAAGGTTGGAAAAGACCATCAAAATCATCATGTCCAACCATTAACCCAGTACCACCATATTCACCATGAACCCATGGCCCCAAGTGCCACATCCACACACCTTTTGAACACTGTCAGGGATGGTGCTTCCACCACTGCCCTGGGCAGGCTGTTCCAAGGCCTGACCACCCTTTCAGTGAAGAAATTTTCCCTATGTTACATGAAAGTAGAGAAGAACTATATAGCTGTGGTTAAAAAGTTTCACTTCATCAGGAATCCCTTTATTGTGCATGAAGTGTTAGTCACATCTGATGAAAGTCAAGTTTGAAAGCGATTATGTTTTAAAAATATGCTTTTAATAATGTAAAATCTTATGTTCACAGCATTTTTCTTTAATTTTCAGGTGCAGTGTTCAATCATTCTTGCTATTGATGTTCATTGACTGGGAACTGTAGTGATGGGTCAGGGAGTAATGGCTTCAGACTGAAAGGGGGGAAACTCAGGCTAGATCCATGGAAGAAATTCCTTCCTGTGGGGGTGGTGAGGCCCTGGCACAGCTGTCCAGAGGAGCTGGGGGTGCCCCATCCCTGGAAGTGCCCAAGGCCAGGCTGGAAGGGGCTCTGAGCAACCTTATCTATGGAAGGTTCCCTGCCTGTGGCAGGGGGTTGGAATGAGATGGTCTTTAATATCCCTTTCAGCCCAAACCATTCTCTGATTCACTTAGTGATGATAATAGGTTGCATTTAGAACTGCATGCTGATGCAAAATGCTTCTATTTTTTATTTTTTTTAATAATCCAGGAGGCTGAGTACCAAAGACTTAGTTATTTTTTAATAAAATGTTAAAGCACCAATAGTTGCTATTGCTCTTGAGATGCAAAGAGATGCATTTAGTTCCATATTATCTATTTAATTTTGATGGAATGACAATCGAGAAGGAAATTTCTTTGTAATCGAGAGGCCCAAGAATAGTTCTTATAATTGGTTTTAGGCATGGCTTTTAGTGTATAATAGGGGTCAGATATTGATCTCAGTAAAATAAAACTTTCTATGGGGATCATTAAATCATTTATTCTGTGCTGGCATCGGCCAAAGTTATTACTTAACTTGTCATTGTTGTAGCCAAAATTTCCTTTGAAATCATTTACTGCTCGATGGGATTTTTAACTGTGCTAATTAATATGATTATTGGTTACTTCCTAGTAATTAAATATCTAGGACTACTTTTGGGATCTTGTGCCTTTGTCCATTAATCTGTCATTTACAGTAATAATATCCAAGATGTCAGTATCAATTCAACCTTTATAGCCTCACTATTATTAATTTATGCCATAGCTCTTTCAGTCTTTAGGATGTGCAATTAAAACCATCCTACCTCTGGAATCAAAAACTGCACACTGGATCTTTAGGCACTGATTTGCTTTCAGGATTATAGGAGGTTTTATTGAAACTTTGTTGTTTCTTTTTCCGGTGTTGTCAGATCTGGTATTTTAAATAAGCACTAGATTATTAAGAACTGGAATTGTGATTCACTTTGGGAACAGTGGGAGATGCTTTGCTGCTTTCTGAACCCATCATGTTTGTGCTCTGCCCTTCTCCTGCTTTGCCCACTGGGGCAAGCACAGCCCATTAGAAATGGCCATCCAACATTAAACAAAAAGCAAGGAAACAGCAATTTTATCCATTGCTGAGACTGACCCCTGTAACTTCTAAACTTGCATCGACAGCTTTTGTTAAAACATGAGGTAACTACCTGTGGTGGATGGAAACCCAAATGCAGTGTGTCAAGGGGGATTTATTTTAAAAGGACACATTCTGTAAAGTTGATTATTGTACTTATAAAAATGTTTCATATAGACTGCCAATAAGTGTAGCTTCTAAAAGAAGTGAAATGCTTCTCAAGGCTTAGTTTAAAAGGTCTGAAGTTTGCCTTGTGCAGAAGTCAAAGATACCTCTAATACTTAAAAACAGAGCAGTGCTCTATGGTATTCCAGAGCAGGTCTTTAGCTGTAAAGAATTTATAAAAGTTAGATTTTTAAGCTCAATATTTCCATTTCCTTTGAACACATCCTCTGGCTACTATTAAATCTATCATTGCATAGAAATACTTGAAAATCTCATACTCAGATAAAAATTGAGTTCCTTCTATTAAAAAGAGTAATTTTATCTTACATTTAATATATATTGTCAAAGTTGATTACTGCCTAATTGTATTTTTTTTCAGGGAACATCCATCTAATGGAAAATGAAAGCTTATTTAGTGGCAAATTGTTTTCGCTTTCTAACATATGTTAACATTTTTAGAGTTTATAAATACCCAGTTGTATAATTGCCAGCCCGTATGTGTTCTTGCATATAGATTTCAAAGCATCAGATAAAAAAAATGATGCTCCAGGAGGGAACAAGCTTTAGCTTCAAGTTGTTTGGGGAATTGCTCCCAGTGGTAAGTGGTGGTGAGGGTCTCATCACCAGCACAAATGTGGACTGGTTTAGAGGAAGTGATTTGGGGGAATGTATTTCCACCCAGAGGACATACCCATGTAAAGGAAATACCAAGGAGAGAGATTGGTGTTGTTGTGCAGCTATTACTTGCTATTTGGTTTTCCTCAATTATAGAATAACTTCAATGTAGTTTGGGATGATCTTGGATTTAATGAGCACATGCATTGGATTTTACCTCTTGCAGGCATTTCACTTTCCCTGAGTTGATTCCAATGTAAGAATCTGTTTGTGTGCAGAAGCGTTCAAGATTTTTGAAGTCTGTGGCATGGCAATCCTTCACCTGCTTGCTGGGGCAGTTCCAGGTCAGGGACCTTTCTCTGGGTGCTAGAGCTACCCTGAGCAGCCTGGGGCTCCTTGTGGTGGGCCTGGAAGGTAGACAAGGTTAAATGTTCTCTTTCCAGCTGCAAGAGGGAAGAGGAGATAGGAGATCCAGCAGTGACATGCAGGGAGGCAGGTCCTGTCTGAAGGAGAAGGACAGACTCAGCTTTGTGACGTAAATGATGAGTGAACTCCAGACAAGCTCCATTCTGTGGTGGAGAAGGACTCACTCTGGGTATCTCTTTGGCCTATTGTCACCTCTGCTGTGACTTGCTTTCCAAACCCAGACTGTGCCCTCTGGAAGAAAGAGGCTGAACATTTGCTCTCTGAGCATCTTAAACTATAAAATATATCCTCACTGCAGCTGAAATGGATAGGGCTGAGCATTTCTGCACTTGACAATATTTACTAAAGGCAAGATCTAGATCTTATTAAAACAACTGGGAGCAGAAGTTTTTCCCCCAAGCTGAAATTTTATTAATCAGCCAGAATGGAAATTCTTGCACAAATGGAGAGCAAGCTTTCTAAAATCTTTAGCCATGCATTTTCTCATTTATTTTTTTCTCCCGATGGGCATTTTATAGCAAAATAATAGTTCAAAATTAAGGTCCTTAATTAAGAAGTAAAGAACTGACCCAATGCCAGCAACAACTGAATCACTAATATTTTAGGCCATCTGTTGTAGGATTGTCAGATAATTCAGAATTTGACATTTTACTCCCTTTATACAGATGATTTTTATCTAGATCTTGACACAGAGAAGCTAACCATCTCAATCCAGATATGCAACATTGTCGGATAAAACAAAAGCACGTGTCGTACTTTGGTCTATTTTAAGACTTGATTTTTCAGAGAACGATTTTTCATTTGTTTTTGAACTGTAATATAATTGCAAATATACTCGTCTTGGAGTCTTGAACTTCTGATGTTATTTATTCAACCGAAAGACATTTACGTTTTCAAATCTAATTATGTGTAAGGAGAGCTGATATTCAAATATTCAAGAAAAGGTTGCAATCTTTGAACTGCTTCTGAAAGAGTAATACCAGCAGCCAAAGCAAGGTGAACATTATTTGGGCCCTGGTTGCCATGTTTTTTTCATATATGCAGATTTCATGCCTATTAAATATATTTGAAAACTCCTTTATGTACAATACATTCAAACATAAAAATCATGGTGTTTTTAATGAGACCATTAAGGTGTACCCTGCACTCTTGGTTCTTTACATGTGAAAATCCTATGGTCATGTTGTAGACCACAGATTTTTCTTTAAGTTTACTTGTTTTAAGAGGTTTTTTTAAAAGCAAAGACCTATTTTGTTGCCTACTTGCTTACCTTTTTGAGTCAGGAGATCCCTCACAGGATTTTTTTGGCATTGCTGCTGTTCTAACTATATAAGATATGGTTTAGTAAAGTTGTCTCAACCTCTCTCCAGCCACAGATGCCTTTTATGTTTTCCTTCACACTTGATCTGGTGGCTGTTGACCTCTGTGTTTGAGTTACTTGTACTATTTTGGCCCATATGGCAGTTCATGAAATTTGGGGTTAGGTGACTAACCTGGAAAAATATATTGTCATTGTTAGAAAGTAATTTTTCCCCCCCTTTTTCCTGTAGAGCATTACAATTAATTACTATGCAGAGCAGGGAGGAAAATATTTTGTCTCTTAGTAATTTTAGCATCTCCTGGTATTTGTTGTAGAGGGAGTTTTGAGATTGTCTCTTCTGAAGTTTGTTTTGAATTTTTTTTAAAAAAGTTGCTTTTTTTTTTGTTTTTTTCCCCTTTGTTTTCTGAAGACAGGAAAATGTCATCTGCTTATTTAGGGTCTAATACTAAGCTTTGAAACAGTTCCAAGTATTTTAGTGGGATGCTGATGCCATGGAAGGAAAGGACAGGAGCCAATTGGTAACCAGTACTGAGTCACTTCCATACAGCCTCCCATATCTAAAAGGAGAACCCAAGTTTCACTCAGTTTTTACATCCCCTTACAGAGAACTGAGTGGCTAATCCAGGCAGTCTGCAGGTTTTCAGGGTTTTCTTTTCCTCACAGTGAAACCAAGAAACATGAGGGAGCAAGAAGGACTAAGCAATAGCCTGTGGAGAGTCTGGGAGTCATCCTGGGGAGAAGGTGAGGAAATTGTAGTGCAGGGAAGATAAAACATCGGGTATTGTGAAGCTCAAAAAGTAAGGAAAACATGAAATACTAAGGTTTCCCAGCTATGAAAGCGGATTCCAGGAGCAGCATTTTTGCACAGTGATGCCTGCAGAGGGGTATTTTTGGAGTAGTTGGCCAGTGGAGGACTTGCAAACAACTTGGATTAATGATAATCAAAAGTAGCACTTTTTCTTGGAATGTGTCTGTCATTATGGGTGCAATACTGTAAAACTCTGGTTTTTCTCCAGAAAACTGGTTCCAGCCAAATATCATTCATTTGACATTACTGGAAGAGCTCATAGTGTAGCAGGAATCAATGAGAAGTTGATCTGAATTATGTAGATTTTTATCCAGACCTTTTTAAAAGTCAACATTATGGCAGAGTGTACTTTGGAAAGCAACACAGGTACTGAGGGACCTGCTGAGGGGTGGCGAGTTGATGTTTCCTCTCATTCTTGGTGACAGTGTGACATTCTCATAGGCAAGAAATGTCATTCTTCTCTCTGACAGGAGATCAATACACTCAGATGGTTCAGGAGTTCCTTAAAGACGCATATTCAGTATATACTGACACAGTTTGACTCCATCACATCTCCTCTGTGAAGATTCCTACAAGGAATAATTCTGCAGTTACAGTCATCTGCCTCACAATGGGTTAAAAGCTTTGGGGATGGAAACAACGTGCAATGATAACTTCTCTTGTCTCACATCCTCAGCTTTCTTCCAGAATTAAGGAACACAATTCTAGAGGCATGCAAACTGCTTTGACCGTGTCTAGCTTTCAGATTTTTAACATATTTTTTGGTGTTTCTAATTATATTTTGAGAAAATCTTATATTCCCAGCTTTGGCCTTATCTTGAAGATGTTAAATGTTATGAACTTGAAATAGTTTTTATGTAGAAGTTTTGAACTGCCCTCCTGAGTAACAGGAGCATTCGAAGTAATCAAGAAGAGCTAACCTTCAAGTTAATATGGGCTGGAAATTTTGTTTCCTAGTGTAGCACAGCACTGAAATGAATTTCCATTAAAGTCTATTATGGTCCTATCACTTTCCAGACCAGCTGCCAAGTGCACTTGCTTGATCTTTCTTCTTACAAACAAGCATATATGTTCAAATAAGGAAACTAAAAATATCAGGCTGCACACAGAGCTTCGCTTCCCAGATAGGAGAAAGCATAAACTGTGAAAATTTATAGTTATATCAGTTATATCACAGAAAGATACTGAGATGCTGTGATGGATGTAGTTGCAGTAAAACCTTTTTGGAAAACAAAACAGTTTGGTGCATTCAGACCGATTTACTGTGCCATGTTATTGGTGTACATAATGTAGGGATCTTGCATTCTGAGAGTGAAGAAGCTTTCTAAGATTTCTAGCACCTACCTAATGGTTTCAGTGCCTGCTTGTCCCCTTCTGCAAATTTCAGATTTGTTTTATGGGAAAGACAAAGTTTTGCATTGAAGGGTTCTGAAAACTGAGCAAGCTGCTGCTCTGTGACATTTGAGAGCTCTTGAATGTACATTTTGAATGCAGGGACGAAGAACACAATTCCCGGGTTTTTGAGGTCCTTTCTCTTGAGAGAAACTACATGTCAACACTGCGTGTGAACAGAAGAGAGGAAAATTCAGCTGAAAAACTGTATATCTAAAAGCCAATTTGCAGAACTTCATACCAAAGCAGCCTGTAGTGACTTTACTCCTCTGTCTTCCCACTACTGAATGAAAGAATGTGCAGATGAGCTGAAATGATGAATACAGACCAAACATAATCAGTTCGGAAAATGAGTAGTGGATGTGTTGGTTACAATATAATACATCATGCACAATTGTCAGCCAGTTTCAGATGTGTGGAACTATCTAATTGTACTTTTAATTCTTTGTTTCCCCACGTTTAATTGTGTTAAAGGATACAATATCCTAGCCACTAGCATTAATCTTGTACATAAGCAATTCCTGTAATTGCACTGGAGATTGCTTATAGAATTCAGCAAGGTGTGGACGTGGGCTGTATTGCTGTGATTAAGATGGGAGCGTAGTTGGCTGGAAATTCCTTAATGAAATGTCATGCCAGGAGATGGAGACTGACACCAAAATGTGGGGAAAGGAATTACTAATGAAACAATTTCTCTAGCTGAGTCTGAAATTTGATTGTGGGAAGATGGTCAGTGATGCCTTCAAGGCTGGAGAGTTGTTCCCAGGAGTCCAAGGGTGAGGGAGCCACAGTGGGAAATTACCTGGTAATTAAACATGTTGGTATTTTTGTAGAGTTCACTAGTGTTTTCTGGTTTTCAAAATAGGTGTTCTCATAGTTGGGGTTTTACAGCTATGATTACAGCACTTGCAAACTGGTTTTGACCTATAAAATGCAACATCTTGGTGTGGTTGTGCATCCATGGATGCTCCATCACTGGAAGTGTTCTAGGTCAGGTTGGATGAGGCTTTGAGTGACCCCATGTGTGGTGCAAGGAGTGCCTGATCATCAGGGCTGTTTTGGACTAGGTGATCTTTAAAGGTCCCTTCCAAACCAAACTGTTCTGTAGGTAAAGGTGCAAAGCTTGACAAAGAAGGCTTAAATTAAAACATAAAAGGTGTAAATGGAACTTGTCACTCGTTTGGGCTCTTGTCTTACCTTGCCTTATCTCCAAGTTTTTATTGCTTAGTAAGGAGGGAAGACATTTTGCCAATGTCTACTGTTACACTTGAATAATCTTTTTTATTCTTAATGTAGTTACACCTGCTCATAAAGAAATTTAGGTTTTTTGGCTCCACAAACTCCCAAAGAATTTATGTACCAGATATCAGTAGAATTACATACGAGAAATTGAGTCAAAAAGTGTAGAAATGCTATTACTAAATAATATCAATGATCATGTATAAATTGCATAATTTATAATCTTTTAAATATTGATTTCTGGGAAATGCAGAGTAAATGCTCTTGGTATTTACGATTTTACTATGTTTAGGTGATAGAAATTGTCGGAGAAGGCAAAAAACCCCCAAACTTAATTTATATATGGCAATGTACAATTTTTTTAAAAAATAGATTTTTAGTTTATGTGCTACTAAAAAAAAATGTAGTTTTAACAGGGCACCTAGGCAAGCAGTAGATGAATACCCAGATCAGGCATCTCTTACTCTGACTGGAATGAGTTGCCATAGTCTGAAGGGCAGGAACTATAGGAGAAAAGCTTTATCTGTGGTGTTTTCTTTTTTCAACCAGAGCATAACTGAAAACAGTCTGCAAGTCTAATCTTGCAAAGTGTCTCTCTCTGGTTTTCTTCTTTCTTCTAGTAACTGAACAAAAATTATAATATCTGCAGTGGCTAATGGCTGAAATAGTTAAACTTCCTTTCTTAAAATCTGTAGTGAGTATTCTAATTAACACAAAGTATTACAAGAAGAGTTTATACTTGGCTTAAAGATACCTTACATGAGGGATGTCAGGTGTATCCAATCTGGTGCTGTGGTACTGCATATCTTAAAAATATGTGGTGTTAGGTTTTCATAGGAAAAAGTTTTATATTCTAAGGGTTGCTGTGCTACTGGTTCTGTTGGTGTTATGTTGCTGTGACAGGGCAGTAATACGGGCAAATGAAAAATGTGACCAAGAATTGTGTTTGCCTGATCTGTATAAAGCTATTCCACTGGAATACTCCTTAGGTATAAAAGTAATTTTGAAGAAATAAGGCACAATCATAGTGTTTAAGTATTGCAGTTTACTTTTCAAATGGAAAGTATTCTCAAAAAAATGTTTTCCCAGTACTTTCTGTGCTTTCTCCGAGCAGCTTGGGTGCACATATCCATAAACTCCCAGAATGGTTGGGGTTGGAAGGGACCTTAAAGACCATCTCATTCCAAGCCCCTGCCACAGGCAGGGGCACCTTCCCCTATCCCAGGTTGCTCCAAGCCCCATCCAACCTGGCCTTGGACACTTCCAGGGGTGGGGCAGCCACAGCTTCACTGGGCAACCTGTCCAAGTGTTTTACCACCCTCACAGTAAAGAATTTCTTCCCAATATCCCATCTCATCCCACCCTCTGTCAGTTTGAAGCCATTCCCTCTTGTCCTGTATTTACATGACCTTGTCCCAAGTCCCTCTCCAGCTCTCGTGTAGCCCCTTCAGGCACTGGAAAGTGCTCCAAGGTCTCCCTGGAGCCTTCTCTTCTCCAGGCAGAACAACCCCAGCTCTCAGCTGTCTGCATAGCAGAGGGGCTCCAGCCCTCCCATCCCCTTAGTGGCTTCCCCTGGATCTGTATTAACCAACATAAGAGGCTTTTTGGTGTAGGGAAAAAAATCAACACAGGACCTGCAGTTCTTTGTCTAAATTTAATTAGCCTTAATTAAATTTCTAACCTAAATGTCTTTAGATGTGATTTCTTATTTACTTTCAGAATAAGTGTTTCTTTTTTCCCCTCACTCTTTCTTTTCCGCTGAACAAACATACATTTTTTTAATCATTACTTTAAATCTGTAATGCACAGGTTTTTGGGCTACTTTTAATAACAGATCTGTGACAGAGGAACCAGTTTCACACGTGGAGTAGGCATGCAGTCCATGTGCCTGGCATTTTGATGTGGGTTTGTGTCTTTCTTGGAGACAAAAAAAAGAGGGTCAATAAATCAATAAAAGGTTAAAAGTAATCTTTTCTCCCTGCTGGTTTGAATCCTTTCTAGCAAAAGAGATTCATGAAATGCACCAGTAATTGTTTCCTTTCCTAGAGAATTCATTAAGCAAGGCATTAGCCTTTTTATTGTCATGAGTGATGACTAATACTTTGCATCCTGTTATGCTTTCTCAGGTGCATTAAAACATTAAATACATATTATTCATTTGAGTTTGATTCAAATAATGATAAAACTGTGTTTTGAATTAGAGGCAATTCAGTTTCACTGCTGTTGTCTCTCAAAATCCCTAAGAGTGTGTTTTGTTCATTTACACAGTTACTGTCTCTTCCATCCAACTCTCCTAAAGGGGGGAAGGCTCCCAGCTCTTCAGCCTGCTCAGAAAAGATTGAGTGGAGATTGATCTTCTTTCAATGTAATTTTCTTTCATTTCAGACTTCAGAAAAAATGCAGAGGTGATTACTTTAACACTGATCTAACAACCCACTTACTTGACGTTTTTAAATGCTTTTCATTTGGAAGTTTGAAAGTGCTTTGCAAAGCAGCAGGTCTGACAGTATCTCTGGGCCCTGGTGTGTCTTGTAGCTGTGCTGCTTTACAAACCAGAGCAGTGGAGAGTGAAATGGAGGATGGATCCATCAGGTCCAGTTCCTCAGGTCACACAGAGTGAGGGGCAAAGCCAGGAATTCAACACATCAGGGAATCACATTCGTGATCTTTGAAAGATCACATTGGTCTCCTCATTTCCCTTTCCTGTTCGTGACTAAGGCTGAGGCTTGTCACAATGGTCTTTCTGAAGAAGCTTGGGCTGAATACCTGAAATGGAAGTTTTTAGAAATATTGTTTGATGAGAAGCATCAGTATTGCTCAGTGAGTGAGGGGTTTCTCATGCTAAGGATATAATTTCAATTTTACTTAAAATGTATATGTCTTGAGTTGCTAGCCTCTAATAATTTTCTTATAGCTTGAGCTTTTCCATGAAGTGTTATTCATGACCTAGAAATCTGAGATAGCAGAGATGCTTCCCATCTGTCTGTAGTCATACACATCTGCAGTAATTCATTTTCAGCAGTGAGTAATTTTTGGCTTGTGGACAGATGTATAATTGAGAGAGAATGCTGCTAAGGAAAAAAAAGCTCTGGGAAAAAAACCTTATGGTGGAGACAAATACCTCATAAAAAGCTCCTAATGACAGAATTACTATCACAACCTCTCCTACTGTTTTCACCATATTCCCTGTCAAAAAGGCCATTTTACAATCCTCTGCCATAAAAAATAAGGCCTTATGATTATCAAATTATTACACTAAAGTTTGGAAGACATTTTATTTGGTGCTAAAGTAATTAAAGACAGAATAGTGCAAAAAGTAATTCACAGTATTAAAAAATAATGGACAATAGGTCAAAACCCCATAACCTTTATTTTTAGTGGCGTGCTGACAAAGCCTTATTTTGAATGTTTTTATCAACAGGAAAAAACACCTTCACCTATAAATAGAGTAAAAACTGCTGATGTGTTTAAGAAAAAAAAAAGAGAAGTGCTGCAGAGCTTTTAGGAAGTGTGTGGATGTGGCACTTGGGCAAATGGCTTAGGGCTGGTTATGGTGATGTTGGGTTGGTGGCTGGTCTCGATGATATTGAAGGTCTCTTCCAACCTGGGTCATTCTGTGAAATTGTATTCAAATTTAGGTCATAGATCCAAAATGAGAGACTATTGGCAGTACTCCTGGGGCAGAGAACATCAACCAAAACGGAACTGGCCTTGCACTAGCGATGAAAAAGCTGCTGAAGCACCTGCAAACTCTTTCCTTAGGTGTGGTCCCAGAATGTGTCCAAGGATTGTGAAGGAGCAGTAAAGGTTCTGCATTGGATATTGATGTACCTAGTGCAAGGTTTGTCTTGTCCTAGCATTGCAGACCAGTTCTTCAGTGACTCGCTTGTGAATTCAAGGATGCACAGGTTTGACACAATGTAGGATCAGACCTTGATGTTCGAGCAGAGTATGGAGGAGCTTGGTGTCTGCACGTAGGTCAAAGGATCAAGGTTTGGTGACACCTAAGAGGTACCTGTGCTAAGAACATCAGGAGTTCTTCCATCTGCCAGGCAAAGCTGTAAGAAAATTCCGATGGCTGGAAGTTTAAGTTTAAGGCAGACATAAAGGACAATTGCTGCTGGAAGAGCTCGCTGTGTACTAGGATGGAGTCTATGGTGCTGGCAGGTTTTTAATTAGGTTGAGTTTCTAGATGTCTCGTAGGCTCTGTATTGGAGAGACTGTCAGCTTGATGAGTCCAGCAGTATCTTTTGGGCGTACCAACACTAACCTGTCTTAGTTTTATTTTGTCTTAGGATGTTTTTTGTGCATCCCTGTGAGCTGTGGGCCTCACTTTCTGCATGGCTGGAGCAGCCCATTTTGTAGAGTATCTCTGCATTTCTAAGAGTGTAAGGGGTGCCCATGTGTCAGAAGGGGCTGCAGGTCCATCTGTCCTGTGTCCTGGCTCCAAAAGTAGCCACTGGTGTATGGTTAAAGAAAGCATCGTGTTTGTTCTGCTCTTGCTCTTAATGAAGCATCTCATTTCTTGGCAAGTGTTGGATGCTGAGCTAAGGGGACATTTGGTCAGCGGAACACAGTGCTGTGTGAGAGAACAAAGCATGCACTGACACCCTCCCTGCCTTGGGCATTTACCAGCCTATGGATTTCTGCTCTGGGTTGGGATGTGGCCATTATTATCAGTGACCACTGATGGGTTTTCCATAAACTTGTCTTACCTCTTTCAATAAGCACTTAAAGTTTTGCCATCCGCAATACCTGCGACACCAGATGTTACAATTTAATTACATACTCCATGGCAAAGCTTCCTGTTGTTTTTAATATTCTGCCTTGCTATTTCTCTGTGTGCTCCCCAGACACCGAACTGAGACACGGTGTGTATTTGGTAT
Organism: Margarornis squamiger; assembly: GCA_035222235.1. NCBI lineage: Eukaryota > Metazoa > Chordata > Aves > Passeriformes > Furnariidae > Margarornis > Margarornis squamiger. Next base: position 67,685,730 of record JAWWTY010000123.1, read on the forward strand.
GTATTTGTTGTGTTTCCCACAGTTGTGGGGGAGTTTTTCAGCAAGCTCTTGCATGCCTTGGGCTGTACTTACTGCTGTCCAGGCACTTTTTCTAGTCCTCTATCTTTTTTGAGATAAGTTCATCTTAGATTTAGGTAATGCCATTAGAATGTTTGTGGGTTTAGTCTTTTTCTGAGTAGCTAACATGCTTTTTGGTGTCTAATTCAGTAATGGCTTCATTTTTTGTGATTAATTTATTGTTCTTGAAGCTCCCTGTACAGTTTCTCTTAGACTGTGCTGACATCTAATGGTAAGGCAAAGTGGCTTAGCCATACTTAATGGCAAGATAAATTGTCTGACAGGAAAATATAATTATATATTTCCTTCTTAATTCAGTATTAGTTTTTGTAAGAAAAGGTGGAATGACTTCAATTTTTGCACAGAGAGTCTGACATGCTCTTTTTCTTCTGGTAATTAATCTCTTTTTGTTCTGCTCAATGGGCCATACTTAAGTGTAGCTTAAATCTTTGCAAGAATAATGTTGAGTCAAGTGAAAATGAGGTGATGGTTTCATACTGCAGAAGTTTTTAGTGCAAGCCTCAGGATCTCCAGAAAAGGATATAAAATGTAAGAACAAAAGTACCCTGCAGAACTTCAGAATAGGATGTTCCAGTGTTGTAACAGTTTAATTTTTGCTGCATTTTGAAGAATCACACAAGCAGAAGTATTTGTCATCTTTTACTCATCTTCCTATTTGAGGTGCCTATCTTTAATTGGACATTTTTCAAACTCCTATTGGTAAACACTGCTGAGTAATACTTTTAGAACTTGAATCTAGAAAGGGAAAAAATAATTCATATATTAATCTTTCACTTATATTCTATGTTTAGGTGTAGTACACTGTATAACTGCAAGACAAAGGCATTACCTAACTTCCATTATGAAGCACCATTCCTCTGATCCCGAATTCTTATACAGAACCAATACTGCTGCTATTGACATTAGAAAGGTTCAACTACAAGTTGTAGAGCTTTTCCAAGTAGACTGTTTCACATCATCAGCTCTGCTTTTCCTTTTCTGAGCTGGAGCCCATCTCTTGCCATAGCCTCACAAAGTTCACCTCTTTACTATGGAAATACATCTTTAAATTAATGTTCAAATAAAATTTCTCATGGAGTTTTTGCATAATTTCACTTTCTGTGGTTCATGAACTTGATGATATGCTCTCTTTTCCCAAACACAAGATACTTTGTTTTGTACTACAGAAATATTCTGAACTGTAGGTAAATTTCCATTTCTCAGTAATAACTTTGACTGCAAGAAAGCCTTCTTTGGCATAAGTCATAGCCTGTCCTTTTCCCCAAAAAAAGGACAAACGCTGAAACTTGACACTTAAGGAACATCAGTAATTGCTACAGAGTGAGTAATTCCCATTTGTGGGTTGTACATTGGGTCAGGTTTGCAGAAAAGCTTGCTACTTCTTGCTTTGGGAAGAGTGAAGTCCCTAAAACAGAGTTCAGAATTCCAGAGTGTATGGTTTAAATCTGTGCTCTGCTTTTTGCTGCATGAGCTGGGGAACATAGAATATCCCACAGAATACCTTGGATATCTCTGATGACCATGACTGTTTTATCGTGACATCTTAAGTATGGTTGACTTGGATATAAAGAAGGTATTTTTTTATAGTGAGGGCAATGAGACACTGGAACAGTTGCCCAGAGAAGTTTTGGAGACTTTATTATTGGAAGTGTTCAAGGCCAGGTTGGATGGGGCTCTGAGCAAACTTATCTAGTGGAAGGTGTTCCCTCCCATGGCAGGAGGGTTGGACGAGATCATCTGTTTACTAACTGAAATAGTTACTGCAAAATGTATAACTATTCAGGGAAATTTAAATATTTATAACATGAGGAACAACACTTTGATGGTATTTACCCATTGCTTCCAGGGCTGTGCTGAGTGGCCATTTCAAGGCTTGTGAGGTGTCATGGAAAATAGAGAAAATATGGAAAATAGTAGAGATGTTACTGGTTTGGGTGAGAAGGAAGGAGAAGCAAAATGTTAGTCTGGGTTGTCTTGAAAATTTGTCTAATTTTTGATCATCAAAACTGCTGGCACTGGAATTTGGAATTTAAACTTGTAATAGCCTTATGTTATACTTTTTGATAATTCTTAGTAGAAAGAAAAAATATTTCAATAACTCAATAAAGTTTCACACCAAGGAGCATGTATTAGAGTGGCTAAATTAAGTGGAGGTTAGGTTTCCCAGGGGTAACACAAAACTTCATGACTTTATCTCAATTCATTAACGATCTGTCAGTGAATTTCATTTCTGTTTTGCATTTTTTATGCTTCATCCTGTGATTTGGGATGGCCTGCAAATCTCTGCCTGCAGCTGACAGCGAGGCAGAGGTGGAAATGAGCCTTTTGCAGTTCGTAGCTCTCTAGGTGAGAGCTCACATGATGCTCACATGAGTTTATCCTCTGAATGCTTTTGCCAGTGGGCTGATGCGTGATGAATTCTAGTTTTTCTCTTGGGCTTTTCCCACTTGTTCAGATCCAGTGGAAACACAGTCTGGCCCATGCAAAATTCTCCCACTAGACCCATGCAAAGGAAATGGTCCTGCACTGCATGCTGCAACCTTTTGGGTTTGAGAGGAGTTCTTCCCTGATGATGTGGAGTTTGTCTCAACCTACATATGTTCTGTGTGTATAATTAGCCTACTGGTTTGCTTTTCTTAACAACAACAACCAGTCCTTACCTTTCATCCCCTTTCTCTGAAGAGATCATCAGGTTCAAAACCTGTGAAGGTTTTGAATGGACCTTCCCTCAAATCTTCTCACTCACAGCTAATGTTTATCCTATACTCATTACCAGTCTTACCTGTTTTGGAAATTGAAATCAAAGTTGTCTGGTTATCATTTCTGTTTTAGCCTGTAGGATTTGCTCACTCTCCTAGAAATATGTTGGGGAATCCCTTTTCCTTTTATCTTGAAGTCTCAGAAAGAGTAAAGCTCTTCCTTTTCTTAAGACAGTGATACCCAGAGGCATATTTTCTTTAAAAACCACACTGGAATCATCTGCTTAACTGAAAGAAAAAACTCTAATATTGTTTTCAACAGTGTATATTTTAATGTAAAATGTCTACTGCTCTAAAGGGTTCTCTGCTTTGATGGTATCTCAGATGGCTTTGTAGCTACTCTTGACATATATGATAAACACTATATATTCTCCAATCACTTGGATTCTCACTGTCTTAAAATATTTACCTACAAAAGTCTGATCTTAAATACTGTTTGGTATTTGGTGTTCAGGTTTTTAATTCATTAGGCAGCGTGCTTGTATTTTTAGTGAATTTCTCAAATATAATTATTCATGTTGTGGTTTAGTAATTGCAGTAACTAACGCTTTCATAATTATAAGGCTTTTGTTTTGCTGGGAAGTGCTTCCCATATCATCATCTGCTCTTTGTGTTGGAACACGATGTATAATAAAACCGTATGAGGGTTCAACTTAGCATGGTGTTAACATGTTAATTTTTTTCTCAAATTTTTTTTTTTTTAAACTTATGACAACTTACTATCCATAAAATAATTTTAGAACCATGTTTAAGAGGAAAAAAACCTACTTGATTTATATGGCACACTTTGAAGCTACTGTAGACAGATAGAAAACATCTGGTGACACTTTCAGTGGTAGGTCAGTAGTTACAGATGGTCTGTTTTTTACAGCTGTCATCCAGCTTTGCATGCAGAGTGACTACAGTGGAAAAATCTTCTGCTGAATGAATAAACAAAACAGCACCAGGAGGCCAGCAGGGATATATGTTTCTACAAGATGGGAAATTAAAGAAGCTATAAAAATTTAAACCAAGACTAGCGTTTAAAATGTTCATTGTGTTCTAGCTTGGTTTTTATCCTTCAGATCTACGTGGTTATTGAAGGAAGTAGACTATAAAACAGAAGTGATAAGCAAATAAATTAAAGACTAGTTTAGGGCTGATCCCCTGCACAAGTTTGGGGTGTTGGCTTAAGCAATGGCTGGTGGCTTTTAAGGTTTCAAAATCCATGTTACATTTGATGTGCTCGTGCACTCTTAGAGCCACATTCAGTATTGAGGAAAGCTGGATTTTGTAAGAATACAAATGTTGGGAAATGTGAAATGGGAAATATGTTGGGAAATGTGAAAGGGAATTTGAAAAATGGCAATATTCTTTTTGTTTTTTTAAAGAGTAAAAAAAGTAGGGTTCTGCATTCTTCCTCAACTTGTCTTCTTCCATTCATGATGGGATGTTAGATTCAGCTGGAACCAGACATTATGCAAAACAGCTGAAGAATCTTGAATTTGAGGATAAAAAAGGTGTGGAGGGAAAGTGAAGAGGAGGATGAGGCTGAATGAAATGTTAAAAGCATAGTGATTGTTGCACATGAACTCCATTTTAAATGAGAAAAAAACCCAAACCCACAAAGAAAAGCGTTAGAAGTCCAAATGCACCAAGCAGGGTAGTTCTGATGAAAATACTTACTTTAATGCAAATATGCAGTTCTTGATTTTTCAAAAGATTTTTATCCTTTCACTCAGAGTGCCCAAATCTGGATCATATATTGAAGAAGTGTGCCTATATTTGGTTTTAGTAAAGCTCACCCTCTAGAAAGAAGCACACAGATTTCTAGGTTCAGTCAATTGTAAGTCCACTTAATCCTATCCACTGATGTTGAAAACTGTTGAGCAGGAATAAAAAGGAACAGGGAGGTGGATTATTTGGCTCATTTTAGTGTGCACTGTGCCTGTAATACAGCGTGCTCTGAGTTTGTTTCTCAAAGTCATCTGAGACATTTAAAGGCAGATAAAAGTGGTTGCTCTGATTATGCTTTTTAGAGGATCTGTGTAGCTTTACCCCGTCCACTTGCTCCTGTGCATTTTATATTCTGCTGCTATGATTGCATTGCCATTGAGGGATTTTTCCTCCCTCTCTCCCCATCCCCCTTCCTGCTTCTCGGTGGTTTGGCTTGAAATGCAGACTGCTTGTTGCAATACCCTCACGCTGTCTTGCCCAGCTACACGGGATCTGAAAAGTGCTTAGCTGTATTTGCTGCCAAAGAGCTTGCCTAGTCATGCATAAACCTGCTTTAAATGCCATTTGGTTGATATAGATGTTGGCATTCTGTGTTGTCTCCCTGATGCGTTTCCTTGTGTCTGTGCCCCTTGACCTGCTTTCCTTCAACTTCCAAGCTGAAACTCTGGTTTACTTCATCACCCAGAGCTGAAAAGTTAAGGATGAAGGGAGTGTTTTCTCTCACTGTGGCTTTCGAGCTTGGTTTCAGGTGACCCCATTTCTGTCATTCTATGGGGCTCACGTCCCTGTGCCCGCCCGAGATACCTTTGTTGGCTCGGGGGTTGTTCAGGGAAAGGGCAAAAAGGGGTCTGACAGGCAAAAGGCAGAAAACAGAAGCTGTCTGGGGGCATTTCTCTGCTGGCTTGTCTGAGCTGTGCCCTCTGCTTTGCGTCTCTCAGTGATCTAAAAGCAGTTTCTTGTGAAATACCATGTTTTTGTTTGTTTTAATTCTTTAGAAAACATCTAGAGCGTCTTTCTGGAAATTGTGTATTTTAATAATTGTATCTTTCTGCTCACAGGTGCAAATAAGTTTATAAAAGACTGAGCATTTCTGCGTGGTGGCTGGTGAGAGGAGACCCTCACCAAGCTGTGGGGGGACGTTCTTTGAGCTTCCACTCCCACATCTCTAATGGACAAACACAAAGTGAAGCGGCAACGTCTGGATCGCATATTTGAAGGTTAGACATTCCCATTTCTAGTATTAACTGTGCTTATTTTGTGGGTTCCTGATGTTTCTGAAGACTGGAACTGTCTTCTTTCGGTCATTCAGTGTGTTTTTAATTGAGTGCAGTTCCTGTTGAGATGATACTGACCGTGCACAAATGCTGGTTTGGGGTGAAAACAGTTCTAGGGAAATAAAAGCCAGTAGTGTGTGAGCTGAGTTTGCAGTTAAGTTTGCTTTCATCTTAGCATTTTACAACATTCCATCCAGACATTGTGGAAGGTTGTGGTTTTATGTAAAGTAACAGTCTTGAAAGGCCGAGATGACCACATAGTGCTCTCAAGGGTCTTTATCCGCAGGCTTGTTTCATATAGTTTGATTTAACAGCCTGTATCTACTCCCTGAAAGAAAGTAAAAAAAATCAAATGAAAGCAAAACACACAAAAAATTGCCAAAGGACCCCAAACTTTAATGAATATTAATAAAAGTAGCCTGAATTCTCATTTTTAATGCTGAAGTAGTGACTGCAGGTGAAACATTTGCTCTTCCATATGTTGGTCTTGAGACTCTTCGCTGGCAGCTGTGTCGTGTGAGCAAGCCCTGGCAGATGATTTCTGTCCTTGTTGTTTCCCTTTATTTTGTGCCAATATGAGTGTGACCATATAATGAGCAAGTTGAGATGACTCATCCTGAAAACACCCTTTTTTGTTGGTATATTTTCCATTTAGGTAAATTCCTCAGTCCAGGTCACTGTTCTGCTGACAAAGCCATGCATGGAAGGGTTGCTGGGACTGTTTGGTCTAATGCAGCCAGAGAGAGACATTTCATCCAAGTGTCAGGGTGCAGTTCCACAGTGGGTTTAGATGATTAATCTCCTTGTTAGTGTCTCCTAAAACTGGCCAAGCCTGACCACGGTTGCCAAGTCCAGGCTGTTACTGTGTCCCACCTAGACTGGTTGGCCAAGTGGCCAGTTGAATCTGCTCACTGGGGACTAATCCCTGCTCAGAGAAATGGGGAACTGACTGCTGAGGAAGGGAAATTGGGAAGGCTGCCCTGCTTTCTGGGCAGCTGTGCAGCTGGATCAACTAGAAATGACCAAGGAGTGTGCTGATGCAATGCATGGTCCTCTGCTCTGCTCCCAGACTCAGGTCCTCCTCCTAGAGTCTGTGTCTGACTCTTCAATAAAAAATGGAGAATATTAACTAATTTTTTTCTTTTGGCCTGTGTTAGCTGAATCAGCAAATTGTGAAGAACAATGAGAAACCTGTCCCTTTTGATGGCAACCAGCAGTCAGATCAGCTCAGCCCGCTCAGTGCCATTTCAGCCTCCTCATGGGCTTACACTGAGCAGCAGAACAACTTGAGAGGCAAGAAGCCTGTGATGATGTGGGAAGGCATGTTGCCAGGGACAGAGGTGACAGACCAGCAGCCACTGTGGCAGAAATAGCAGTGGCTTCCCCCAGGCTTCGTGCTCACATCTAGTGAGGCTGTTTAATCAGCGCCTTTTGTCTGGCTTGTTTTTCCCAGCCCTGCACAATTCACTGCGTCCTACGGTGAAATCTGTGCGGCCAAGCAGGGTAGGGAATTGATCCACTTGGAAAATAACGTAGGGAAGAAAGTTTTCTCTAGCCACCTCTGCTTCCTGATCCCATTTACCGTGCGCTAGACAAATAGCCAGGTTGGAAAAATAGAGTGGGAAGACCAGGCAGAAGATGATCTGGAGGATGGAGGGTGGAACAATGGATATGGAAACATGCTTGGAATTTTATGGTTGTGGGAACCCAATTTGACTCTTTAAAGTGTTTGAGCTGTGAGCTGCTCCTGAGTGTCTGTGTGTTCAAATGTTCTTTGAGGCTTGTAAACACATCTCTCTGACTGATGATTTTAAATTGCTGTCCCTGCAATTGTGTCAAGTGGGATAAAAATTAGGGGTCTGGTTTGTTTTAGAATGGCTTTAAAAAGGTTTAAAAATTAAATATTGAGAACTGTTCTCTAATATATGTGCCTTTGGTAACGCAACCTAAATATTTTATGTTTTGGAAATATGCATAACATTTTACAAAGCTCAGGGAATGTAATGAGCTATTAAAGGTGGTTTATCTTCTCTGTCATCTTTTTTGTTTGTACCCAGCTTTCTTCTGTTGAACTTTCCCTCAGAAGAGAAATGTTCTTAAGATGGGTTTTATTTCTATTGCAAGTTCCCTTAGAAATAGGTTGCAATAATTTGCAAACTACTACTGTATTTTATTTTATAAATGAGCAGACATTAACACATCACTTTATCCATGAAGAGACACTGGTGCCATTCTGGTGGTGGCACAGAGCATTTCATCACTGCATCCCTGTCTGAGGAGGGGAGGATACTGAGGTGAAGTCCAGGTTTTGGAAAATGAGTGGTGTGGACCAGATGCTCAAACTGAAATGCTCATGTTGGGAACGGGACACGGGGTTGCACACAGCTTTTACTGTGGGGTTAGTGGGTTACCACAAATGCTCTTGGAAGTGGGAGAACTGGGCATGTACCATGTTATTGGAGTTGATCTGCTTCCCTGTGCCTTCAGGTAATTTGCACACTTGCTTGTAGGAACTAATCATGCAAATGAGGCAAATTGAACAGGCAGCACTGGATTTACTATTACCTTGTGAGCTAACCATAGAACTGATAAATTTCAGTTGATACTCAATGCAAAAAAAACCCCTGTTTCTATTACTTTGGGAGCAATTAGTCCTCTCTAAATGTAGCTGAGTAAGTGATTTTGTCTCTGAGGTAACTATGATTCCCTTCAGTGATTTCTTAAATACGAAATTGAATATTTGCTTTTAATCCCGAAGCTGTTTGCAGTTACATTTTCATGCACATTTCACTGTTGGAGGCTGTCCCTTGAAAGAGCCAGGTGTTAAATTCTGGTTTCTAACTTCCACTGGTAGCTGTGAATTATACTTAGGCATAAGGACATGATTTGAGGCACTCTGAGATGCTAATATTAAACTCACTTCACAATTTGTAAAATAACACGTCGGATTCTTCCCTTGAAGATAAATGGTATCAAGGCATGTGAAAGCTTAATTAGTTACTGATTATATTGTTCTTTGTCCCCCTCTCCGGTGATGCTGGTGATTGCAAAGCATAATTATAGTAGTATACATTTGGCAGAACAGTTGGAAGTGTCACAGTGCAAAAATAAAATGTGTTCATTTTGTGGGTAATTTGAGAAATTCAAAATGTTTTTGGCATTTTGAAAAGTTGTTATCTCTAATTAAGGTATTATTGTGCTTTATATTGTAACAAACTGTAAACAATGCTGTGTATTTGCTTATATTCTAGAAATCCTTAATTAAATGTGTGTATGTTTCACTGACCCTTGCTTGGAAGTTACCTTGGGATGTCTGACCTCTGTTGCATTTGCTGGGCACTAATAAATGAAGCAGGAAGGAACAGAAGGTGGCTGCATGTGGGGAAAATTCTGCTTTGTCTGAATTGTTTGTGAAATGGGCTTGATGAACACAGTGAATTTCCTCTAGATACGTTATATTATAGAATATACAGTGCTCAGGCAGCCACTGCCTTTGGTGGTTTCCCAGCTTTAGGGGACTCTTTACAGGGCAGAGCTTAGGGACACTGGTGGAACTGGGAGGAGGAAAAGGGTGTCTCCTCTCACATTTCTTCTTGCTTGTTTACACAGGTATTAGGGATTAAACTACAGCACAATACTGGAAATCTAACTGTAAAATTGGGAGTGACTTTTCCAGTTTGATAATTGCTTGAAACCAGAATTTTCTTCCCAGAGCACCTCCTGTGATGTTTCTACAGCAAAGACTGCAGCATAGGCAAGGACAAGTCTGTGAAGGCTGGATCTGCCCCCAGACAGATATTCATTTTAAATTTTTTTTTTCCTAATTCTGCTTTTGAGGAAGCAAAAAGCATCTCAGCACACCTGAGAATTCTCAAACAATCATTTCAAGTCTTTTTCCTTTTTATGCAGCACTAGTCTTCATCTTAAGGTTATTCTTTCTACACGTGTTGCCTCATCCTTTTTACAAGTGCCCAGAAGAAAACTTGAAATGTGTTTTAGCTACTTCAACAGAGCTGCTTTGTTACCTAAGGAAAGAAGAGTTGGCCAGGATCATAAATTGGAAAAGAAAGCGCATATTAATGGGATGAATTTCTGAAATTTCAGATAAAATCTCTCATCTTTGTGAAGGGCAGCCTTTCTTTGGAAAGGTTTGATTAGTGACAAATACCCAAGTGTCTCGTGCTTTGAAGGACGGTAAAAGTGCAGGATGAACTAATGTTTTCCTTTCAAGGATATGGCCTGGGCTTTCTTTCCCTATAAGAAAATATCTATCTTTTTAGAGCTTCTTTTTTCTGCTTGTTACGTTATATTGCATGAGATTTAATAAAATGAATCTTCACTTAATATCTGATCTGCTATGTTGATGGTTCCAAGAGGAATGCAGAGAAAAAAAAAAGCAGATATGAATTGAATGTGGTTGTCATTCCAAACTGATAAAGAAATCTTGAAATACAGTGTGACTTAGTTTAAAAAAAATGCATTCTCTTTCCTGATTTTATTTTTCTTCTTGTGCATGTAGGATCTTGGCTTCTCAATAAGTGGAAAGTACCAGATTGACAAATACCAAGTGTTTTTTCATGACCACTGATGGATCCTATCTGGCTGCTGTAAACTGTGATTTGACCTCTTGCAGTTGTGAAATTAAGCAGTTAAGTTTTCTGCATATTAATAAGGGAGATGGCCTACTTTGGCAAGGTCTGGGTTTTCCCTGAATTTAAAAAAGGGTTTTTACTGAAGTTGGTATGTACTGTTTAAGTTGATCTGTAAATAAAAGGAAGGAGGAATAAATGTTTCCAGGCAGTGAGTGCCCTTAGCTTATGTAAGTGAGAATTTGCAGATGTCAAGTTCTTTGGAGAAGGAGATGCCAATTCTCTAAACTGACATCCAAATGCTGAGAGTGTTCTTCGTTGTCTCATTTGCCAGAGATGCCAGGGAAAGAAAGGGAATAATCCAAAGTGCAGATGATGGCAAATCACGTAGGACTTTACAGAGTTTTCTTTCTGCTGACTGCTCTCGGTACTAGGCACACTAAATAAGTGTTTCTTTAAAAAGGATTAATGGGCTGCCTAACTGCTTGGTGTCTTTGACAGACTTTAGAAGGCGGCTTAGTGAAGGATTAGGGCAGCAGAGGGAGCTAAAAGATTCCTAATATTTTATCATTTGTTTCCTAAGTCAAAGTCGCTCCTTTATAAAGTACCAATTAACCTTTGCAAAAATGTAATTTTCTAACCTTAAGTGCCTTCAGCAAATACCTAAGGATTTGAAGTAGAGAAAATTCCTTTTCTCCCTAGAAATCCACTATAAATTAAATTAGGAATCAGGTAGTAAAAGCTACCAAAATCTTTCTGCAGGAACAGCCATCAAGTCTTTCAACTGTAACAAATGAAAGTGTTTAAGCAAGCAGAGTTTTCTATGAACAGCCTAAGCAGAATATTCTATGAGTAAACCAAGTTCCTTTCAGATACAAGTGTTTTAGCATAAAAATGGACACTTTCACATGTTGCATACAGGTGTGGTTTAACAACTCAACACTACTTTTCTGTGTTTGGCTTGTAAGAACTTTGAACGTGTATTTGTGTATTTGGTAATACAGAAAATTAGGTAAAAGTTGCCTTCAGAGAATAAAAAGGCTATTCAAAGGACTGTGCTAAGTTGACTTTGAAATAATACAATTAAAATGATGCTACCATGACTTGCCACATAACAAGATCGTTTGCCACTTCCCATATGCTAAGGTAAATTATTTGGGGTATGTTTGCCCTAATGCAAAAACATTCTTTATCTCATTAGATTTATAGTTGCAATGCTTATGCACAGGCTTGTGTTTGGTTTTTGGTTTTGTCCTTGATATCAGTACTTACAGTGCAACGTGTTTTTGGCTTTCTTTTGGGCTTGGAGCAGTAACCTGCTTTTGTAATGTGTGTCTTCACGGTGTGCCACCTGAACAGCCCCTGGGTTTGCATGCACTTAGGATACTAGAGTGTTCCACAGGTATTGCCAGTAACAATGCAAGCTGTAGGAAAAGAGAATTAGCTTAAAAGCACATTTTGCCCTAAATGATACTAAGCAGTAGCTGCTAATGAAAAGCATTACTTCAACAAGAAAACTGGGGGGAAAAAACACAATGAGATTTTTACATTTTGCTAAAACATTCTGTCTCAAGTTGTGTTTTTGTGGTGTCCGGCATCACGTATTTTATCTGTATGGTTGCATTTTGGTTTGTATATTGAAATAAAATGCACTGCTTCCTTATGACAGCAGCTACCTTCAGCTGTGATCTATCCACCACACTGCATCTTGACATTATAATGAGGTCAGAATAGTTTCCTTTAATGCTGGTGTCAAAGATGGTGTTAAATACAGAAAATAATACAGCCTGACACTGGTCTTACAGGGTTGTAATAATTGTGTTTGTAATATCAATGATATTAGAGTCAGTCTCCAGTGGGTAACTACAGCTCGTCATCTAATTCCTGAATAGTCTTCAGAGAATTTTAAAAGTATTTTCAGACTAGATATTTAGCTTTTATACAGCGCAGATGAGTGCCTGGTAAAACTTTTAAAAGCTTTAGAAGTCTTAAGTACTTGGTAATATGTACTTATTTCTGCCTGGGGTCAGGGAAGATGCACTGGAAGGCCTTGATTTATGTTGCTTTACTCTGTGCTCTGGAAAACTGAATTGTACAAAGATTAAGTGTCTAGGTAAACGTACTGAAAAATTTACATAGTCATCTAATTAAAGCAGTTGTGTTCAGCTTTCACAGAGGCAGTTCCCATCCTTAGGGAAGTGCAGTCTGAGATGCAAAAAAGGGTTTTATTTTGTTTCCTCCTTTGGTGCAGTCAGGAGTGTGATTATGCAAGTGGAAACAAGAAAATAAAAGTGGAGACAGTCTTCCAGTGCTGGAGGCATCTGCTGCTCCATCCTCGTGTCCTTGTTCCACGAGGTCAGTGCTGAACTTGAAGGGTGCCTCTCCTGGAACAGGAGGAATTTCAGGGGGGCTTTGCCAGGGGAAGAGAGTCTTGCAGAGATGTGTCTCCTCCTTAGAAAAGTCATTGTGATCTGATGGACAGGCCACTTGGAGTTAAGAAACCTGTGTTTTGTCTTTTGGCTCTTCCAAAGTCAGGCAGCAGGTTGGAAAACAAAAGCTGCCCCTGTGCCTTTTCTTTTTCTGTGACAGAAAACAGTCAGTTGGAGAATTTCAGAGCCACTGTGATATAAATAGCAGCAGCCTGTTGTAATACTCTTGGAATCCCTTTAAAAAGGAGGCTTTGCTAATTGTGAAAGTACCTGGCATTTGCCTCAGGTGAAAGCACACCCACTGGTACCACTGGAGATCCACAACCCTGCAGTGATTCATGGCCCTGCTCAGATATTTAAATAAAACCTTCCTTCTTCCCTTCCTGTGAGAACTAAATTCAAATTGCTTGTGACTTGGAGCAGATGTGTTTGGGATTTTTTTTTTAAGTCAGAAATTAGCTGTTCAAAATTACTCATGTTTCCCTTTTCCTGATGTTTATTTTTCAAAGTATCATCCTATGGACTGAATTTTCAAAGCTGTCATTCTGCCAATTAAATGGAGACACACCAAAAAAACACACCAAAAATTACAGGTAATGGCAGCGGGACAGCAAAAGATGAAGAGTAAAGACTCTTTATTCTTTTGATCCTGTATTTTTCAGAAAGTTTCCTTGTGTGCTAGATGATGACACTCAAATACAATTAGACTATGACTCCTGCTAATAGGTAATCAAGAATAATTATAAGTGTTAATTAAATACACGATAAATGTCTCTTTTTGTCGAGGAGAGCACATTTGAAGAAATGGTTTTATTAAGTGCTAAGAAAACTTTCTTTTTCCCAGGCAATTTTATCACTCTTTCTTATTCCCTGCTGTTCCTTTCTGTGTCAAGGATTGTATCAGTCGTAGGCATGTGGTGTTTTCCTGGGTATCAAATACCACTTAGGCAGGTGCTGCTTAGTTTGCAGAACATCTGCCAGTCATTTTTTGGTGGTGGTTGTTAGCTCAGCCAACCTGCAGATGGTCATGTCTGCCTGTTTGTGGGGGGCTCCAAAACTCCCATGCCTGTTCCCGGAGCGCTGCTCTGCTGTGCTCACACGCAGGCATCACCAATTTATCAAACTCAAATAATTTAGGAACACTTACTTCTTCTTGCAATGAACAAAAGCAGCTGCGCTCCAGCTATCCCTTATCTGCATGAATGCATAGATTGTAAAGGGCTCTTCTGACAAACAAGACAAAAGTTTAGGATTTCAAGCTGGAATTTAGGGCATGTAAGTCAGAACGACTAGACGCTGATGTTTAGAAACAATATAATAATGCAGAGAATGAATTAGTTACCATAGTAACTGCTTTGTTTTAATAATTTGGTGGGGCAGTGAATAGAAGGAGCTCTAAAAGAAGTAGTAGGAATCTTAATTACATGTTGTGCAACGTGAGTGGCTTTGTTCATTAATAGTGGAAATTAATTTGATTTTATAACCGATTGAAGAATGAATGTGTAAGTTCTACTTTGGAAGGGCAACAAGAATGATTTACAGGTTTTCTTATTCTTATTTTTTCTACCCCCTGGGGAAAAATATAATCACATTTTACATTTTATTATGGCAACGCAGATTATTGATTTCTTAACAATAAAACATGCTCAATATGTTGCATTGTAAGTGTGGCTTCAATCTGTGTGCTGTGATTTGTTGCCTGGCAGTTGTTGGCAGCCTAGCAACATACTTCAGTCCAGATCTGAAAAGGATATAGACACCCAAAGTTAAGGGCCACAGGTTTCTCAGTACTTCAAAAACCATCTAGAATCACCAGTGCCTTGAAATCCATTTGTACTTTATGGATGGAATTCAAGTACCCTCCACACTTCAAGATTCGTAGAATTACAGAATGGCTTGGGTTGGAAAGGAGCTTAAAGGTCCCCTGGTTCCGACCCCCTGCCATGGGCAGGGACACTTTCCACTAGACCAGATTGCTCAAAGCCCTGACCTCGAGGAGCAACTTAATTTTCTTTCCTCTTGCAGGTTAGAGCAGTTTAATGTGCATTTTGGGCTTGAGACAAGGCAGCATCCTCAGGCTGAATTAGCTCTTTTGGAGGCCGATGCACAGCAAGCAAAAGGCTTCTGTGATCACACAGAGCACACATCGGCTGGAGCCTGTTTGGCACAAAGACAGTGGCCATGGTGGTGCTTTGCTCACGAAACTCACGTGCAGGGCATGTCCCAGCACCTCTCAGAGGGCAGCAGTGGGCTGGGTTGGAGATGCCTCTGTGCTGGTGAGTCAGGACGTGTCCAGGGACCGGCTGCTGTCGTGGCAGGGCTCGTGTCCTACCATAGCCCTTCACAAAGCAGGGCCTCTAATTTATGTCTGTCTTCTCATCTGCTGCCTTTTTTTTGTTTTTTTTTTTTTTTTTTTTTTTTTTTGTTTTTTTTTTTTTTTTTTTTCCCTTAATGAAACTTGCAGGAATTTAATTCTCCTTGAGACTACTGGCAGCTTTTGGCTGAAATTTGCTGGTGACTTAAGGGTTTAATTAAGAAGGGCCCAGCAGGTAGATGGACAAGACACAATTAGGCTTCCTTTGAAAATCTGTCTAAAAGGTGCTTGGATGTTGCAGACAGAAACAAAAAGTGCCACCTGGTTATTCCTTGGCCAAGGAAGTGACATCCAGACTCAGATCCTGTTCCCTCCCTAGACCAGGGAGTCTCAAAGTTGTTTCTGCAAAGTGGCCCCCTCAGTAGGTAAGAGGCTCTTGCCATGAACAGGGACCATTCTGTTCTAGGCTATCATCAGTCCAAAGATGGTTAGATTTTTGCAGGGAGGTTTGTTACCCTTTCTGTGTGCTTTGCTGCTGTCTGTGCCAGGTAATGCAAGGTCAACCCATTGTGTCAGTGAAAAAGAAAAGGGATAACTGAGCTCAGTAATGACTCAGGAAGAGAAATTCAACCTTCTCTGTTTCTAGTGCTTCTGTGTATCTGATTTTTGGATGGAGATTTAAAACTGTGGACTGTCTTTCTTGGGGGTGAGGCTCCCCTCACTGGGCTGTTCATGTCTTTGCCTCCTCCTCTCTAGTCTCATACGAAACTTCCCCTGATAATGTATTTCTAAAAGCAGTGTATCATAGCTCCAGACCACATTTTCTTGATTTCCCCCTTCTCTCTTACCTGTATTTTAATAAAATTCAATTGTGATGTTTCTGAAATAGATGCCAGCTTGGTTTGAACTTTACTTGGGTCCTAATCCTTCACTAGAATTCTGAAATGTTTGTTAATATAATCTTGAAGTTTACAAAATCCTTTCCTGTTTAATTTTTGTGTGTCAGTCTGTGAAACTTCTCAAAATGTCAGAAGGTTAGATGAGTTTTGCCCCCTGTCCAAGATGTTGATGCATGGAAGTAAAAGGAAGTTCATTCCAGAGCTGCAAACATCCAATGAAGAATTTTTTTAGTCAGTTGCTTCCTTTTATCTGTGTTAACCATAAATCAGTGGTTATTTTATAGGTTCCTTGTGATTACAGTAATCAACAGCATGATTGTATCCTGGAATAGTTGATGAAAGAAACTTCAGAGCAAGTCCTTGCAGGGCTTGGTGTACCAAGATAATGGTGCTGGTGATGGTCGTGTGGTCATGCAGTCAAACGTGGGCTTTACTGCCTTATCCCCTGCAATTCTGCACCTCCTTTAATTTGTTTTTCTGGTTCTCTTTTTCTAATGATTCTTTTCTGATGTTTCTTAAATTATTCTTTGTGATATAGTTACTTTGCTTGGTGATGCACAAGTGGATTTGCACTGAAATGAATTAGCATTACATGTTAATTTTTTTAATTTAATGTTCAAATCTATTTCGTTCACCCTGATTTTACTGCATTAGTCCTTTATGAATGGCAGCACCTGCAAATACGTTCCTGAAATCACAGTTTTCCATGTAGTTTAAAAATATTTGACTGTTTACTAAGTGATCAATTTTAATCCTTTTAGATGAAGAGGACTTGAAGCTCTTTGCAAACAGTGGTATTGACATGATTTAGGTGGGAAAACACTAAGTGTTGTTCCAAAACAACCATCCCTTTGGGCACTGACTTACATCTCCAAAAGCCAGTGAGGCTGGAGACCTCTCACATGGGGATTGTTCCATCTCTTATTCCATCTGTGCAGAACTGGAGGAAACCCACTCTCCAGGCACATATTTCAGTCTCTGCTTCCTAGTTCCTCATGGAAAGCACTCCTGCCCTTCCTGAAGTTGTGGATTCCTCCTTTTTAAAAGGAACACCAGCGAGGTTTTGGTGTCAGCTCCACCAGTGGTGCCAAGGGCTTGTTGGATACAAGCTGTGGTCTTTCCTAAGCCATGAAGTGCTCCTGAAGGATAATCGACTCATACCTCCCTGACATGATATAGTCATCTAATTGGAAAACTTATTTGCTAAAAAAAGTTTGCTGGATTGCTCGGGTAAAAGTTCTTGTATTTCATTCAATTTTAAAAGATCTCTTTTTAACTTATTTACATGTCAGGCTTGTAATTTACCTTAAAGTTCCCTTGACTTACAGGCAGATTTATCATGTTGGACTGATGAAATTTGACAGAAAAATTTCATAGGAAGATGGAGCTCAAAATAAAAAAGTAGTTTAGCCTCATTCTATACAAGCCATTTATGAATGTTCAGTTTAACAATTGTGATAATCGAGCCCAGTTAACACAGATAAGAAAACATTCCGTTTTAGAGTACTTATTAAAGGTAGTCTTTATGCTTCCTTTAAAACTCCTTTTGAGTTCATATGAGCACACATACACAATATAGGTCACTTGAAAATGTTTCCAGTCAGTGTTTCGTGTCCCTTCACTTGTGCAGTTCTTTGTTCTGGGTGCAGTTTGTATCTGTCCCACTTTTTGTTTTTCCTTCATGCCTGAGTACAGCAGAGCTTGTTATTTTATCAAACCTGGCTTCTGGTTCCTGGAATTCTTTGCAACAATTCTGTAGGTCAGAACTGCCACGAAGTACAGAAATTAAAGCCTTATCAGCATTTCTTTGTAGGAACTTAGAGGTATATTTTCTCTTGAAAATCTTTCTTTAATTTGGTCTTATAATTGAACTGCACTTACTTGCAGCATAAAAGGAGGTTGATTTATTAGTAGCAGTTAATTTAAAAGGCTGCTGGATACTTCTCCTTTCCTTCTGCAGTATGAGTGGGCTTTTTTGAGTCTTTTTAGAAGTTTTCAAAGGTAGCTGAAACATGGGGTAGACCTTGATTTAGGTTGCCAGGTCTACAGATGCCACTGCTTTTATAAGCCTTAAACTGTGTTTTAAACAAAGACTTCACAAAATAGTAGAAGGAAAACTTTCATGATTTGTAGAAAGTTCATAAACTCATAATTAATTTAGCTGGGCTACTTTACTATGTGAAAGGTTGAATTGATCTAAAACAATTTAGCTTGGCAAAACTGCTAAAACTTCATATTTTAACTAAATGTACTGAAAACTGGAAACTTCTAGAGAAGTGATTTTGTGCAGCGTTCCTGGCTGTGAAGGACAGAGCCAGGGGGAGGGAGGGAAGGCTAAAATTATACATAAAAGCAAGTTCAAGTTATCATCATATCCTTGACATTACTGCTACAATCTGTATTGTAGATTGGCAGTAACACCAGCAATTTTGCTTAACCATCCAAAACCAGATGACATTGTTCTCCCTACTGATATATCCACAATGTGTTTTGGTGTTTTCTATTAATGATGCATTTCCCTTTTTATAAATTGCATTCTAATTACATTATGTTCCTTCTAGCAGCATTACAGGATTATGGGGTGAGAAAATAAAAACTAATTCGGTATAAAAGTATAAGTTTGAAAAAGGGAGTTAATTTCAAAATATTCATCTACTGATGACCATTCAAGAAACAAGAAATGCTGACAGTATTGCCAATATTTTGTCATTTATGACACCTAAACCCAGGACTTTGAACCAGGTGCTTTCAAGCATCAATTTAGTGTTCAGCTGCACCTGCTCCATCATCTGTTGTGACCTGTGATGCTAATTTTATTGTAAAATATGATGTCCACAAATAGTCAAGTACTAGCAAATGTTTTTTTTAATATTTAGCTCAAATGAGCAACACTGATCTGGTTCTCTTCTGCTTTCTGAAAGGTTTTTTGTTTGGCCTGTATAGAAGGTAAAGGCAAGCTAAAGCTTTTTCAATCTAGTTTTGTTTAAGAATAATATTGATCATATGATGTTATCAGCAAATAGAGAATGGGTATAGCTGCTACTGAAACAAAATTGTATCTAGACTTGAGGTTTCAGCAGTTGGTAGGGTTATTTTAAGATACGATCACCATTTGAAGATGTTCCATTAATGCTTAAGTTTAGCATATTTGTTAAATCGCAGGAAACTTGCTAGAAGCATTTAGAGTATGCTGGATGGGATGTTTTCAGAAGTCACTTTCTGTGAAGCTTGGCAATAATCCTCCACAGTTTTATGTTTTTCAAATGACATGACAGTGTCTTCCCTAAAAACATTTGGCTGGTTGAAAATAAAGTGGAACAAAATTAAAGATTGCATGATAAACCGGAGTGTCACTCACTGAATTTTTTATGTTAATCAATTAAGAAGTGATGTGGAAAATGCATTTATAAAAGTTTTAATACCATATCTGTACCTATTCTGCAAATACCTTAAATGTTTTGTGTAGCAGCTGAGCATGAGCATGGTGAGCTGTCAGCTGAATCAGCTCATGAGGAAACTCCTCATCTCTTATTTTCTCTGGCCACTTTATTTTCTTCTTGTTTTAATTTTTTAATTTTTTTAAAATGTGTTTCATAATAAGGAAAAGAATGTACTAACCTCATGTTTCAGGGACACAGAGGTATCTGTGATACCTCAATTAAATCACAAATTGCTGACGGTGTATTGATTATTGATCTTGTGGCTGGAGCCTGCATTGACACTTGGCCTGTCTGTGTTCTGGCCTCTTCAGGGTTTGCTACCAAAGGAGAGAAACCAGAATTAAAAAAGCTCATGTGGTTTAAAGATGAGAACTGCTCACAGAAGTAAGTTCTGTCCTCAGGATCTTTCAGGTTTGATGATGTGATTTGAAGGTTGCTTCCTTCAGCTGTCCAAGCCCTGAGTGGCATCCTGTACAGAGCAGGGAGGTTGGCAAGGGCAGCTCTAGTTTAAAGCAGGTGCCTTTAGGAAGCAGTTCAAGACTTGCCCGAAGTTTCTGTTCTTCATGGACTGTATGTGGATCCAACTGGCAAGAGGGAGTAGGGAACATTAACATTTCTCCTTGCAAAAGTCTTGATGAGCTCTGCTTGAAAAGTGCCTGACTCAGCACTGCACTCCACGCTATTGATAGTCAGAACATCAAGTCCCTTTCTGGGAATAAGGAAGAAGATTTTGACCTACTCTAATGGGAATGTAGCAGTTAAAACCTTCTCCTCAGCCCTAGGATTGAAAACGGCGTCCTACTTCCCGCACACGAGCCTAAACCCCCTTGCCTGCTACCTTTGCAGTTCTGTTTCTGTTCCCAATGCTACAACCAGTGGGCATCGAGTGGAACTGTAGGTGTAGAAAGTGTTTCTTCCTACGTCAGGTGAGTTATAACACTCCTCACTGCAGGGTGTTGTGGGTTACTAAAGTTTCATGAAGGCTGAGAAAGCGTGTAGGTAGGTTTGGGGAAGAAAAATCCACTGGGTTTGCTGAAGCAGTTCTGGTTGATGTGTCTCCTGAATGGCAGGGAGAAGTTCTGAAGATGAATTGCTAGTCTTGCCCTTTTCCCATATTTTTTCCTCACTGTTCATAAGTCTTGCAGCAGGGAAAACACCCCAAAACACTATTGGGCAAGATGGACCTTTGGCCTGAACCCATCATAAGCTTTTCTTGCACCCTTGGTGGTGTAAGGCTTCTGTTTTCCTTGTCCAAACTTAGCAGGACTTTGGAGGCTCCTTATTCTGTTCCTTGAGGCTTCCAGCCTCATTATTGGAGTCAGAAATTAGAGTGGCATTGCCCACCTGCAGGGCATTGGTCTATAACCCAGCACCTGATATCTGCCACCTCAGGTACGTGCTGCTGTGCATTGCTAATACTTTCCCATTAGGCCTGTCAGTGCAATAAATAACAATGCTTTTTACAACTTCAAATACCCATTTTATAGGTGTTGTAAAAAATATTAATTTTAGAGCCCACTCTTCAGGTTTTTATTTTATTTTTTTTTTTGTCTGACTCAGAATGGCTGAGGCGTCCAAAGAAGGAGAAGCAGGATGCCTAAAAATGAAAAGTAGCTCCCTGTACTCGCAGTAATGCACAACATGTGATTGATGCACATAACACATCTGTGATCAGATCTCTGGAAGCGTGTGGGGTGTGATTAAAGATCTGGGAGATCAGAACAAGGAGTAGCCAGCTGTGCTTGGAGTCCTTGTGGAAGCAATTTCCCCCTTAGCTGTTTCCTTACCTGTGAAAGGATGATAATGCTCATCTATCTGAGGCTTAACTCATTATTGGTTTTACAGCAAGCTGAAAAGTCTATATATAGTTAAAAAAAACCCCCAATAAGCTATTACACAACAATGCTACTTAGTATTTAATAATTTGCCTATCCAAGCAACTGCCTGTATTAAGGAATAATTGAAACATATTTACAGAGCAAATGCGAAAGAAAATAATAGCATTATCAAGCTAAAAAGCTACAGCGCGCAATTATTATATACTTACTTCATGATTCAGCAGCTGAGCTGTTTTTGTGCATGTAAATGATTTGTACTTAATGGATTATTGCAGCAGGGCTCTGCGAAGGGCACACCTTGAGGACACTGCAGCAGCAATATTTTGCTGTGTCACTCGATTTTATCAGGCGGAAAGGACGGATTCGCCCCAGCTCGGGAGTTCTCAAATGGAAAACCACAGTTATGTTTCTGACAGTGATTTCACAGATGCCAGCAGTGTACAGCAAGGCATAAAGTTATTAAAAGCAAACTGGTTCTATTAGTGCAGGTTTGAGTTTTGGGTTTTCATTTTATTTCAATGTTGCCTCATCAAGTGTCTGACTATAACAGCAATTATATAAACTATGTCAAGAAAATGAAACTTATGACTACTTGCAAGAATTTTATGAGTAATATCTTTTATTTCTTTTTTTTTAAGCAATAAAAATATAAGTGGATTTTAGTTTACTGTTACAGTGCTCTATATTTGTCAAGTGCTATATTACCAAACAAATAGTAAAAATACTCTGTTGATTTTATTGCTTTAGTAATACAGTTACCAGAACCACTTTACTGCACTTCTCCAAGATTTCCAACATGTTTGAGAGTTAGCACATACAAGTAATTTCTCAGGTTTGGACTGCAGCCAGTACTTCATAGAAGTGGTCTTCCTAAACAGCCAGAGATTTGGGTACTAGATAAGGCAGGTATGGTTTCATTAGGATGAGATCTGAAAAAGAATTAAAAATGTAATTACCAGTAAGTTGTATGGAACTGAGGATCATACCCTAAAATAAGGGCAGTGATGCAAATATTAACTAACAGGCATCTACAAAAAAAAAAAAAAAGGAGGTGATGCATCATTTCTAGAACAGTTTATCAGTCTTGGAAATGGTCTTAATTACAACTCTGTGTCTGTGCCAAGCATTCTTTATATCCCTAAATGTGTAAAATCTGCACAATGGGTCTGTAGGCTGTACATTACAGTATTGTGTTGACTTGTGGTTTTCTTGAAGAACAACATCTCTCTACTGCACTGATAAAGTTGAGAGGAATGGGGAAATATCCAGTTAAATATTTGTGATTGAGCCTTTAATGTCAGTCCAAGAAGTAATAGAGCTAGGGAGAGATGTGAAGATGCACAGAATGAGGCTGGTGAAACTGCTTGCTTTGGCCTTCCCTCAAATATTTATGTGATAACAGGAAACTTTCTGTTGAACTTAAAGAGCCAAAGAAATCAAAACAAACACTCCTACTTAAAGGGCCCTCATCTCCAGCTAAGGGATAACCTTCCTTGTAATGTAATCTCTCAGGTTGTTTAAATACAATGCTAATTCAAAGTGTTGGGGTTTGCCAAGATGCTCCTTGATATCTGTATTACCCAGACTGTATTTCTGTTTTCACTGCCATTGGTAGCTGTTGCTCTCACTGCTGGCAGCTTCAGTTCAGCACCCGTGGGCAAAGCACCTTCGAACACTGACCCACTGAAGGAGGTTTAACAAATCCAACAGATTTGCTGTATGAACTTTTTGCTTCTGGTTTGAATTCAGAGTGTTGTCCCTGACTGTAGCAGTGATGTGATGAGTCACAGTTAAGCCAGTGTGCTAAGGAGTGGAAGAACAAAGGTAGCCTGAAAAGTGACCAGGATTTTACTTGAGATGACGTGATCTGGAAGTTTCTGTCATTTCCAGTCGAATGTCAAGCAACTTGACCTTGAGTAAGGTACCTCCTTAAGGTTCTTTAGAGGGTCCTTTAGCCCTAAGAAGGGCTCAGATCAACTTCTTTGGATCTGAAGTTCAGATGGGAGAGCAGTTATTCTTGAAAGCTGCCCTCTTGGCTGTGATTCTGTATGTTCACAGCAAAGGTAACCCCTTCCTGCACTGGAGTTCATTAAGGAGCCAAAGTGTATCTTGGGCTCTCAACTGTGCTGTATTTTGCATATTGTGGACATTACTTTCTGGAGCTCTGAAAGCAACACTCCTTAAAAGCAGTGTGTCTGCTTACTTTTGAAAGGGGGGCAAAGAAAAACATGTTGTGTGTTTATGCCTATATCTAAGTTTTGCAATCACTGATGTGTGTATCCACACTGCACAGAACTTCTCAAAATTCAGTGTTAAGAGGTTGAGTTGCTTTATAGTTTAATTTAAACCCTTGTATGTTGTGACGGTAGAGCCTACAATTTGCACAAGAATTTGCATTTGGAGCTCAGTCTCTGCTTTGTGGTGTACAATTGCACGTTTCACTTATGGGCTATGTGCCCTTGCCTTCCTGAATACTAAAATGTTTCTGATGCTGAAATACTTTCCCAGTGTAGTCAACATACAGCCACGCTTGGGTGTCTGCCTACTCCTGTTCTCTTTAAAATAAGTCCTGTATCAGATATTTCTGTTTCCAATTACTACTGATATTTTG
The DNA here is from genome assembly GCA_035222235.1 of Margarornis squamiger. NCBI lineage: Eukaryota > Metazoa > Chordata > Aves > Passeriformes > Furnariidae > Margarornis > Margarornis squamiger. Next base: position 67,709,677 of record JAWWTY010000123.1, read on the forward strand.
GTGGCCTTTCTTCCTCCGTGTGTCAGAATCCACTTGCATCATCTCAACTGATTTTACCAACATCCTGATTACTTATGCTCCTTTGCACACTAAATTAGCATGGAATTATGTGCTGCAGGAATTTACTTGACAGATAAAAGGAGGAACATTTCTTGTGTCTTGAATGAGGAAGTGAGTACAGTTAAAACATTGTGAGGGCCTGCCATCTGCAAGGACAGGATCTGTTTTCCTTGAGAAAGTAAAAAACAGTGCAGCATGTACATGCCCTGTCAGAGCACTTGTATCATCTGCACAAGGTACAAAAAAAGGCCTCCCAATTGTTCCTCAATTTTTTCGGTAGATACTTCATTTATAGAACTGGCACAAACTAGAAACTATTTGGACAAAAAAAATTGCATATTTGAAGGTCTTTATCTCAGGGACCTGCCTGATTCCAGAGCTGCCCGTTTCCTGGACATTATTTCTTCTACATGTACTTTATGTATTTTATATATTTTCATCTGTGTCACTGAGACAGAATGCCTGCTCTGAGTAAGCACTTTGGATTCCATCTTCAAACTCTGCTTTAATCAATATTGTTTGCAGTGATAGAGTGCTGTGTAGAGTCTCCTTTTCTTGTCTAACCTCAGCCAGGAAATACAACAGATGGGTTTCACCGTGCTTTTTTGGCAAGGAATAGCATGGAAATAGAAATAAACCTTATTACATATGTGCTTCTCAGCACGATGCTTGTAATGTGCAATAAATATCACTAAAAAAGTGCAGAATTATTGCCAGTTAACCATTAATCAGGGAAAAAAAGTTTAATAGAATGAGCTTGAGAGCAAATGCATCTTAACCTTAACATTAAAAACTGATAGTAGGGTGTTTTTCTTCCTGGTTCCAGATGAGATGATGGTATATCTCAGTGTACTGTCATGAGCTGAAAGAAGATGCAGTTACATGTTTTTCCAGAAGCAGCAAATCCACTGTTGTGTGAGCAATATAACAAATACGTAATATATGGCACTAAAGAAAGTAATATAATTGTAAGACAAAACTGCATGTCTCTAATTTTCTTGTTTTCAACAAAACATATTCCCACAAATCACCAATTAACATTTTAAATAACCTGAAATCTGCCATTACATGGAAATCACCGAGGCCTGGCAGATTCTCAGCGTGTCCAAGAAAACTGTAATGAGTTTTCTGAGCTCTAGATGATCCAGCTTTTATCAAGATGTTTGAGATGATGACAATCTGTAGATACTTCCAGCTGAAATGGTGGCCTGTGTGGGGTGAGATGCAAAGCCCTGGGTGCTTTGGTATCTGTGCTGTGTGTCCTGTCACACTGGAGAGGGACAAGGGACAGCTTCAATGATGCAGATGCTTTGCAGGCTTTTTGGAGGGCATAGGTGGGGATGTGCGTTTATCCAGTACTATCAGCAAGATTTTATTTTAATAACAATTCATTCAGCCGGTTGTGCAGCCCAGTTCTTAGACTAGTTCCTGTATATTAGTACACTAAGTTATTTATTTGGTTTTTTAAATCCTATCAACTAGGATAAATAAAAGCTTAAAAGTATTTTTAAATTTGGAGATTGATGGGAGTTTGACTTCTTTGGATGAGGCCAGATTTCTGGACCCTCTGTGAGCTGCTGTGTTCTGTAGGGTAGTGCACTGTGGTCTGCTCAGGACTGGATGGTACCTTCATTTTCCTAATAGCAATTTCTTTTTCAAATCTCTTCTTCAGGGAGACACTAGTCTCTGTGACACCTATAGTATGTCATGAAATTTAAAACCTTTCACGTTTCCATTATATGTGGCAGGTTATATGGATTTTGGTGATGTCCCTGGTCATTCTGCATTCCCCCAATGGCTGATGCCACCTCTCTGACCCACCATAGACCATCAGCTATGTTGACTGATCCCTGGAAAACCAAAATGGTCTCTTTAACTGAAGAGTCCAGAGGAAAAGTTTATGTCAACTGTTCATCCTTCCCGTTCAAGACTAAGTTGGTTTGCAGAGGACATGTTTAGTCACCCTCCCGTTGTCTCTGAGGTGTGAGGGTCTCACAGGCACACACTCCTGCTCTCGTACAGGCTCCAATGACCAGGAAATAGGAGAAACCAAAAAAACATTAACTAATTTAATGCAATCTCTGCTTTTGCTTTTCTAATTCAGCAGGAGGGTTATGTGTAAGCAGTAGGTAATGCGGGTCTGTTTCTACTCTTCAGCTTTAGTAGGAAAAGAAAGTATTATGTAAATGAGGTTTTGTGGGGTTATTTTTTTTTTTTAATCATTAAGTTTCTTCATTTTCTTCTGTTGACAGTCCTTGTTTTGTCATGGCTAAATCACAATAAGCCGTAACAAGTTGGTTTACATATTTTATTGATACAATAGTTGATATCTTAAACACAGGCTCTGTGCTCTTACTCTCCTTTTTGACATGCAATTTCTTTCCCCACCTTTTCTTTTTTTAAGAACTAGACTGTAACATGGTCTAAATCCAGTGGAGAAAAGGAAAAAAAGTGAAGGAAAATAAACATTTATTATATGAAGGATGCACTGGCTTGTACTAGGGGGTCCTGAACTCTCTAATTACTGGAGAGATTAGAAGGAAGTGCTACAAATAGTTTTGCAAGGTCAGTTTTTGTAATCTTGCAGGTTCTTTGCTCTCTCCTTACACCCTGTAGCTCTGGGCAGGAGCTCTGCCTGCTGTGGCTCTGTTGCTTGCTGCTCCTCTAATCCTCTGAGGCTGAATGTCAGTTTTGTCACTGCTTTACAGAGTTGGCATAAATATTTTTATCCATCTACTTTTACATTAAAAAAAGACTAAAACAAACTGAATTTTTTTTCTTGTTGTTTTATCACTTGCTAAAGTACCAGCTGTATGAGCGTGTGCAGATCCTTTTAATCCTGAATTAAAAGTGATCACGTAGATTTGTAATTATCTTTCTCAACTGCACTAACCAAAATTTTAAGCAGATATCTCCATTTTAACTGTATCTAGCTCATTAATAGAAAAACTGCAGATCAGTATTTTAAACCTCAAATCTTTTCAGGTGACATCCCTGTTGCCTCATACTGTGTTTTTGTGTTTTCCCCATCCCTTTGGGTTGACTTTTCAAGTATAGAAAATCTACTCTTCTGTATCCTTGTGAAATCCCATTTCTGTAGAATGCTACATGCTCTACTGAGCCATTTAATATAGATCTTGCTTGCCTTTGTTTACTGATGCTGTAAATTTAAGATATTTTACTCTTCCTCACCCCAAAAGCCCAGTGGACCAAAAGGAATGCTTGGTCTTTTCAGATAGAGTCACTTTTAGAGAACAAGTTTACCCCTTTGGTGGTGGGGTTTCCTCTTGGGGAGGGTGAGGGAATTTTGAGATTCAAACTATACTGCTCTCAGACAAGGGAACAATAGAACAATTTTAAAATGAGAACTTGATTAAAACCACTTTGAGGAAAATGAAGGGGATCTCTTAACTTCTGACACTTTTAGTATCTCTTGATTTTGATTTATCTGTTGTTATATAATCAAATGACACATCTGAATTATTTTGATATGGCATTTTTTTTCTTTTCTAATTGCACTCATTACAACTTTGTTTTTTTTAAAAAAGACAAGTCCAGTCTTTCTAGACACAATTCAGAAATTATAATATTTCAGTACTCATAATATTTCATAATAGAAATCAAAAATCTCCCAATTTTTTGTATATTAATGCTATTCTGTAATCACATTGATACTGTTATTGTCTATGGACACTCAAAGTGTATTAGGAATTATGTTAGTGTTGGATTTAAGAGAAGGGATAAGGTACTTACCAAGGCCCTGTGGTTCTTAGTCTGGGAAGGCCTTGGTACTCTGTGGTGGTCTGCAAAGATTTTACCCCCCAAAAATGCGGTAATTTCAGTGATGATTAATTTTTATTCTTGCATCGCCATCCTGCTGCTTGACGTTAATCAATTTTTCACCTTTTTTATTTTGGGCGTGTCTTATTGTTGCATCTGATTTTTCTAATGACTCCTGCTTTCTTATTCTGAAAGATTCAACATTTAATATGATTAAATGGCTGTTTAAGTGGCTGTGCAGGGCATTTAGTTCTGTATGTGCCGTGAAGTTTTTCTGTTTGGAGACTGAGTCGAGTGATGGGGACCCTCTCACAGGACTAAAATATTCCTTCCAGCTTCTTCACTGGTGCAGAATAGGAAATAATACTTCCTAGTGTTACCCAGAAAATTCTGGGAGCCCCAGATGTGAGATGCTACAACGTGACAAAATAGTGTGGAGCATATTTGTTTGCTTTGTTACTGTGTCTTCAAGTGTTTAGGTAGTTGAAAGGATGAGGATGTTTGCTTAGTTCCTATGGGCAATTTTGAGTTTAAACAAGATGAAACTGGTTCCTCCTTGAATGGCTGTTGCTTTTCACCCATCCTTGAGTGCTGTCCATGCCAAGGACTGCTGGGTCATCTTTGCTACCTTGTTAAATTACTCCCAGTTTCTTATTTAAACTCTACTCTTTATTTTTTTTTTTTTTCTGTGATTAAGTAAAAAGTAACCTTGTTCAAATAATCTAAGTGTTGAAAATCCCATATAAGTTTTTAGGGTACAATGGAAGCTCTTTGTCATCTGTCAATTGTAGGTTCATGGGGGTGCTTGAGGAGAGATGTGTGTCAGGAGCAGAGATTTACAGCTGTCTTTAAAAGACTTCTATTTTTCAATTATGTATTATTCCGTACATTGTTATTATTCAAAACATTTTAGCACAGAACTGAGATGTGTCTGAACTGGGGTATGTCATAGAGCTCAGTCTTCATTAGTTACTGCTTTTTGTAGAATTAGGGAGGTCTTGTCTTCAAGAACAGGCAAACTCTGGTTTGAAGCCATAGTGTTGCCAGTGCTTCTAAAATTGGTAAAGCCTATTTATATTTTTTTTTTGGCAGAACCATTTTTAGAGCTTCTGAAGGCTATTGAACTCTTTCAAAAAGGTACATAGGAACAGACAATTTAAAAAATAAATGTTAAGCTGTTGTTTCTGATTTAACCATCAGAACTGCTCTATTCTTACTCATGTTGCAAGATGGGCTGCATGAAGAAGTCTTACTCTAGTGAGAATGTGAATGCAAAATGCAATGAATTATGTTCATTATTGTGTGTTTTACCTCATTTTATACCTTCAGTTAGTGAAGTGTTGTCTGTATTTCAGACAGCTTTGAAAACAAACATATTCCTTTCATTGAAAAATAGGTTTACATCATCCAAATTGTACAGCACTGCCATTTCAAATAGGCTAAATATGTGCTGTACTATCTATGATCCAAAGGGATAGAGAAGTAGGAAAAAAATCCACCCGCTTTTCTTAAAGAAGAGTTAATTAATAAATATATATTAAAACCCCTCAAACACTTCCTCATGTGTGCAGAGCTGCCATGAGCAAGTAGGCAAGTGAACTGAGGTGTATTGGCCTCCTTGTGAGCAGGTAGAGGAGCTCAGGAGCATTTTCAATTGAGGTGTTCATGCTTGAGATCACTCAGGTGTTTTAATCAACTGGTAGTTTCTTTCCAAGTCAAAACAAGAGCTGAAACCTAAACAATGTCAGCTCTGCAGTCAGTTCATTATGGGATTATGATAGATCTGAAATGCTATCTTAAGACTATTATTAACTGTTAATTGGCATTTAATTCCAGTTAGTTTTAATATAAACACTTTTCTGTTACAAGTTTGTTTTGCAGAACAAAGGGAAAAGTGTATTTGTATACACACACGAGGCAGGTCTGGTGATGTCTGATCTAGCACTGCATCAAGGGGAAACAGCTGTGATTTAATGAGCACGGGGCTGACTGAAGTTCATAACTAGGACTGCGTTACTGATGTTCTTGGAAGGGTTTAAGAAAACTTCTCGCCCTGCACATGGCTCCAATGTAACCACTGAAGGAGGTGGTGCCAGGAAGAAGGGTTGTGTCTGCAAAACTCGGGAGCTGTGTCATTGAGTTCTGTGTAATTACATAATTAAAATGCAGCATTTCGTTGGGCACACCTCACTCAGCAGAGAGACAGAGGTCCTACAGCTACCTGACATCTCTGCAGAATCCCATACCGAGAGGTCTGCATCCATGCTGGCCTGTCCAAGCCAAGGATCATCTCCTTGGGAGAGCCAGTGGGTTCAGTGCCTGCAGGGCAGCCTTGAACAATGTTGTGTGATTTAACGATGCCGTCTGATCGTTCCGGGGATAAGGAGACAGGTACAGGCAAAGACTCTGGTTTGACGCCTTGGTATTGGCACTGCTTCTACAAATGGTTAAACCTGCTTAAGTAGTAGTAGTTTGTTGGCAGAACCATTGCTTTCTGAGGTTCTGAAGGCTCCCGTGTGCCAAAGGCAGCCATGTGGTGTGGAAGCTATGCAGGGCAGCTTCTTTCACCTCTCTGGAGGAGTCTTCACTCTTCATTTCTAAGCCACCACAGTGCTTTGAAATCCAGACATTATCTCTTGTTAAAAAAAGAAAAAAAAAAGAAAGAAGCCTCAGCTCAGTCCTCAGCACTTTTGTATTTTATAGAATACTGCATAGCGTATTGTGAATTAATTCAAGACTCATAAAAATTAGTATTTACTTCTACTAAGAATTATAGGCTTCTACCTCATGAGCTGCCAGAAATGAAGAAACAAGCTGAGGTTTGGGCTTTGCCGGCCTCTTGAAGGTCAGTGAGACCTTGGTGCTGGAGTAAAGCATCCACAAAGCCTGAGCGTGACTCCAACCACAGAGGCCGATTCCTCCCAACCTTGTTCAAGATCCTGAGCCAGAACATGTTACTCACGACCATCTGCTGAATAATGATATTGCAGAGTCCAGACGCTGTCCTTGTGTAAGCAACTGTAGGCACAATTTCATTCTGTGTATCTTAAGTCGTAGTCTGGTGATGAATGAAATGGGAATGCAAGCAGAGTGGCTGCTGCTGGAAAACTCAGCTAAAGAGGAACTGTTTGGTCCTGCAGAAATTCACTGCCAGGTTTACTCCAAAAGAAATACTTTTCCAGAAGGTGTGGTGTGCTGGAGAGGTTACCAGAGGAGTGCTGAGCTTGACTGGCTTCATGTGGATCACCTGGCATCAGTCAGGGCTATACTAATGACAAAATTGGAAGGTACCCTAAATGTAACAGAGAATCAAGACATTGTACAGAAATAATGGAGATTGCATTGAAAACTGGGCTAGTAGAAGCAGAATCACATTCAAAATATAAAATCAAAGGTTGTGTCTTCTAAGTGAGTAATAGCTGAGTTTTGTAAAATAGGAATTTGCAACAAGATTCTCATTATAGATAAATAGTACTTGGATGATCACGGGATGTGCTTTAGCAGTCCCTGTGATATGCATAAGAACAAGTGAACAGAATTGTCTGCTCTATCAGTATGAGTTCATCATTTCCGAGCCGTTTAATGAGTGAGGTGAAGAGGCTATCATCTCAGAGGGAGACGTGAGGAGGATATTCATCCTTAGATACTGCACGGAGCAAGAGGAAATGAACTGAAAGGCAATGGCTGCAGAGGAAAGAAATGGTACAAACAACTCCTGAATGAATTGGGGGTGAATGCTGGGAGAGAATTCCTGATGGGCAGAGCACCCAAAGGCCACCACAGCTTTCCAAGGAGAGTGGTGGCCAAAAAAAAGCACATGGATTTTCTTAATAAGGAAATTTAAGTTCATTAAAGGAATTGTTTTTCATGGCTCTTCTAACAGCCCAAGGGAAATCCTTCTCAGACCTGTGCTTCTAAGAAATGTGTTATGCCAGTAGTGCTGTTAGTGCTTTATTCAAACCATTTGCTTTTTCTGGGCAAAGTGTGGATGTTCTCAACTCTACTCAAGACAATCTGCTCTGGGAGTAAAAGCCTGCTGCGATAAAAGTTGGGATACAATTACCTTGATATGTAGGCCAAATGTGTAATATTAAGAGAAGAACGTATTTAAGGAATGTATAAAATATGCCACAATAGAATGTGCAAATATCCTCCAAAAGGAGCTCAAAAGTTCCAAACTGAAACTCCAGGGAGGAAGATTTAGGAGAAAGTAGAAGAGCTACAGATGCTCATTTCTGGATTGTTATCGTATTAGTTGCTGATTTGAGAAAGCTGATAGATTCTCAAAAGCCAATTTTAGATTTTAGTGTGGTATCAACTGTTTTCTTAAATTCCTTATGGTCTCAAAATTGCACCCATGAAACATCAGCTATGTTTACCAAAATATTTTCAATTTAGACAAGGGTTGCAACACAGGGAGATAGTGCAAAAAAGGAAGCGTGTATCTGGTGTTGACAGTTTTGCAAAATGACGTGAATGTGCATTCAGAATTTTCACTGTTAGTAAAAAAAAAAATAGACTTTTACTCTTCAAAAAAAAAAAACCCCACCCCAAACCCCAATGCTATCATTATAACACATTTTGACTTCAAAAATAGTATTTGTTCCTGTGCTTTAAATCAGAAAGTATCAAGGCTTTTCAGTGGAGCAACGTATTCTATCACCATTGAAAACAAGTGTGGAAAAAGACAACTGTATCGGGTTCCCATCTTTTTGTTAAGTTTCTGTTTAGAAATTAGATTCTGGGAATCTGCAAGTTTTAGGCCCTGTGAGAATGCAAAGAATAACACGAAATGCTTAATGATAATAATAAAAAATAATCCGAGTTCGTTGTGGTATAATCTTCCCTGAATAATAAATGCTGTAACTTTGACATTTTAGTAGGTGAGTAAAAGCAATGTTGAGATCACTGAGAATACAGAGGTTGCCTGGCTCCCACCCCAGACCTACCCGTGGTGCTGCCTCCCTGCCCTCCCCAAAGGGGCTGCTGTGGAAGTGGCCAGATGTAAATGTGAGTAGCACCAGAGGCTCTGAAGAGCTGTAGGAGTTAAGCCCTTGAAGCAGCACTTCTGCTCAAGATCTGTGGTCCTATCAAATGTCTAAGATGAGTATCTGGGTCCCTCTACTCTTTTAAGACCCCACCTGGAGTAGTGAGTCCAGCTCTGGGGCCCCAAAATAAGTTTGTGGACCTTTGGAGCGAGTCCAGAGGAGGCCACAAAAATGCTTTGAGGGCTGGAGCACCTCTGCTGTGGGGACTGGGTTTGTTCAGCCTGGAGAAGAGAAGATTTTGGGGAGACCTTCTAACACCTGCCAGTATCTAAAGGGGTGCCAAGAGACCTGGAGGGGGACTTTATACACAGGCACGTGGAGACAGGACAAGGAGAAATGGCTTCAAACTGAGAGAGAGCAGGTTTAGATTGGATATTAGGAAGAACTACTTGACTGTGAGGCCTTTTGCCTCCCATGAACTCAGGTCCCTGCACTCTTGTCTGGGAAGAAGGAAGGTGTGTTAGAAGAAAACGCAGCAGGATCAAGTGACTGGTACCAGATGAAAAAGCAGTAGTAGGAATTTTTGACCACTGGAATGGCTTACAGATGTTTAGGAGTGTTGTGATTTGAGCAGCAAGATAAAGACATCCTGGTATATTTGATTATAACACTTAATGTTATGCATGCAGATACCTTTTAGAGTAGACTAGATATACATATATGCATATATGCAGTCTTAATATCAGGGATAAATTTGTGTAATTATAGTTCATAATTTGCCTTGTTGCAGCTATTTTTGAGAGTTAAATAATTGCCGATAGGAAAGAGTGGTAATTTATGGCAAGAGAAAACGCTCTTGCCTCATCTTCTGTGGAGGGTGGTGGGTGTAATTCTGAAGCTGGTCCTGTTTGCTCCTCTCTAAAATATGCATTGCTGCTCTCTGTAGGCACGTTTTGGGGACTGAAGAGATTCACAGCAATGTGGGTATTTTCTTTGTAAATGAAGTGATCACTGTGCAGAACATTTGTAAAATATGTAAATAAGTGGTGGTTTGTTAGTGGGGATATTGTGGGTATGTTTTCCTAAATAAAGACATTCATTCAGAAAGAAAATAACATGTTGTAATAAATTTCCAGTTGCTAATGATATGCCAGAAAATAGAATTTTTTATTTTAAGTGATCTGGGTTGCCATAGTTAGGGAAGGCAGCAGCTTATCTAAGTGGTAGGCCTTTTTAAGGAACCATGTCTGTTTATTAACTTAATAATGTTCTATAAATTATTGGATTGAAATGTGGATATGGCCTTTGAGAAGATGGATGTCATGAGAAGAGCTGATGGAGTTATAACTTCAAATATGTTCCTGTTTATGTGTTTAATGTATTATTAAATGTCATTTGTTTAAGAAAGGAATTAAATTAATAATGGATCTGGTATAAACAAATATTGGTTTATATCACTTAGGCTCTATTTGATTTTTGTTTCATGACAGCAGTTCAGAATTAAGATTCCATTATTTATTAGCTGGAAAGGAGGACGGGAAACACCACATACCATTTGTTTGGCTAGGAAATCCATGAAAGCTGAGAAAGTGACGAAACATTATGGATATAAAGTACTCACTGCAAGTATAGAAGTATGCTTCTAGGAAATGCTGCATGTTTTTCTATAGAAAAAATGTTTGGAAGATTTGACAAGACATCAATCGTGTGAAGACTCCCTGAAAGCACCATGAATCTGGCATTATAGTGGATTAAAACTAATTTTAGGACAGCCTTCTAATGCAGCTGGTATGACATAGTTAGCCTACAGAGACAGAGCACTAAGGATTTTCAGGAACTAATAATTGTAAACTTTAATAAACAGGATCTCAGCATTTAAATTCTTCATTTAGGGCATGATTCAAAGCCTAACACAGACAGTGGAGACTGAGGATGTGCCTCAGTGTGTTCTTCCCAGTAGTAACGCCTTTGCCGTAAGAGATGCTTCCTCTTCCTCCCTGAGGAAGGAAGGACTTCTCCAACACCTGTACAGGAGGCTGGAAAAGCTCTTCTTGCTGCATTTCTCAGTGGTGGGAAATATCCATGCAGGAAGACACTTTGCTATGTGTAAATACTCCGACTGTCAAGTTCAATGGGATTCATTGTGTCCCTAAGTTCAAGCAAGCACTTAATATTTATTCAGCAGGCACAAAATTTGGGTGAGCAGGGTCAGTCTATCAGGTAAGACACTTGTTTTGTGTATTTAAGTACCTTTTCCGTCATCCTAAAGGTACTAGAAATCTTTGTGTGCTCTAGTAATGACTGCTGAAGTCTGACTAGTTAAGGGATTCATTTGGTGCAAATATTCCCCTATGCAGGTAATCTGGTTTTATTACTTTTAACACCAAAATCAGCATCATCTTTGAAGGAATAAATTACAAGGCAAGGAGAAGCCTAGAAAGTAATTATTGCGGATATGGCAGTGAATTCTCTAGCCACCACTTCAATGTGGGGGGTTTGGGGTTTTTTTTTGTTATTTTTGGTTATGCTTTATAAAACATGTTTATAGACTATGTCAGCAATGTTCTTCCTCCGTTGCTGTTGCAAAGACTATTTTTCGCAGTTTATCACAAAATGCCAGATTTGCTCAGCATGTAATTTAATCTTATGCTTGGAAGCATCCCCATTACTTGGTTATCATGAAATTATTCTTTAATAAAAATGTATGCTTTGTGATCTATATTTTATTAATTTGGTGAGTCAGTTTATCGATCGTTGCAGATGCCATGGGTGTATAATTTGTCACAGTTATTGGTCGCCTGTCAGCAGTTCATGGCACCACAGTGTTCTTGGCTCTCGGGGCACCTCAGAAATGAACCTTTCTTGATGTGCAAAAGCAAACCTTTCTGCTGTAAATTAGCACCGAGACTTGGGCTGGTATTGGGTGTATCACGTCACGGTGTGTGTTATCCTGCATTAGGCAAACGCTGTGAACAAATCCACAGCGTGGCCTGTGCGGGCAGGAGTTTTGAGCAAACACAACTTGGTGATTTTAGATGCTGGGGGTGAGGTCAGAAGGAGCACAACATCAGAAATGGGAGGCGCAGGCTTTGACGCTGTTTTGGTTTGCTCCAAATTTAGGAATTACTGGGGTCAGTGGACTGGAAAAATAAAAGCAACTTCTGGAGTTTTTTATCCCTTCTTCTACAGTTTTCTGCTGTAATATACAGCAGTTGTGAGTTTTGATGATTGAGCAGTTTATTTTTGAGAATGCCAATAAATCTGAGTTAAACAAAAAAAAGACTATATATTCCATACATAGTCTTTATATAGTCATATAACTATTCCATAGTTATATGACTATTCCATATAACCATATAACTATTCCATATAGCTATTTACATAGTCATATAACTATTCCATAGTTATATAACTATTCCATATAACCATATAACTATTCCATATAACTATTCCATATAACTATTTACATAGTCATATAACTATTCCATACATAGTTATATATATATAAGTAAAGCATGTGTTTATATCCAAAACCGACCTAATAAGAAAGTTTACTTTGCTGACAGCTTCCCAGCAGTGATAAAAAAAGCTTTGCGTGCTGGAACATCTGCTGGTTTTGTTTTTGGTGTGTTTAAAGGCTGGTTCTGCACCCTGGGGGCTCCTCCCTGCCATGCCCAGGGTTTGTGTGTGGTGCTATCAGACCCAGCGCTCAGCAAGCACCGCTCTGGGCTCGCTTTTTGGCTGGAGAGCACTTTTAGTGGTTTAAATCCCCTCACCTTTATGGGTTCTTTAAAATATTACTCGCTGCTGCTTCATAGTGATGCGGCCGGGGCTGGGCAGGGGCATCCCCCACATGGAGCACAACGAGCTCCCCGAGTTTTCGGTCTGTGGGATTAATATACATTGTGGGGGGAAGCTATATATATGGGAAAAAAAAAAAAAAAAAAAAAATCGCGGAAAAGGCCCTGTGAGAAATAGTGAATTAAAAAGGGGAGCGGGGG
>JAWWTY010000123.1:67722605-67831323 GCA_035222235.1 Margarornis squamiger
GGGAAAGAGGAGGGTGAGGCAGAAATAGGGGCAGAAATAGGGGCAGAAATAGGGGCAGAAATAGAGGCAGGACCGGAGGGCTCGGAGGGGACGGTCCGTGAGGGCCGGGCCGGGCGGGCGGCCCCGCCCCCGCGCGCGTCACGAGCCGCGCCGCCATTGGCCGGCGAGCAGCAGCGGGCGGCCGCGATTGGCTGCGGGCCGCGCGCCCTCCGCCCCCATTGGCCCGCCCGCCTGCCCCGTGCGTGCGGCGGCGGCGGCGGCCGGGGCGGCGGGATGCAAGGTGGGTGCGCGGGGCTCCCGCCCGGCTGGGCTTTGCTGGGGGTTATTTATTTTATTTTTATCTATTTATTTCATTTTAATGATTGCTTTTGTAGCGCACCCCTCCCCCAGTGCGGCCGCTGGGGCGGGCGCTGCGCCCCCGGCTGCGCCAGCGCGCAGCGCCCCGTGGTGGGGGTGGTGGTGTGGGGGGTGTGATGGGCAGGGATGGGGAGGGAGGGATGGGAGAGAGGGGATGGCGAGGGAAGGGATGGGGAGGGAAGGGATGGGGAGGGAGGGAGAACGAAGCGGTGGCCGCATCCTGCCCTGGGGGTGCGGGGTATGCAGCTCTTTGTGCTGGGGAAGCTCCGGGAGTTTGGCCGGCCGGGATGCGGAGGATGCTGGAGGATGCGGGGGATGCGGAGGGATGAGATGCGGGGGATGCTGGAGGATGCGGGAGATGCCGGAGGATGCGGGAGGTGCCCCCGCATCCCGGGTCCGCTGTGCTGTTTCCAGCGGGGATGAACTTGGAGTTGGCGCTGCGGGTGTGCCCGGTTGGAAATCGGGGTTTGCGGGGTCCCTGGTTTGGAAATCGGGGTTTACGGGGTGTCCCCGATTTGGAAAATCGGTGTTTGCGCGTGTTGGATTGCGGAAAGTAAAAAGGGAATCATCCGGCTGGGGAGCTGCCGTCAGATCCCTGCGGAAAACCCGGGATGCTTCCCACAAGTTATTTCGGTGGATTTGCTAAATATTGATTGCGTCCCCCCTGGGCTGGCTGGGAGGCGACGTGATGATGTGGTGTTATCAGGGCACACTTTGTTTGGTTTGAGTTTAAAATAACAAATGTGAAGTTAAATGCTCTCCATTTTTGTCTTGCCTTGTAAATCTGTGTTGTAGTTCAGGGAGAAATTTAGCTCTGTTATTTTGCAATGTATCTCCTCCCTCTTTTTCACGAGGTGTTTTACAATCAACTGGATTTATTTTGTTTCTTCTGTATATTTAACATCACATGGAAACCACATCCACCTTTTTTAACTTCTGAGTTTCCCGGTGGTTTTCATGGCAAAAGTTCTTTCTGATGGAGATATGTTTTCAGACAGAGAAATCTGCAGACAGATTTTGAAACTTTTCTCCGTGGCATTTTCTCTGGGTAAGGCTGCAGTTGGGATTGGGTTCTGTGCTTCTCTGCCATCTAGTAGTTACCTGGAAATTTAAACACACTGTGAGCATCCCCAGCTGGAGACAGTACTGGGAATTGTACAACTTGAATGACTGTGACATATTTGAAAATGGGGGATTTTGGATATAAATAGCTCATTATGGCTGTTTAAAAATCAGCGACTGAATGCTTCTTCTGAATAAAATTGCCACTGAACCTTTAAGGTGCCTCATATAGGATCTGGGTTAAAATCAGAGGTTGTGTCAGTGAGTCAGTGTGATCTACACCTGTGTTTGCTCAGGATGCTTTTAACCCCTTGCTGTGCATCGCAGAGGCAGAAAGGTGCAGAAAGGGAGCAGCTCTGTTGCTAGGCCTAAAAATTTAATTTTTTCTGTTGCTAGCCTTAAGCCGTAAGAACCAATAAATGTTTTCTCCTGGAGTGATGGAAGTATTTCTGTCTGGCCCTACCAAACAGGAGCAGCCCCTGCACCTCTGGGGTGTGGGAAGCAGCTGGAGGAGCTGCTCTGCCACAGGGTGGTGTGTCCTCACCCGTGGCTGCACGGGCATCCTGACCACTGAGAGGGACTCTGGCAGCAGGATCCTTTTCCTGGAAAATAATGAGGAATAGAAACAGCACTTGTTGCACCACCAGCAGTGATTTGTCAGCTCCCAGGAAAAACTGTACCTGCAGTTCTGTGGTGATACACCCAAATCACTTAGATTGTCTGAAATGATAGATACCTGGGGAGTTTAAATTGAATTTATCAGTGTGTTGTAATGAAATGATTGTGAATGCTTGAGTATGTGAGGAGTTTAAATAGCTGTCTATAAAGTATTTTTTTATTATGAAATAATTGCTATTTATACAAGCGATCTGTACTTTTAAAATGAAGCCAGCTACAGTTGAGTCGCTGCTTTTTAAAAGTAGAAATACCCTTGCATGCATTTTATTGTGGTTTGATTTCATTACATAATGGCAGGCATGATTTTCATACGTTACATAAACTTCTTCAGAGCATCCTGAGAAAACAGACAAAATAAGGTCTGTGCCTGGCTGATACCTACGGAGAGTTCTGTAGCCCAAATAGCAAATTCTGGTTTCTAATGGTGTGTAAACAAAGTGCAGCCAGGCTGGCAGGCGCTGCCTGCTTGTGGCAGTAACAGAAATATGAAAGATGACGTGAGTGCTGCAGAACTGAATTACCCTCCACGCCTCCTGCTTGTTTTCTCACCCGGGCAGGTGAGGGAGAGCAGCTGAAGGCTTTGCTTTCCCTTTGGCACAGCCCTGGATTGTTCCTCTGGTACCACATCCAGATCCTGTGACCCCAGCACTGAGCTGAAATAAGCCTTGTTGTTTCCTAGTCGTGTGCTTAAATTAGGAAATGCTGCTAAGTGTAGGCTATTACCCAAAGGAAATGCATGCTATTAAAAAAATCTTTTCCAAATATAAATAGATAATAAACTCTTAGTAAATATTTTTCTAAATAATCAGACATTAAAGTCAGACTAGGAAAAGTAAAACTCAGGGGATTTTTTTGAGTTATATTTTTTTCTAGTTGTACGAGTTGGATAACAATTAGACTCCAGTATACACAAGACAATTCACATGGATAAAATGAATTTGCTAAACATAGATTACGGAAGGTTCGTTATCAGTAACGTGCATAAATGATGCATTTATCAGAAAAGAGTCTCTGAATTTCTTATTTTATCAACCTGTGTGTCTGAATTAAAGAATGAAAGTTTTAGCAGATATCGTCTAGTTCTTTTATTGCTGGTTTTTGTTTGGTTTTATTCCTTTTACCGTGATCTTGTTGGATGGAGAGAGAATACTTCCTTGGTGAAGTGTGAGGGATTATTGAGTCTAGCCATGTGATTTATAGTAGCACTTTTCCCTGATAGAAGCAACATTTATTTCAAAAGTATCATTTTCATATTCAAACACACGCAGCCTTAGGTTGGAAAACTTCTAATGACAATTGCACAGCATGTTTGTTTTGAAATGGTTGTGTTGAGTGACGGCAGAAAAGTTAATCTGCAGTTTTTAAAGATCCGTGATTTTTATATCTGTTATTTAACAGAGCTGTAATGTTATCGCCAGTTGGGTATAAAGTGCAATGTGTAACATTTTCTGGTGGTGGAGTTGCTCTAAGTGGAGAAACAATTTAAGCGGTACAAGGATTTTTACAGCTCTCTTGTCGCAGTTAGCCGTGTTTATGAAATATGAATTTGCACAACATCTGCCTTTCGGGGCCGGCGTTCCCATCGGAGCCTGGTCACCTCCCAAACCAGCAGTGTCGTGTCTGAAGCACCGTGGCAGGGCAGGATGGGCTGGGCCCTGCAACCATGGCAATGGAAGGATTCACTTGATATGTTTTGGTGAGAAACTTGTGCAGGAAATGCAGATGGTTTTAAGTCTAAAACCTTTCAGTTTCACTTCAGGCACAGCGAGGTCCCTGACCTGCAGTTGGATCATTGTCCTGTTCTCGCTTCCCAAAATCTCTGCTCATCCCCTTAATTCCTGTGCTCCTGTGTAGGCAAAGAGGGTGGCACGTGTGACATGCCGGTGGAGTGGGGTTTAGGGTTTGGCACACACCATTACAATTGATTTTGGAGGGAAAAGCCCTCTCTTTCCTGAAGCTGCAGGTGAGGACTTGGAATGAGGTGGGTGAATCCAGCTGGACCTTGCAGAATCAACTGGTTTGTCTCCTCAAAACTCTCCTCCCATGCCTCTTAGTGGTCCCTCTCTACCAGAGGGCTCATATGGTTACACCTAACAAATTTGTCATGTCATGGACCACTGTGTCTTTTGCTGTTTTAGTTTCCTCCAGCACACGGCGGAGGGTTCCTCTTGCCCCCCCCATCTAAGCTCAGAGGTGGTGATTCATGTCTAACTGTTAAAATTTTGGTAAGCATCGCAGGAAAGGCGAGTTCACAGGGGGAAAAAGCAGCCTGAGAGACACTGATGCTCCTCCTCTGTAAGGCTGACCTGGGGGAGAGATCAGGGGGTGCTTTACAAAAGATAGAGTTTCCCATCATGGGCCAGCTTGGGGTACAAGTAGCTTTTCATACCAACGAAAAATGGGCACAGTGATGAGAGATGTGGAAAAACATGAAAAACAATTGTGTGCAGCTTCTCCCACTTTTCATACATTGCTTATCTTGAGTAGTAAAGTAGTAAATGTTCCAGATCTGGTGCTGTCCTCAGAACAGAGCCTGTGCAAGGGTAAGGTCTCAGCCTTACAGCTTAAGTCTTCCAGCTTACCCTTGGGGGGTGATTCTCACCTTTGTCAAAGCTTAGAAAATTTTCCTGTAATAAAATCAAGATAAACGAAGCTGTTTGGGTGGGTTTGTTTTCACATGAAGGATGGGCAACATTCAGTACCTGGAAACTGATCTGAAACATCCACAGCGAGTGCTGCTGGCACAACATCCTGCAGATTGGGAGGCACAATATGAAGAAATGAGTACTCAAACTAGAGGTTGTACAACTTGGAAAGCCTGGCATGAGGGTTTGGCTGGGTGGTGGGGGTGATCTAAATGTTCACTGCTATTTTTTCCATCATGCAGGGCAAAATAATTGAGGTTGTTCATCAAGCAGGCTGTGGTGTTGTGAAGACTAACAGCAGACTGTGCTCTGTGTTACCTTTACATCTGCATTTTAGAACATGGAGTAAAAACAGTGCCAAGTGTTACATCTTGGTGAAACCATCCGGCAAAACCTCCTTGTTTTTGTACAGATATTTAGTCCAGCCTTTTGCTCCCACCACCTGAGGCTTTGCTTCTGATTGTTCTCTTACTGATATTTGCAAATTATTACTGCAGTTGCTAGGTCAGAGTGAAAAATTACGTGCAACAGGTAGTTGTTATAATGATCAATCATGTTATCTTAGAGCTGGTTTAGTCTCGTGAAGGAAAGAGTCCAAACTAGTTAATTATCTCTTCTTTCTTTGGGTTATCCTTCTATAAAATGGGAATAATCATCATCATAAAAGGTGCTGTAAGACTTATTAAATATTTCTGAAGCACTTAGGAATCATAGTTAAAAAAAATAATTGCCTAGTAAATTGTCTACTTAATAAAATGTAAAAATAAAAGATCTAGAATGTATTATTGTTCATAATAATTTAAATAGATGCATGTAGTTTATTTACCTTCTCAGTGAGAACTAACAACCATTGAAAGCAAATAGGTCTTTAGGAGAACTCTATTGGCAAAATGAAATTATTTAAATCAGGGTTTCCAGTTCACTAGTTTAAATTACTTCTACGTTTATGATTTAGCTCTGATTTAAATCATACTTTGTACTGTTAACATTCAAAATTTATCATCAACACTGAAGCTGTGAACACAAAAGACATTCTTGGCAAGACCTGCGGAATGCAATGTCAGTATATTTCTCTGGAATACTAAAAATTTAGAAAACAAACCCTTCTTCTCGGCACTTACAACTTGATATGCATCAGGGAAAAAATTGAAACAAGCTGCAAATGATTGTATTTTAGTCAACAGACTACTGGGTGGCTGTTCCAATGGCTTGGAAGGGCCAAGGGCTGAGTAGACATACTGCTGGCACGTGGCTCTGTGGTCCGTGCTCTTTTTAGAATTAGAGCCATATTTATAAAGATTTTTTAAAAAATAAATAATATCAATCTCTAAAATAAAAGGACTGATAATGTTTGCTCTTGCTTTTGTTGATTAGGTGTGATACCAAGAAAGAAACTTGTTGTGCAGTACCAGCAGAAACACTGCGGAGTGGAAAGGACTTCCTAGAGCTGTTTCTTCCTTTATTGTTCTGCCGAGCAATTAGAGAAACAAAATCTCTTCAGACTGTCTTTTCACTTGACAGATTGGCATTTGTTTTTCTCTCTTGTTTAAAAACCCCCAAACAACCAACGAGCCGAGATTTTCTGCAGTCAGGAAGGAAGTTTAGAACCAAAGTTTCCAGAATGTGTGACTCTTACCCTTGTGTTACCCCAGCTGGGAACACGCAGAGGAAGGTGTGGGCTTCCCATGAGAGTTGTGTGTAGCCCTGCAAGCCGTGCAAGGCTGTAAATCCTCCAACCAGCTCTGCCCCCCAGCAGTTCTACAGGGAGCCTGGTGCACCCTGGTGTGGTCCCAGAGATGGGGCACCCACAGGTGATGCTTGGGTGAGCACGCTGAGAACACGGTGTGCTTTCCTCTCCCACTTGATCTCTTCAGATGGTGAAAGGGGATGGATGCTCGCCCTTTTCACAGGACCCACATATCCTCAAGGATTTTCCAGAATTAAATGCCTGTGAAATTAGGAGCAGAGGAATGGCTCTGGGCTGGGACTTACTTGCCCTTCGTTTGCCTTTAGGAAATGTTGCAAAAATGACTTGCGCCCATTAAGAAATGGTAATTTCAGCTTTAAATAGCGGTGCTTTAAATTGTGATTTGCATTTGTATCTTTAAGGAGTAAATACCAGATTGCATAAGTAGTTTTGTACCTTCCTGTTTTCATTCTTACTCAGAGTATCTCGAAATAGAATAACCTCTGAGTAGTTAATGTGATGAACTGGTACCATGTTTTGAAAACGAAGATCAGTAATCATATTTTCTATCTTCTCCAAAAAAAAAATAAAAATCCATAATTTTCTGAATTGTTCACAAATGTTGTTTTCCTCACTTTGTGTGTACCCACTTCAGTGACCAGAATGTCAGTGGAGGCTTTGTTTAAATGTTTTATTTGGTTTTTTTGCCTCCACTCCCACCCACACATACACCTGTTCATCTAAGTCTTTTGGGCCAAATATCAGTTTATTTGCTTGGGCTTTATGGCTTTTTTTTCCCCTCCCCTATCATTCAGTTAACTGCTTGTTGTCAGCAGTTCTGGCACATCCCCTGGTTTTCTGTAGGCTGCCTATGGAAAAAAGGCTTGTTTCCAATGGCAAAGAGTTAATCTGGCTCAGAGTTAGATTAACTGTTGCAGTAGCTCATGATAAACATCTGTTGCAATACTCCCAGATGAGAACATTTGCTTTCCAAACTATTTACTGCACATTTTGAACCGTGCACTTTACTTGTGCTTTTATTTTTTTTTCCCCCTCCAATTACTAAATTCTTCTGAAGGAACATAAATCCATAGAGTCTATCTCGGAGACCATGTTTATTTTACGATACAGGGAGGGAAATGTGGTTATTGAGTTATTGTTCATGTGCTAGAGCCCCCGAATATTCCTGACTGGAGCACAGAGGCGTGTGCATTCCTTAATGGAAACCAACTGTGCAGTGGCTCCTGGGAGCTCTGCCTGTGGTGGAATCCTCTGGATGCAGATCCTCTGGGTGTTTTCCTCTTCTTCCTCTCAATTTGGCAAGATAAAACTGGTGGGGACTGGAGTTTTATTTAGATATCAAACCCAAGGGTGAGTGAGTAAATGGTTGAAAGGGTTTGGCCTGTAGGATTTGGGACTTTGCCATTGACGAAACCTTCTGCTATTTCTTGGAAACATCCCTTAATTTTTTAAAAAAAGTTTTTTGAATTCTAGATTTAATGGATCAAATAATGACAACTTCTCCTGCAGCTGGCTTTTGAAGTTAGGTCTGCCAGCAGCCACTTCTTGCTGTAGCTGAGCATCCAAGAGCAAGCAAGCAAAGCAAGCTTTGGTAGGCTTTCCCAAACAATCAACAACCTTCTCCCCCACCCCACCCAAGCCACAAAACCAAACCATTGTTGGTGTCTCTGGGAAAATACAGCTGGAAAACAACATGGAATGTCTTAAATGGTGCGTGTTTTCCAACAAATAGTTTTTCTTTCTTATGCTAATAACAAAGATGCTCTTAACAAAATCACATTCACAGCATTTTCACCCATATTTCTCAGAAAGTGAAAAATATTTTGGGCTGAATTTCATATGCCTAATGTTTCCTACCACAATCAGAGCAAATATCTACTTTACACGTGTGTGGATCTTCACCAGATTTATCCCTCTTTGCTTAGCAGTCTAACAAACCTAGGCAAAGAATTGGGGGACTTCCACACAACAAAGCTACTTGTAGTAAAATACATGAGTCTGCAGCTTTATTTCTTGCTCATTTCCTTAGTCTGGCAGAAACACTTGTTTTAGCAATAAATCTGAAAGAACAGCCGTTCTGATTCAGATCAAGCACATCTAACTCAATATCCTGTCTCTGGTGGTGATCAGCAGCAGGTATCTAGGGAAGCATACAGCGGTGATAAAGTGTTAGAATCTAAGGTGAGATTTCTTAGTTTACCAGTTTTATGGTGGTATCAGGATGTTCAGAATCTCCTTCCTAATCATAATGCTGAAATGATGGGTGTGCAATATATTACAGCCTTGGCTTTCTCTTAAGGACTGTGGTAGTGATAGGAGGATAAAAAAAGGAAAAAACCCTGAAAAGTAATGGATAGTACATAAAATAAAGAGAAATAATGGGAAAGACTGGGAAAAACAGAGAAGAGGGACTATAATTACTGCCTAGTATAAAGAAATGGCAGGAAAGGTTTGGCTTGTTACCTGAGAGGTGATACCCTCCTGCACCAGAGCTCACTGAGACCTTGCTCTGACAGGTTTTTATCCATCACCTGTGTGGCATCATTTGGGGACAGGGAGGGATAGCGCCTAACCAGGACATGGAGGAAGAGTTAGCCTGAGCCTGATTCAAGGCAAGATGGTAGAGGGCAGACAAATGAAGTGTGGGAGAAGAAACACATGGGAAAAGAGAACGTGAGTGAAGGGAGTGTCAAAGCAACCCTTAGAAACTCAGGATTATTCTCTGTCTGTAAATATCTGTCCATTCAAATGAGTGAGTAAGAAGTGTTGTCTGTGTAGGAAGGATGTTCTGCAGGTTTGCACCGACTCCCTTGTAGCGTCGCCGTATTTTTCCCAGGCTTCAAGACACCCAGGCTTTATTTTTAGTGCTACCCTGGGTTCTGTTTTATTGACGAACCTGTTCCAGCTTGCTGCAGTCATTACTACTGAGACCATCTGAACAGCAACCCGAAAATACTTAGAGCCATGTAAATAGTAATAAATTACTTGGTCTTAGTGTGGATTAAAAGGTACACTTGGGATGGACTTGGTTTTGGGTCTGGTTTTTTAATGCTGTAGAGCAGAAGCATGATGAGCCTTCCATAGGTGGCATGCAGAGGTAATGGGGCTGTACTTTAAATAGCAAACACGAAGGCGGCGTGACTGGGACATTGTCGCTTTAGTGTTCCCTTCTTAAAAGCAGATTTTCAGGGAGCTTTTACAAAGGTGTGTGGAGAACTGTTATTGAGTATCTGAAGTGAATTCAGGAATAATACCGATGAGGAGGTGCTGCAGTGGATGAGGAGGTGTGACAGCTCACCAAAATAAGCCATACTGCTGGCTGGTATCAAACCTGACAAATTCAGGGCTTATTGTGTGTGCCAGGATGAAGAGAAGAGGGTGCATTTGAGTACAAAAGGGCAAAAGCCATCTTGAATTTTAGCACGGTGTACGTAATCCTAAGAGCAACCAGGGGGTTTGGCAGAACCAGAAGTGGGTGCTTTGTGAGACCTTATAGAGAGGACATCTTCATCCATGGGTAGAGTCCAGGCACAGGTTTATCAGGTCATAGACAAGTATGAAAAAAGTACAGGATGAAAAAAAAATACAGACCGGTCTTCAATAAGTTGATATTTTCATATATGTGTGTATAAATAAATATGAATTAATAACATTGGTGGTATTGTGTGCATATGAGAAAACATTTCCCTGTAATTCAAGGGGGCAGTGCAGAAGCAGCCTCACAACATGGGAACGGGAGGGACCGAAACGCTGTGGGTTTCAGGATTGAGCTTCATTTACCTTTTTAAGAGGATTATAGGAAATTGATCCTTTCTCAGTTCCCCAGAAGGCTTTTCCCAGCCTGGCATTCTCTAATCCAAGGAGCCTGGAGTCTGGGGCTGGTTTTCTCCACTGTGTGTGTGGAAAGTGCTTTGATTTATACCCTGTTGTTCCTGTGGCAGCTGTGGACAGGAGGAGTACAGGAGTGAATTGGGCACTCTCTTTCTGTCAAAGAATTTCACCTTTTGCACTGATTATCCGTGCTTCTGAAGAAACTTTGCATGCTTCCTGTTAGTAAATAAAATCAAATGCAGCTTCCATAGTTACTGCTCTCAGTAGGAAAATAGGTTCTCTAACAAGGTGTATATAAAATAAGATTTTCCAAAATCTAATAATCCGGGTTATGCTTTTTACCTTTACTATGCAACTTTTTAATAAAAGGTTTATAAATGTAACCTGTCAACACTTTTCCCCCTCCCATTGCAGCAATGTTTCTTTTGCATTTTAGATGCCCTATAACCACCTTAGAATAAACATTCTCCAGCTTCAACCTAGATGCATTTTTACAGCACACACAGAACGTTTTTATGGATGGTTTTGTATTTTCTCTTCTGTTACACATCTCCACATTTGCCTCACAGCTTTCCAAAATCCATTCTAAACATCCCAATGATTTCATTGACACGCACACATAAGGAATGCACCCCTTTTATATATTTAACATAAAAGAGAATTTACTCTTGAATTTCAGCCATCACTTAAAAATTTTTGTTTTTCCAATACCCTTATAAATTGACTCGACTTTCAAAAAGGAGGTTCTTCAGAATCAAAGAGGAATTTGATGGCACATTTGCTCATCAATTTACAGTAACTTTTTATGCTCAGGCTTTATTTAACTTCTGTAATTTTGTTGTGGTTTCTTTAGTAAACAGAAATAGCCCTACACTTCTGTTTCTCAAACACCTCATACTTGTGCTGAGCTGTTAATAGGTCTGTTAGTATTGTTAAAATATTAACAGAAGAATAATAATTGCTGTGCTGTAATTGTACTGAGGCTAAAAAAGCGTTCTCATAGAATATTAATTAGAGCCTTTTTCGAGGTACGAATTACTGTTCTTAGGACGGAAAATTAAACTACAAAAAAACCCAACAAAACAGGAAGTACCATTCTGGAGGAACATCATAACAAAAATCAATCAAGGTTCGATTTTAGCCTTTAACTCCCTTGCTCCTCCTCTCCTAAGCCCATTTGTGCTTCCTGAAGGTGTCCCAGGGATCTGCTCCACACCATATGTGCTCCGGTGCCTCGGCGCCGCGGGGGGCTGGGAGCCGGGTGGCACTTTTAACAATGGATTTTCTTTTTCTGTTTATCTCAGCCTTAAATTACTTTAACCTTATTTAGTCTTAAAAAACTGTGACTACAGAGCTAATATTTTATGCAGCATCGAGAGGAACTGGAAGTGCTTTTCATTGCTATGCAAAATGCAGCTGGGGAATGGTACAGAATTAACGACACGGAGCTGTGCTCGGGAGAGTGTGAGCAGTAGTTTATTTTCATTTCTGTCATTAAATATCTTATTACCATCTATTTGTTTTTTCTCTCCACTCCCCTGCCGTGCAAAAAAAGGGTGATTACTAGAAGGTAGGAATTGTACAACTGCTGCAAAGTACCTTAAATCAGTGACCTTCGGCTGACCTCCGCAACTGCTGGTGTGAGCTCTGATGCTTTTTTTTTCAGAGCTAAGTTAGTACCTCTGCCATACTTTTTCTTTCATCAGATCTTATTCAACTTTTATAACGAGTTGCTGATTTGCAAGCAAAATCCAAATATAGTTATAATTAAAAAAAAAAAAAGATCTCTTGTAAATCTGAAGAGAGTGCATCAAGGACATAATGGAGCTACAGAAGTGTTTCCTGGGACTTGCTTGACCATTAAAAGTCTGCAGTTTATGTTGCATAATATAGTTTTCTGAACGTTTTTGGTAGCAGTTATTTCTAAATAGGCAAATGAGCTGCTGTTGTAACACTTGGCTTTTTCCAGACCCGTTGATCTGAATGGAAAACACGGTGCAAATTTGGGTTTCTCGTTTGCTTTCCGAGCTTTCAAAGGGGCTTCAGTTTATATTTGAAAACATGCAATTTCTTTTTCCAGTCTCATGTACCAGCTCCCTGTCATCCTTCATTCTCCCTTGTCTGACATCAGTTTCTCTCTTGTCCATTTAAAACTGAAACTTGAAAAACTGCAGTTTTATACTTTATATTATTCTTCTACCCCGGAGCTGTTTTTAGTGTCTTTATTGCAAGTAGACAGATGGTGATATTTGGTTTCCTGTCAGTTTTAATGAATATAGATAGGAGTGATAAGAACATTTGCTTCGTTTAGCAAACTTCCTTTTCTGGCTTTTAATTAATGAAGTGCTCACTGGTGTGCCGCTGCTTTTGTATGTGCTACACTTAAATCTTTTATACGACTCGACTCGTAGTGTCGGATAATGAAAAAGAGGATGAAAATAACTTCTGTCAGGATCCTTTAAAGTTTACTTACACAGACGCTGAATGCTGCAGACATCAGAAATGTAACGTGCTTGTAGCAGGACCCTTTGTTTCTGTGTATTCTGGTAATATTTTGTTTTTATACAAAGAGCCCAAAGGAAGTGTGGCCTGTGTTTGGTGTTCATTTAACCTTGGGTGAGGCTCAGTTCAGCGGCGGAGCAACTTGCTTCTCACGCAACTTCTGAAATAGAAAAAGGTCCACAGCAAAAAATTTGGTAAAATAGAAAAGAAAACCCTTGGCTTTTCAAGCTTTTTTTCCCCTCGCATTTTGCCCTGCTTTGGAGAGCACTGAAACATTAATCCTGACATTAATTTTCTTTTCAAATAGTTTGATTTCAGTGTTAGCTTAGCACACATGTTATTTTAGATTCTTCTAAACTATTTCAGAGCCCTTTGTTCTTAAGATCTTTCTCCAATGTTTAACACTAAGGGGTTTTCCTTTCTCTTTGTGTGTATTGGGGCTTTATACAGATTTGGGATTGGTGCTTGGAGCCAAGGTTGTTTAAATAATTTCTGCCTCGCCATAACAGTTTGAATTCTTTAATGGTAAAATAACCATGTCTCTGTGTGTGTAAAATATTTCAGTGGGGAAAGCCTGAATAGTGCCAGTAGATAGAAAATCTCTGTTTTAGCTTTGTATCTCTAATAGGTTAAGAGCTCACTAGATGGAGAGGAATGATTTGGGGTGAAGGACTAGAGGGGAAGATTAGTTTGTTAAGCATCTGAGTATTGCTAATTCTGAAGAAACTGATTTTAAATTTTGTTTTATCTTAATCTTCCTGTTTCCTGAGTTAAAAAATAAACTAGATTTTGTACTTTTTTCAGGACTTTTGTTTTGTTGTACCCTTATAAGGATAGGATTTGGTTCCCTGATGGCAAATCTGTTCGGGGAAAAAAAAGTTGGTCTATTTTGGAAAGCTGTTTTTAAATACTCTACCAAGCCTGGCAGGAGGTAGAAATAGTTGGTATTTTATATTATTTCTTATGTCTTTTTGAAAACGTCACAAAGTGCAAACCTTGCTCTTCTGGAAAACTTTTCTCTTTGTGAAAGATACCTCCATTTTAACTGAGCTAAAACCAAACAGAAAATGTTTTCACTGATGCCTTTGGTTGGTGAAGGCAAATAGTCAGGTGGTTCATAGCATGAATGGTACCACCCCTGCAGCCAAACAGTGACTGAGGTTTTTAAAGCATCCTTCCTTCCCAAAGGTCACAAGTAAGGAAACACGATCACAAAAGGATGCCCCCAAAACAGCTTTTGTTTAAATAAATACTCACTTTCTGTACTTGTGTTCGGTGTTGGTGGGTTTGCAGTTCTCATTCCCAGAGTGAGGAAGGCTGTGCGAGCCATTTGATAGGGAAACTTGGATCTCTGTTGGCAGGTCTAGCACGGTGCCTTCTGCTTGGGTACCTGGAAAACAGCTCACATTCTCTGGGAACAAACCCCGTGGTTCAGATCCCAGGCATGTTCAGGCACTCTATTTTTGTTATGAGGTTCCTTTCTTCTGAGACAGAAATTAACCTTGCTCCAGACAGCAGTGCACAATACCAGGGTCAGTTTTAATCTGTGCTGTTTTCCTTGTAAACAGAAAGTGCATGGTGGTGCCTCTGAGTGTGTAGACAAAAACACTTTAACATTGTTAGTTACAATATTTAAGTCGTGCTTTTATTTTTATCTCTAGTTCCTTGTCATCCTTCAGGAAACAAAACTGCCTGTCTTCTCTCTTATAATAGAAGAATGTTTTCTGATGTATCTAAGCTGGTGTGCACCGCTGTATTTGACACAGGTATTTGTGAATTTTATGTGAAATCCACGCTTGAATTAATGTGAAAAATAAACACATTTGATTCAGACTGCATAAAGCATTTTCCCTCTGCAAAGAGACCATACTCTATATTTGTGGGGTCTATTTTTCTTTAGCATTTGCTTCTTATTCTCCAAATAATTGTAGTTGCATGGTCTCCCTTTTCAATATTTGCCAAAATCTCCAGCAGTTCTTATTCTCTCATATCTCCTTCAGTCATGAGCCAGAAGGAAAAAGAAAGTCATCTGGAAGAGAAAACCCACAGGGCTTCATTCCCTTCCCACGCCCCATCATTTTCTCTCCACATTTTGAAGATGTGAAGCAATTTAGATCAGCGTTCTCCATCGTTCCTTTTTCCTAACCCGATTCCTCTTCTTGCAGAGAGAAACAAAAGGAAGAAACAGAAGAGAAGTTGAAGAAGAAAGGAAAGAAAGAGGAAAAAATAGTGGAGAAAATCAGAACAGAGTTGGCTTTTCTAAAAGGAATTGTCCAGGAAGCAAAATGAGCAGCTTCCCTCCTCTTTTTTTTCCCTGTTTTTAGCCCATCCCAGACACTGCTATTCCAGGATAAGTGGGTCAGGAAAATGGGAAAGTAATTAATGGTGATTCTACAGTTGCTGTGGGTATGGGAGAGCATCGTGGGAAGGGTGGATTCAAGGAAATGTTGGCAGGCTCTCAATGGAAAGCTCCCAGCTGAGCCCCAGGTTGCCATAGCCATCTTCTGCCATAAGACTTTGGGCCATGCCAGCCAGGTGGGAGCTGGATCAAAGTGGGAATCGAGCAGATGGATGCTCCACTGGATGCTCTAGTAGGTGAAGTGCAGCACATCTTATGTACACTGAATTTAGTATGGGACAGGATGTATTCGTGAGAGCATTTGGGGAAAGGATGGATCAGCCCTCTGAGCAGTGTTGTGAGGAAACAAACAGCAAAGTACCCTGACAGGAGGCTTAATGGGACATAATTTTTCTCTGCCAAATATTCTAAGTTTATTAGTAAGGAGTATTTCTTGTGGCCCACATGCACCTCCAGTTTTTCTATTACCCTGCAGTGCTTTGTTTCCTCTGGTTGGTGATCATGTAGGATCGGCGAGGTTTCTATGGGGTATGGTGCACATGGTACAAGGACAGCAATCTGTGCATTTCTGCTGAGAGATTGACTTGAGTTTAACATCTGCTGATAAGGATAAGGAGATGGAGATAGCACACACAGCCAGTTACAGCTTGAAGATGTCGCTGCAGAGGAACTTCTTCAAAAAAAGTGAGCCAGAAACCATGTAGTGACATTGCTGTTGTGGAAGGTGGAAGGACACACCACTTGCCTTGCTCAAATCTGCTTTTGCAAAGTTTAAATTTTATTTGTTTTTACTCTTCTTTCCTGATGGAGCCAAGCTACTGTGAAACAGCTGGTCAGGGGATAATGCCATGTTTTTGGATGCTCCTAAGGCCCGGATAGTTCTTTCCGACTCCTGGTGCACCCTCTTCTCTTGAGCGGGTGGAGCCCATTGGATTAATACTCCCAACAGCCTCTGTGCTTGGATTATTCCCCCCCACCGTCACCTGCTTGTGTTGCCCCCAGGGCCTGCAAGAAAAGGTTTTCTCTTGTTGAAAAGCAAACGCCTGAACAGGAGCTTTTTGCATCCCTGTGACACGTTCAACTCGGCCGCCGTGGAGATTCGGTGGTGGCAGCAGCGTGCCCTGGTTGCTGTGGCAGAGGATCATAAAGATTGACTTCATCCCGCTGGGACCTTTCAGGGCTGGCTGTTTGGAGACCACATGAGTCTAACTATTGTATTGAACCTTTGTCCTTTGCATGGAAAATAAAAAGACGATTCTCTCTGTTGCTATGCCTGTGTTATGATACATTATGGTTAAATAACTTGAGATCTTTGTTCACGTGATTTGAAACATTCTGGGATTATTGGTAAAAGCCCAACCCGACTTTCTGAACGATTTTGAAGGAGGAAATTAATTTCTATGAAAACAGGTCTGTTCTGAGAACGAGAATGTACAGCCCACACAGGGCCACACTTGATTGTGTGATAGTCATCAGTAACTGGTATTTTTCCTCACAAAAGACATTTTTGCTTACTACTGAAGACCTATATTGTCCATTCTTTCCAAAAGACCATCTGAAAAAGTGCTTTGGAAATGTTAGTTATTATCAAAGACAAACTTTGGAACATTTTAATTTTTCTAAATTACGGTATCAGTACAAAGACAATAAATTGGAACTGAAGACTGCTTTGCAATTTCTCTGTGCTTTAGACAAAACATTTGTGCATCTGTATCTTTTTCCCTTATGTTGAAAGTGCCATATGGAGAGGGGTCACTCTGTTTTTCAACTTGCAGATGAAATAGGCTATAAGTAGGAAACCACTCCAAACCAAATGGTTTTTCAGCAAAGGAAACACCCCAGAATTGCATTTGTCACCCGGTGGACATTTATACTGTTAACTAATAATTATGGTTTATGGTTTTATAACAAGGCATTGGTGGGGGGTTTTTTGTCAAGGGGGAAAAGGTTATGTACTTAGGAATAATGCTGTCTGTAAAAGCCAAAAAGATTGAAGGTGAACACAGTGAGCTGGGAAATGGTGGTGTGTATCCTCAGCAGACAGAAGATGTAGGTGAGCAACTGCAGGTACATCTTTCACACAAAAATGGGGAAAAAAATCTTGACTTGTGCCTGAGTCTCCAAAAGCAGTTAAATGCAGGGGCTTTAAGAGAGAGGTGATGACAAGAATAATAGAAAAAAAGAACCAAGTAGCAATATTTGGCAAATCATGGTGGGGGAATGGGGTCATCATAAAGGCCGTAGGGAAAAATATATTAGATGACTTCAAGGTCATGAGAAGATGGTGTTCCTCATCAGCTTTTTAACTTGCAGAGTAGAAATAGCACAGCTTAGGCCTATCCAAAAAGGCCCAGGAAGAGTGGGGACAAATTTCTGATGATGCTCTGCTGCGAAGCAGCACCCTGATGGCATTATCTGCTGAGAGGGAATATATGAGGCTGCTGAGGTCTCAGGGGAGGATGGAGAGAGAAGTGGTGGTTCTGCTTTGGTCCTACTGAATGCACATTCTGTACCTCTGCAAAATTTAATATTAGTTTTATCTTGGACAAACACAGAGTAAGAGCTGTCAGCATAAAAGTGGTGGAGTTTGCTCAGAACAAGGAACAGGATGGGCAGAGGAAAAAGCATCACCTGGAAGCATCTGAACCTGGGTGGATGTTGGAGTAGGAGGATGCATTTCTGGGAGGGGGAGGGATATCAGAAAAGAGATAGGAAGGGGTAGCGTTGGGAAGGTCAAAGCTGAAAAAACCAGTAGTGGTTAATATTGTGGAGACTATGAAGGACACGAGGAGTTCGGATGAGGAGGAGTTTAGCACTGACTGCAGATTTCAAAGCAAAGGTGGTGGGAACTGGAATATAGGGCTGGAAATTGAAGTGTGTTCTTCCTTAAAAAGGATTTCTCTTTCATGTTTTTAGACATCTAATGGATTTCTTGGTTTGAGAGTAATCGTGGTTATTTTCTTGTTCTGTTTCTCCCTCTTGTTCAGGCTGAAAATAGAACTTTATGTAACAATAAAAGAGATGAAGTTTATCTCTTAAAGGAGATGTTTAATGGTAACACATCAGGACAGTGTTTTGGTTTTGTTTCTGTTCCATTCCTCCAACCAAGAAAAGTCACATGAAATTTATCATTAAGTCAGAGGCACAAAAGGTTTTCTCAGCAGAATGAGGTGTCAGTACTTGGACTTATAAAGGAATTGTGCAATTCCATGCTGTATTTTTCCTCTTGCAATCCACTTGTCACAGTATGTTGTTCCAATTACGAGCCCATGCTTCAGAAAACTGTCTTTTTTTTTTTATTTTAATTTTTTTTCTTTTTATCACAGGATTTTCAAATCGACTATATCTGCTCCCTATAATTTCAAAGCAGAGAAAGAGACTTCCTAGGGCATGTTCTAGCCTTTCTATTTCAGTAATAAAGATCTGCAACTTGGTGGTAGAAGACAAATGATTCATATTGTCAGGAAAATGCCACTTTTATAAGTGGTTGTCAGGACATGTCTAAGGCAAATACAGCAAGATTAAAAGCAGTCGTCTTATGTAAACGTTCAGCAGGAATACGGGAAGCAGATACAGAATCAACAGTCAAGAAACTCTGGATGGGCTGCAATAAATACCTTGTTCTATACATTTACATAGTGGTGTGCTTGTAAATTGTGGGGCCAGTTATTACAAGGAAGTACCTTAACGCTGTTGTTTTATGTGGGGATTTAGACACCAATAAACAGATTCTGGCCTGGGTTTCATGGCTTAAAGAAGAGTTGCGTAACTGTAAGGTAATTTTTTTACGCAAACCAGGTTGCAGGCAGAGGAAATATTAGTTAAAACTCCTGGTGCTTTGAAGAGTTGTGGAACTGCCTTGGAAAGTCACTGCAGATTTACTGGCAATACATTCTGGTGAATAATTTGGTGGGTTGCTTTATAGTTTTATCATGAATCAGGAAAACCCCTACAAGAGGCAGAGGAAGAACAACTGTGCTCCATATCTTATCCATTGTTCCCTTTTAATTTGGCTCCATGTCCTTCTAATAAAAATCGGGGTTTCTATAAATTCACATTATACACATTTGCATTGCATTTGTATGTTTTATATATATGTAAATTACACTAAGATAACAAATGTTCTTGGAATCCTACATTCTTCATGCCAAGATATGTTCACTGATAAGCGGTAGACAGTTTTTCAGAGATCTATTAGAAATATTTTCATGAGTGTTTTCCCCTCAATTTTGGTGCTTTTCCAGAAAGGAGGCATTGCCTCTTTTATTCATAATTTAGTGTGTTTGTCTGTCATTGCCCCAAAAGGATTCTGACAGAAGGTTGTCCTAATATGAAAGGCTTTTTAGAGGGTGGTGTTAGGAGGCTCCTGCTGCTGGTCCATGAGGCTGCACGAGGGGACCGAGGCACCAAATTCTCCTCCACTTGCAGTGGAAACAATCTGATGGGAGCCTTTGAACCAGGGTTGTTGAGCACTTTCCTGGATGTAGATCCACTCTTCGGAAATTACTGTTGAAATTTGGGAATTCCAGTCCACTGCCTGCCCGCCTGGCCCAGGGCTTACCCTTCACACTCATCCAGCAGCTGCAGCACTGCTGGTCCCCTGGTCCCTGAGGAAACATGATTTTTGGTTTTCATTTTAACTCATGTAGATCACGTAAGAGAAAACAGAAGTGGATACAGGCTCTTCTTGGTACAATCCTACCTTTTTTAACACCAGAAATCCACAGCTCAAGACAAGTACTGTTAAGTCAATGCGCCTTTTATTTGGTTAGCTTTTTCACAGCACTGGTTTATTTTTGGGGGTGAGGATATCAAGCCCTATAGAGGAATCCAGCATTTTTTTCCCAGCTCCTCATTTAATTTTTAGGTCTTTTTGCAAATCTGCTTTTGCCTTGATTCCACTCAATGGTCTATGAGCAATTTGGCACCTTCCTCATCCTGTCTAAGGCCTGCACTCATCCCTGAGTGCCTCGAGGAAGTTTCATCCCATTGATAAAACCCACTGTGCTAACGAGGCACTAACCCCACTGTGATGTATGTAATCATTGTAAGTGGCTTCACATCTCATGAAGGTTCTGCTCACTTGCTGCTAATAAACCTTGACCTCAGTTTGGATTTGGTCTGCCTGTTACGTGTGTTGCAGCATCATTCCATCACTGCTGATACTGCAGCTTCATGGCCTTCCCTGGGCTTCTTGACCACCATATACATTTCCCAAATAATTAGAAATAAGTAGTGTAACAATTGCATTTTGGAGCCCTGTTTTGAGAAGAAGGTAAGGTTGGACCAGGTGATCTTGTGTTCCTTTCCTACCAAAGTTATTGTAAGGTCTTATGCTGAGGTTTTCTCTTAATCCTTTGTTGGCTCTTTCTTCTTTCCAAGTTATTGCTGTTCCACTGGTTGTCACTGGTGGTGTGTGGATCCAAAGGCATCCCTCGGGGGTCAGCACTGACCATTAGTTTAGTAGCCTGCCATTTATATTTTAATCACTGTTAATATTTACTTTGCCCTGTTATCAACACAACCAGAGATCTTCTCTGGCTCATTTCTTAGACCTGACTGCAGACGAGGTTCACCATTGAGGTTCCTCTACCCACTTTCCCAGACCTGATAACTGTGTTTCCTTAGTTCTGTGCCCTCATTGTACAAGATCCTTATGGGATCTACATCACAGTCTGAAGGTGCTTTCTTGGGGGTTTACAGGTTTCGTCCTTGTCAGGTTTCCCTCCTCCCTGGTGCTGTCAGTCCCTCTCCCCTTCACCTCCACAGCTCTTAGCGGTCTGAGTCGCTGTTTTTCATGTGTCGCAGCAAACCAGCCCCTTTGATTTCTTTGATCTGGCTGCAGCATTTTATCAGAGAGATGGGATTTGAAATTTAAATTTACGCTTGTTTAGAATTTGTCTTGATAAATGTGCTTTTAGTCAGGTGAATCACTCTTCCACTGGAGGCTGCAATGCAGGCAGTCTGTGAGCCCTAACTAACAGCAGGCAGGTTTGTGCAAGGATGGTGATGAGCACTACGCAACACAGGGAAAATGTGTTTTTTAATAACGATGGAGGTCCCTGGAGTGATGGGGAAGCACTGCCCACGATCTGAATGGGGATGGAGGAAGGAGAGGCTGCTGAGGATTTGTTGGAAACTGAGCTGGCTGGTTCCTTGATTTTGCTGGCAGAAGGTGCATCCCTATCCCATCAGCTGTGCAGCACTGGGGGCTCTCAGGTGGGGAGAGGGGTGGGGTCATGCACATCAGCTGAGCAGAAGGTATTGCCTCCCACCCTTAATTTTCTATTTTACTCATAAAGAAATAATAAAAGTTGTCTTGGGCATCTGTTAGAATTTAGAAAGTGGTAAATGCATATGAAGAGGCAGCTGCTGACAATGTCAAGTTGCTGTGTATGTCCCTTTTAGTCATATGTTTAGGAAACCAGTCGTGTATTTTTATACACATTTATTCCTAAAAACTGGGTATTTGGTTGCTTTTAATTTTTCAGACATTCTGTGTTTTGCTCAGTGGGTTACTCTCTAGAGTACATAATGTTTGAGTGACTTTACTTGGTAGCAGATGTAATTTCAGAGCAGGAAGAAGCTGTGTTGCAGTAGTTACCTTACTTTTGTGGATGCTTGTTTCAGGGAGGAAGAGAAATCTGTATTTGTCCTTTTCATGAAGGAAATGTAAAATCTTTTTTTATGGTAAATTTTAGAGAAAGATACTTTAAAAAAAATTAATCCAAGAAATTGCAGATCCTTTTACTTTTGTTGGGTGTTGTAAGCTTGACCTAGTTTTGAATATCATTGCGGCTTGAAGTAAAAAAAAAAGAAAAAAATTAGGAAAAAAAAAAAACAAAAAGGAGAAAACCTCCTATCGAAGATTTAATTTTGAAGACATTCCAGCACGGGCTACTATTTCACATACATATTTAATATTCTTAATTCATATTGAGGGCAAAAAGAGCATTGTTTTAATGGTACATATGACTTCAATTAAATATGTATTTAAATGGAGCACTCTAAAGGGTATGAAAGTGTTTATAAGTTTATTTTTATTCTCAGTGGTTACTAAAGCTGGTTAAGGGGGTTGAAAAATGTCTCATTTACAACTGTTTTTCTTGCTGTTGCCAAATATTGCCATTCCCCCTTTTTTTCCCCTTGCCTGCAGGTTTTGAAAGGAACGAAAATTAACATGCCTGTCCTTATTAATTACATTTTCTATTTACACTGCACGTTATAATGACAAAATGAGTTTCCTAATGTACCAATATCTTTATGTCACCAGCGCACTGGGAATATTATTGTTCCTTTCTCTTCCTCCACCAAGTCAAAACCATTTTTTTTTCAGTTTTTAATTAACAAGGTGGAGTTTGAGGAACGAAGAGGCCAAAATGTATTTTTTGAAGATGAGGAATCTTCCCTCGTATTTGGAATGGCAGGAATGTGAATGGTGCCTCAGGACCCTCATTGGGTGAGGTAGATGGTCTTAACATGATGTTACAGCTGCAGCTCAGACACCTGGTTTCAGTGGTGCTCAGCTTAAAGCTCAGATTTAGCTTCAAAAGCTTCTGAGTCATTTTTTTCTGGTGTGGTGTAAATGGCTTTCTGCTGATTGCAACTTCTTTTGCCTCTACTAATAGTTCGCCATGTGTTAAAAAAATCATGGTGTAGGTTGGAACTGTACAAAACTAACAGTCATCTGCACAGATCTATAGTATATAAATTATCAAACTGCAGGGTCTTTTTATGGGATTATTTTTGATGAGGATAATAGTGTTGATTTAAAAATCTAGGTTTCTCTGTGACATTTGACTTGATACCATACAACATTTTAATTAGAAAACCAGAATGGTGCAAAATGAACACTGTAAAGATTAAGTGGATTAAAAATGGGCAGTTTGTACCAGAGTCCTGTAGAGAATAATTTCTTGTCTTAATCCTTGCTGACATTTTTATCCACGACATGGAAAGAAATTGTAAAAACAGCATTGATGATGTTTGTAGTTGAGACAAAGATGCAGATCACTGAAGAGAGGAACTCGTAGGCACAGATGGCTCTGGATCACCTGGTTTAACGGGGTTAGTTTAATACATGAGTTAATAAACTGGAGGGTGAAGTCTGATGCACAGAGGCAAAAGCTGCATGTCATGCTTGCAGTGGTGGGTCCGTTTGATAAGCAACAGCTCTGAAATAGGATGGGGTGGTAGATGAGTGTGACCTTCAGAGCTTTGGCCAAAATGAGATACTGCTTCTGTTTCAGGCACAGGAAATTGCTTCTCCAGTGGGTTTTCCCACCTCCATCAGGTGGGAGAAGCTTTGGAGTAGATGCACGAGAATGATTTAAAGGCCTGGGAAACGTGTCATGTGAGACAGTGATAAAAAAGATAGAAGAAAAATCGCTCAAGATATTGTAAGTTAGACTCACGATAGATACGAGGGGGTAATTTTTAATCCCAAGAATAACTGCTCAGCTCATCAGTGCCGAGGGGTGAGCAGAGGATGACTAACACAGCCCAGAGAGCAGCTGCATGAGGGTGCAGGATTGGAGGATGGAAACAGGAGTTTCTGAGCTGCAGAAAGCAAAGGTCCCGTCACCTTCAGCTCCTGAGAAGCTCTCAGGGACAGGATCATCATCCAGTGGGTTCTGCATGGAAAGGAGCGGGAATGCTGTGAGCTGAAGTGTGTGTTGTAAAACAGGAAAGGTGAGGGAGGGTGAGCTGTGCAGTGGCAAGTGGGAGAGGAGGGTGCAGGGGGATTTTCTGCCCTTTTCTGACTTCTTTTGAAGGAGAACCTCAAACCTTTCTCCTTCTTTGAAACTCCTGGTTTTGAAGGATAACTTCTTGCTTCCTAAGAAAAAAGAAGCAAGCAAAACCCAACAAAAATCACATACATTTTAAATAGGGCCACTTCCTAGATGTGAGGAGGAAAAGCCACTGAGTTTCAGAATTTAACAACTAAAAGAGTGATCTGCCAAATGGTTTCTGTTGCTTCTGGTGCCTGCTGTACCTAACTTTGGGAAGATTTGTGACCATTCCCCCCAATCCTTTAATATTCAGAAATCATATGTACTTTGGCTGGTCTTACCCTGAATTGCAGCAGCTGCTCACAACCTTCTCTGCTGGTGCTGGGACTGCTGAATGGTTGGAAGTGACTGAATTCAGCTGCCCAGGGCTTGGGGCAAGGAAATCTCCGTTTGGGCATCTCCTTCAACTTTGCCGAGTTAAGAAAACACAACGGGAACTGATGAGCTGGATTCCCACAGCCCGTCCCTCCCCTGGGTCCACGGCAGCATGGGTGGTTTGGCATGTGAGTGAGATTATTATTTTTATTATTGCTTTAAAGCTGATATTAAATCAGAGACTGTATAGGGGCTTCTGCCAACCAAAACAAAAACATTTACAATCCAAGTGGGGCCCTTCAGGGGTGCGTCAGAAATGAAAGTTTCCAAAATTATTCAAGTGTACATGAAACAGCTGGAACTGCTTTGGGTTATGTTCTTGGTGTTTTGAGGTAGTGCTATGAAAATCAAATATGTTTATTAGTTTCCTAAGCTTTGTGCAAGAGTTTCACTAGGACTATTTAATAATAAGCAGTTTGCATTTGGAGATTTGTCCTTTTGTAAATGATATCTCTCACAATTTTAATGTCTCTGACATATATCACTGCAAACAAGTTCTGAAATTAGAGATGGAATCTTCTAGTGAAAATTAAACTCCAATTAATTTCACTTGGAAGGAAACAAGCACTTCAGAGAACTGTATTTTGAGAATGAAGCGTTTATTATTGTTTAAAAGCTTGGGGATATCCTGCTTGGAAGAAGTTGGGAGTTCACTGGCATCTGCTGGCTTTCTGTTCCCTCCCTTGTGCTGGGGGGTTTGGTCTTGGTTTTTGGTGCAGTCTTGTAAAGGGATTTTTGCAAGGCAAAAGGAGTCCTCAGCATTTGTAATTATTAAATGCAGTAGTGATAAAAACAACGATGTGAGCATAGTGGGTAGGTGTAACCTCCAGATCACTCGCAGGGAAGAAATAGACTGGTTGTCATTAAATCTCGCTTCAGACCTCTCTGATTAGGAAAATAAAAACCCAGAGCAGATACACCAGGAAATCAGCATAAGGATTTTTAATGGAAGGGCCATAAAGTTTGCAGTGAAGGCTGATCAGGACCCGGCACTCACCGCGAGTCTTTGTGATGCAGGCAAAGGTGATTTCTCACTTTGTGGAAGCAAATGCCATCCACCTGTTTCCTGAAAGCACCTTTTGTAGGTGAATTTTAAATAATTGGAAAGCAAGAAACAAAATTTTTCTCTTTTTCATGGGTTTCCTAAAATACCTCTCGTGAGCTATTTCTCGTTGTCTTGAGGGAGGAGGCAGGAGAGAAGTTGCCATGGCGATGCGATTTCGGTTCCATCACCAGTCAATACAGCAGTGCTGTGTTACACGCTTGGCCCATCTGTTCCCCTCGGTGGAGACCCCATTCAGCTGGAGGTTTCTTTTGTGTTCACAAAGTGGGGTAATAAGTGACCTTTTATTATAGGTGGAATCGCGATGTGGGTGGAAAATAACTTCTTTCAGATGTGGATGCTTTCCTTACAGCGAGGGGGGGTG
Source organism: Margarornis squamiger (assembly GCA_035222235.1). NCBI lineage: Eukaryota > Metazoa > Chordata > Aves > Passeriformes > Furnariidae > Margarornis > Margarornis squamiger. Next base: position 67,748,342 of record JAWWTY010000123.1, read on the forward strand.
AAATAGGCTCATTTTAAAATTAAAAATCAAATTCCCGAAAGCTGCTCTGATACAATATTTCTTCAGGACTAATCTGCAAGTCCAGTTCAGAATTGCAAAGTGCCCATTGAGTCCAGTGCTTGAATGAGCAAATATGTTCTGTATCACAGCACTGGTTTCAGCGTCTCGCTTTTAACTGGAGCTGTTTTAAAGAATGTCAAGTCATGAGATTTTTTTTATTTTTTTTTAACTTGTAACTGAAAACCAAAAAAAAAAGGGGAATAAGGTTTTCCCCACCAATTAAAAACCAAACAGTAGCACCATTCATGGCTTTTGCTGTTCCCTGAGGCTTCAGCTTGGGAAGGTGAGCAGCACCGATGGGGATGGAGGCATTGCCAGGAGGGCCAGAGTGCTCAGCCCTCCGTGGCTGGAAGGAAAATCAATCACAGTGTGCTGGGGTTGTGTAACCCTGACCCTGTTACATCCCAGTTATTGCCTTTTGGGGAAAGGCTTGTTTTCCTCTGTGCTAAAACGTCCCGTGCTGCTTGCCTAATTTCCCAGAAAGGGAATCAATGCATAGTTTTTTTGGTTTTCTTTTTTTTTTTACTCCCTACATTTGATACCATCATATGGTAAATATTAAGTTCTTTGTTTTTCTACTCTGGAAAAAAAAAGTACTTTATTTTCTTAAACTTAGAGTAGTAAGAGTCTGCACAGTAGTGGCGCCATGGCAGGCACGCTGCAGAGCAAACAGCTGGCAAAGTTTGGATCTAAAAAGATCTGAATTTAGGCAGGTCTTAACAGCATCAAATGTAAAATATTGAAGAGTATATTTTTTTAAAAAAAACACTCAACTTGATGCAGGAGAAAGATAAAACCAGGATTTCCATGACATTTCTCCATTTTTCAGTATCTTGCCTATTTGCTTTATGGCTGAAGAGGAGGTTGGACCTGAGTTTCCTGGATGCTGTTGGGTTGCAGCACAGAGGAGAGGAAACAAGCCCTGTCTTCTGTGGGTTTGGACCATGGTGGCAGCTTTTCAGCACCTGGTAGCCCCTGTCAGCATCATCTCTAGTGTCCACGTGGGCTGTCACTGGATTTGCTCTTTAATCTGGGTGCAGATGCCTTTTTGGTCAGTGGGGGTGGCCACTAGTGTTCCACTGGATTGGTGTTGACCTGACTGAAGGGTCTTGGCCATGAGCTGCGTGGGGATGGAGATTGGAGGGGAATGGCTGCCTTCGTTACGAGGCGTTAATCAGCAATCACAAGCGCTATCCCCGGTTTTAATTTTCTGATTTACAGTAATAGAATCTGCATAAACGGAGCGCTGTTGTACAGCAGCCTCATCTAATTGAGCCTCCTGCTCGTAAAAGGTAATTAAATACAGACTGTGTAACTGTAATTAATGAATAAGGGTGGAACGTCACTGGCAGTGGATCCATAACCAGTGGTGTCTGTTGTTCCACAGGTCACCAGTTGGTGCAGACACTGGTGTAGGGGCAGAGCTGCCCAGGAGGAGCTCCCTTGTCCTGCTGCATCTCCAGTCTGGGCGTGGAGCTGTCTCAACCCCGTCGTCAGATGAGAGTTTTATTGCAAAGCAAATGTGCTCAGTGCCTGTGATTTTCCATACTGACCTTCACATCTTCACAGAACAATTACAGAGGCACAACGTAACTTAGTTCCTTTGGAGATACTTTAAAAGGTGTAGTTGACTTAAGTTTCCAAAACTTTAACTTTCCTGCAAAGGAAAAACGAGCGTTGCACTAACCCATTTTATCTTTTTTGTTTATTAATTCATGTGGAAGTTAATAAAAGCCCTGGTGTTTTAGTTGGATGTGTAGTACTTTTTGTTAGTGCCTCCTTGGTTCTGTCCCGGCTGAAATGAGACTTGGGTGGCAAGGTTTGGAGTTGTTTCCTTTTTACTTTAATATTTGCTACCTTCTTTTTGTTGAAAACGCATTGTCTGCACAAATCTGAGTTGTCTAAAATATTCCAACAAACTGCTCAAGTAATGACTGTGTTAATATTGTGTCAAGGGGCTGCACTTCATATTTTGTATTTTTTGTGTTGTAAAGACACATCCCCCTATGTTGAGAGAGATGTGGGACTTTGAATGTGCTCAGTGCAGCTCTGAGATCTCCTGTGATGGGACCTTCACTCTGTGTTAACTGGTGTAGAATCTCCTCGTTAAACTGGGGTTGACTTTATAGTTTCTGAGACCAGAGCTGACCCTTTGGTCACTGAAGAGAAGAAAGGATGTTTAAAAATCTCCCCAAGCTCTGGGTGGATGTTCATCAATTTCCAGTGATGTCTGTTGGTCTTCCACCTACTTCCATTCAGTAGCTGAATCTATGCTAATAACTTACCTATTGAGAAACTACAACCTTTTTCCGTAGCATTATCAGACCTGGTGATAGTTGTTATTTTAAAAAAATTCTATTACTGTAAAAATTCCCACTTATTATAAGGAAATTCTGAATGGTCAAGAGGCATTTTTCTTTTTCTCCTTCCAGTTCTCTTCTAGGAAATGAAGTTCTCCTTCCATTAGTTATCTTTGAAATTGAAATCCTTGAGTTTCTCTGTGCTTGTATCCAGGGCCCACCCAGAATAAACCTCTACTGTGCAGTACAGTAGTGGTGGGGTTTTTTGACAGCTTTGCCAGGAAAAGATTGCCTGTTTGTTCTCGTACGATTTTCAAGTTACACTTGTCACTCTCTGTGGGCATGGGGAACCAGCAGCAGCTAAATGCCAACCAAAAATACTCCTGCAGGCACTCAGGCACTTGATTCTTTCTCTTTTTCTTTAAATGCCATTAATTCCTTGTAGTTGCAAGGAAAATGAGGCAATGCAGAGAAGCTGGGGGCATATTCAGGAGGAAGCCAGTTGTGGAGTTACCACGGAGCTCCAGCCTGTACACGAGGGGATGCTGCAGGTAACTGGGCTCCTGATACTTCAGCTGGGTTAATAAAAACCACAGCAGCCACACAAGGAAATACTATATTTTTTAAGACTAGCAATTCAGTATGACTAAATGTGGACTGAAATTGCTGAATAAGGATGAACTGCAGAAACAAGCTCTTTGGGCATCCTTTTGAGTGTGTTTTCCACCACCCCTCGTGGTTGGTGTACAGACTTTACCTGTTCCAGGCACTGCTTCCATTCTTGATGTTTCTGTTTGGACTTTGCCATTCCCAAGAGTACTAATACTATTTGGCACTATATTTAGTGGTTAAGCAGGTAATAATTTGTTTTTGAAATGTACTTAAAACCTATTAGTTTTCTAATTTTGTGTGTTGCTCTGGGGTGGGGTCAGTCTGTTTTCCCAAGCAACAAGCCACAGCACAAGAGGAAATGGCCTCAAGCTGTGCCGGGGAGGTTTGCCTTGGATATTAGGAAAAATTTTCTGCACTGAAAGGGCTGTCAGGCATTGGAACAGGCTTGTCTAGGGCAGTGGTGGAGTCACCAACCCTGGAAGGATTTAAAAGACATGTAGATGTGGCACCTGGGGACATGGTTTAGTGGTGGCCTTTGCCGTGCTGGGTTAAACTGTTGGACTTCATGATTTTAGAGGTTTTTCCAAACCTGAATGATTCCCTGATTCTGTGAGTGGCTCCTGCACACAGAGCATCTCTGAGAGGCACGTGGGTGCCTGTCCTGTCCCCTCCCTGGGGACCTGCGGCTGGGTGGCAAGCACTGGGTGGCATTTAGAGCACCTTAGCTTGGCAAACATTTTGGACTGGTTGCCACTGTTTGATTTAATGGTATTGATTTCCAGATTGTTTCTTTTGAAGAAAAGGTAATTTGTTCAACACATGAATCTGTTTTTGTTTCTTAGGCCTGTGAATTCCCAACCACTGCTGCTCAAGAGCTGTTTGCCAATGACTTCTTTGTTTTCTTCGTAGAAAAATTCGTAGATGTTAAAATTGCTCCAGCAAAAATCAATTTCAATTAGTCTCTGCTTTGTTACCCATTAGCACTTCTGGGGTAGAGGTTCAGTGAGAGAAGCTGGAGGTTTTTAGCTTTGTCACAGGATATTGGTAGGGACGTTGTTAATGGCCTCATCCAGAGGGTGGACACAGAGAAACAAACAAGACTTTTCATTGACCTGAATTCTGTTCAGAGAATCTCATATAACTTATATATATATCTATTTACAGAATGAGAGGAGTCATCCAGCCTGGCTTTTGTAAGGAGAAGGCACATGGATGATATTTTTCTCCTAAATTTGTGACATCATATTTCAGCGCAGATGAACTCAGACATCTGTTGAGAGCAGGACAGTAGAGATCACAAAAAACCAAATTTAAAGAAAACCTTAAAAATTAAAAAAAAAAAATATTTATAAATCCCCCCATCTTTGTAGATGATAGTACAGAGTTTGATTCGATTTGAAAAATAAGATGGCGTTACTACAGCACTTACAAAATTTAAATTTAAATTTATAAAAAATGAATTATAGATCAGATGGGGGATTATATTTGGAAATGTGCACTTACGTCTTGTGTGCTGTGGCAGTAAATACTTCATGAATGCAAGGATTTCAAATTAAATGTCTGGTAATAGAAATGTGTTTCTATAATGCCAATTCCTGCCATTGAGTTCAAAGTGAGAGACTTCCAAATACCTTCTTGTTCCACACACTGTTAAGTAAAAGTAACCTTTGTTAAGCAAGTAGGCAGCAGGCTCTTAAATAACCCCCTAAGACACTGCAAGTATTTGCTCAACTGTGCTCTTTTGCATATTGCAGATGGGATTTTTTACAATTAGTTATTCTAGAATTTTACAAATGGCAGGGGTGTGTATACGAATTGATAGATTTCATAGCAGTTGCATAAAATTTGTTTCAGTAAGGCTCTGGGTTTTGTATGCTTCTCTCCAGTTGGAAAAATCAACAATTTTTATTTGCAATTCTGTCTGAATTTTCTGCCAGCCATTTCACCTGAAAACCTGAAGCTGTGGAATTGTGAGTTATAGGTACTAAATATGCCTGGCTGATGGGGACCCCACCTTTTGTGGTGATGCAGCTGAAGTTTGCCCGAGCCGTCTGCGAAAAACTCTTGCAGAAAGTCTGACTGCAGAGCAGAGTTTTATTTATCTGGCAGGAGATCTTCACAGCACAAGAAAACACCTTGCCAGGTAACTGGTTCTGGCAGCAGTGCAGAAGAGTTACTGGGCATCTCCACGTGGTATTTATTAGGTGTGTTTTGCAGCTCCCACAAACAGACTGAGCTGGTTTTAAATGAACAGCTCAAATGGCTCAGCCTTTGCAAGGGCAGCGCTGAGCTGAGTCTGGACGAGCTGTGTCTGCACTAAGGCAGCTGCTGGGGGGCTTGTGCAGCTCCCACTGCCCTCCTCCACCTCCCCAGGAATGGCCCACAGACATGGGGGGAGTTCCTGGTTTATAGTTCTTGGTTCCTGTTAACATCAGCATGCCAGCTGGCCATGTGGAGTGAGCACCACGGGCAAAAGAACAAGGTACTCAGCTTATATACATATGTATTTGATATATACAAATAGATTATATATATATATATTATAAATACATATAAGTGCTTGCACACACATAAAAATAAATATATGTGAATATATAAAACCATTTAATATACATATAAAAATACGGCCAGTTTAGTATAGAAAATAAGAAATTATTCTGCCCTCAGAGCATGATTTATTACAAGTAAAACAGTCCTCTGCAGCTGAATTGCTGCTTTGATTGTTGCTTGATGTGGCAGATAAACTTTGATTAATCAATGGTTTTATTTAGGTACTTGTAGGATGAAGTTGTGTGATACCAAGTTTTAAAGGTGGGAATTGCAGTTACCTGAGCTGGAAGTATTTTCGAGGGTTTTTTTTTTTTCATCACAGTTCAAAGTGGTCTTGCTCCAAGTCACCTAATTTAAAGGAATAGTCATGCAATTAGTCATCTAATTGAAAGAAATAACAGCTTAGATAATAAGAAAAATCTGCCTTTCGTTTTGCAAAGTTTGTAGTTAATATTGGCAAGTTTTCCCAGCTTTGTTGTTTTTTTGTGCTGAAATATTAGACCTGAGCGGGGAGTCGATAGTGGCAGAGTATCTGAGCAGCCCCGAGGGGCTGAGTGGAGCAGTTCCAGATGCTGGAAAAATCTTCTTTATTTTTTTGTATTTTGTAAGGGACCAGTTGTGGTACTGTAATTCTCTCGTGAATTTTAGGAAAGCTTGTTTCAAAACTAACATTTGCTCACGTGGAATCTCTTGTTCTGCACCTGGAATAAAGGTGGGCTCGGGGAAGGGTTTCTTTGCTCGAAAAAAGTAATAAAACAAATTTTCTAAAAGGAAGAAGAGTCGCTCTCATGTTTAAGACCTTTTTCAATCTTCAGAGTTTCACATACATTACCTTGTTAATTCTGTGTCAAATTTAATTCCTGACTAGATTCTTCCTACCCGTACCTACTGCTCTCCTCTTACATCCCCAGAGATCAATCTGTTTTCTGTATACACTGCTCTCTTCGCTCCTTGCAGCTCTGGCAAGCAGAATTCAGGGGCCTCGGAAGGATGCAGGAAGAATGAAGAGCAGCAGATTTTCCACAGCTCTCCTTGCACCTCTTATTGCTCCACAGCTGAGTTAGGCTGGGCAAAGCTCTTTTTGCTTTTTTCACTGACAAATACTTGGGCATTCCTGTTTTCCCACAAGTGCTTGTCTGTTCTGTGTGCTGTAGCTAATTTAGGCATTATCCTATATTATATATTATTATAGGTAACTCCTTAAGAATTTGGGTCAACACAGTATCATTTTCCCTTGCTGGCCGGAGGCAAGTTTTTAAATTATTTTTTTTTTTTTAATATTTATTAAATTTCCAGATTTGGAATTACCAAATTGTTATTTCCAAAGGCAAACTGAAAGTTAAATTTTAACTGGAGGTGACGACACGTTTCTCAGCACTTGGTGGGTGTGTTACCTGGGTGCAAGGCAGAGAGCGATGGTGGTGGAAGTTGCTGCACATCTCCCACCAGAAACAAGCAGGTACAAGCCATGCAGTGGTGCTGTGGGAAGGAAGGGAAAGTGTTGGAGCTGGTGAGGTGCTCCATGCTCTCCTGATGCCGTGGATTTCTCTCTGGTTATGGGGACCATCTCCATGCACAGGGCTGTGGATCATACACACCTGCTTTTCTTGCTCCTGGTTAGACCAAGATCTTGACTCACTCACTGGGTTGCTCACAGAGGTGGAAATCAGGTAAAAGCATTTAATGTCCCTATAAATTAACACTATGACCCCTATGACCTCTGAAATCTGGCTAATCAGGGTCTCATCTGGCTTTTTTGTGTCTGTAAGCACTGAGGTTCCCAGCTCTGGCACGTGAGCTGGAGCCTCTCTGATTACCCACCCTGCATGCTGACTTTGGGGTTTTAATTATCTTCCTAAAAGCCAGCATGTTGTTACCTTTTCAGAAACACGTGCTCAGTTCTTACGCAGATGTTGTTCTTTCAAAACTATTTTTGTAAACATCCTTTTTTTGGGGGGCCGAGAGGTTTCTGGTAGCTATATATAGCTCTGTGTGATTTCCTGGGGGAGCAGCAGTGGTAAATCAAGCCCCATCAGTCAGGTATTCATCCCTCCTGCAGCTCCCAATTCTCATGAGAAAGTTGAAAGAATCATGAATTAAATTACGCTTAATTGGTAATGAATTTAAATTCATTCAGTTTATTTCAATTTCTGCTGCTGCTGCGTGGAAAGTAATTTTAAATGAAGGATGCAGATACGTGCAGAGATAACGGTGTCTCAGAAAACACTAAAACAGGGATGTTGAATGATGCATTTAACTGATGATTGAAAAATTGGATGAAATCTTGTGGAATGGCTGGAAGTACTTACACTTTCTCCATCTGTGACTTACAAAGCCAGTATAAACTGAAAGGTGTTTTTATATCTCGGATGTTTCACACACACAGGTCAGAAGGTTGTAATTACTCCTACTACCTGCTTATAGTTTAATATCTAATTTTTTCCTTTTGGAGATGTATTGCTTCTTACTGCTGCTCAAGAAAACGGAGGCAAAAATTACTTATTTCACTTTCTTCACTCCTAAATTTTTTTGTTGGTTGCCTATGCCAAGGTGTTGGTTTTCTCCAATTAAAATGTGAAAGTTATCAAGTGATGAAATGGGATTTTGTAGGTGATAGCCATAATATATCTGTTTACCATTCAGGAAACTTAGACATGCATTTGCAGATTCCAGCTGTGTAAGAACAGCCTGGGGGTAAATCTTACAAGCATAAAAGTGTCATATTTGCATGAATTTTCTTTCCTGCATGTACAGATGAAGTTCCAGAAGCAAACAGCTCCACATACAAATCTGAGGGATGGGTTGGGTGTTTTGGGCACCACATGTACGTCTTGTAAGTTAATCCTTCCCAGTGCCTGTGTCTGCTCTTTATGGATCCACGCGAGTTGTGTGCTCTTCCAAAAGAAGGGAAACCTTCTGAAAGTGAGACTTAGAAAGTGTAAAGTTTCAGCCAGACACCCAGCACCGCAGGGAAGATGTTCTGGGGTATTTAGAGAGCTGTTCTTGACACGGTCCTGGCTGTAGATCATGAAAGAAAAGTAAATCTGTATCAGTCTAGTTTCCTGATTGGGTTTTTTTCCATTGGTTGCCTTCTATTTATTTGAGGTGGGACCTGTGAGCTTTTACAGAGAGGGAAGGCTGATAGAGCAGTTGTAGCTCATACATTGCAATAGTTGGAAGTCATACTTTTATGGTTTTATGCTACTTTTTCTTTTAGAGCTTTAGTTTTCAAATCCCATCTGTGTTTTTATTTTCAGTTTTGTAAAATACACTGATTTATATAGTGAAAGTTTAAAGTTTTGAAGCTTTGACTCGTGGGTTACTAAATATTTAAGATTTATTTATTTATTTTTTTAAACCAAGCAAAACACAAAGCAAACCCCAGCCCTTTCTCATCAGCTATGCTCTCTGTTAACTTCTCCAGGCTCCAGCTGAAACAGAACAGGCAAATCAATAATTGCTGTTTGATAATGTGTTGGTAATAATGCAGCTGCTGGACTGTGAAGGCTCATACCATCCTTTTTGCCTTGCTGCAGTTGTATTGCTTATGTGCCACAGGTAAATGCTGAGTGAGTTATCTGCTGAGATCTGTGGTTTGTTTTATGGATGGTCAGAATCAAAGAGAAAGCTTTGAATAACTAGTGGGGTGACAAATTCAGAAATGTGCAAAGAGTTCATCACCTCCTGCCTCATGTTATTTTATCAAACAATGAACAAATACTGGTGCAAAATATTCACATATTTTAAAAAACCCCTATCCCAGTGCTCCCGCAGCTGGTTAAATAGTGCAGAGCTCTTGCAGCTACTGAATCAAGTTAATTTGGGCTTTTAAAAAATATACCTGGAGACTTTGGGTGGTTCAGCATCAGTGCCTGCGAGCGAGTGGTGATGAATGGGGTTTTATGTGCTTTTGGAGTGAGGTTTGGAAGGGCGTTTCGGCTTTCTGTGATGTTATCCCAGAAGTTTTTGATAGAAAAGGCTTTTTGACACGATGCTGTGCCAGAAGCCTGTGCAGGCAGTGACCAGCTGCCCTGGGAGGGGTCATTCCAGAGCCCTTTTGGCTGTGCCACATGCCTGTGGTTGACTGGCAGCACCAGGAGATGTCAACCTTGTCACCGTCCCTGCTGAAAGCTGGGTTTAATGATACAAAAGGAGATTCTAGTTTGGAAGACTGGTTCAGACATCACCCTGGGAACTTCCCAGCCATTTCTGCTACCTGGATAACATCACTGCAGTTGTGCCAGGCTTTTTGGAGCTATGCCCTTGCTCTTGTGACTAAACCCAGTAACAAACCAGTGCCTGCAAGCACCAGGCAGGTATTGGATGCTTTCATGGCTTCGTTTTGCTCTTTTTTGGTACCTGTCTCCTGCAATAGTGTTATACTTGATTCTTATTTTTTTGATGGTATGTAAATTTCCAACTTGTTTTAACTCTTGTTATGCATCAAGTGTATTATTGAATACATCAGAAACCTTTTACTGGGCAAGCATTGAAGCTAACACTGATGAATTTGCTTTCTCCAGAGAAGCAACTTCCAACTAAATATTGTTAATCAATCCATGCCAATGATGTTGGACTATTTCGGGGCTTTTTGTGAAGGGATGGAAATGGTGGCCTACTCAGAAGTGGGGAAAGGGACATTTTCTGAGGAAAACCTCCAAATTTTTCTAAAGGAGAGTAAAGTTTTGCACAGATGCTAATGCTGGCTTCAGGTAGTTCCTGGGGATATACTTGCACCTTGTGTAAAGAATAAACTTGGGTAGTGAAGTAAAACACTGTTTATTAAATGCAGAAAATTAATGTGTGCTCAGTTAAGGCTGAGAAGTGAAACAAATAAAACTTGTGGCATCTAATGCTACATGAACTAAAACATTACCATGACTAGATAATGTTTATTTACAAGTAAATATAGTGGGTTAAAATTTAGTGAATACAAAAAGCATTGCTAAAAGTATTACTTAAAATAAAGCGTATGTTAAATAAGATGGAATTAATCAATATCATGGGTTAAATTCAATGAATGCAGAAAGCACTGCTAAAAATATTGCTGAAAATATAGCTTGTATTAAATGAGATGGAGTTAATCTTGGTTTAGGAGTCCACTGTGAGGTGGGATTTGCGTTTCATATATTGCTTTTTGGAGACACTACATTGATAAACTTACTAACTTTTTTCCAGTTCATCGTGCTTCTTCTGTAAAGGTGATCCAGAGTGTACAAGTGCACACTGGATGTAATTAGAACAAAATCAGTAATTATTACAACTCTGCACCAGGACCTACCAGCCCGTGTGGCACTAGGCTGCACTCAAGCGCTTGTGATTAGAAATTTTTCATTTCCTTTGCTGCTGCGAAATTTCCCTGGGTTTATTTCCAACTTTCAACACCTCTTTCCTGAATGCATTTCAATCTTCAGCACTGTCTGCATTAAAAGAAGGGGAAATGAGAGTAAGGGGGGGAAAAAAAGCCTGAAAGAAGTGTGAAACAAACCCAGTATAATTTTACTGAGGAAGGACCTGACAGAGGTCCTGCTTATGCTGCAGGTGGCTTTTTGTTCAAAGCCCTGTGAAATACCATGCAAAAGCAGTTTTGAACTTTATAATCCATCCAATTGTCCAAAGGTCTCAGCAATCGTCCTTTTTTAGCAAGTTCTGTGAAACAAGCCAAATGCACTGTTGGTGTTCTTTATTTTTAAGTTGAGCCACTGTTTAATTCTGTAAGCACTTTCAATTGCAACGTTGCATTTTCATCTCAATTACACCACTCTCTGATTTTATCTGGGGTGAGTGAAAATAACTTTTTAAAAGCATTTGGGGGGGGGGATTTTATTCAAATTCTCCAAAGTCTTTGCTTCAGATGAAGCTGCCTGCCCTCGTTGTCCACAGCTCATCTCTGCCCATGTTCTGGGGGATGCACCACAGGAGGGGTTGGGTGGATGGTGGTGGGAGCTCCAGTTCACACTGCACAAGAAACCACAATCTTGAGAGCATCCTCTGGAGCAGGAGCACAAGGCAGTGTATTAATTGCATGCCCCTCTTCTGCTCCCAGCAGCATGAAGAACAGTGAAATCAAACCGGTATTAGGTGCAACAGTTGTTTCTAAAAGGTCAATTTGCAAATACTGAAAAAAAATAATAATTATTTTCCATCAAAGCAATTTCAAAGTTGCATCCTGTTTAACGCCAGCTTCTGCACAAAAATAAGGTACAGCCCACATACAGAGGGTAGGCTTAGATGTTGGGCAGAAATTCTTCATGGTGAGGGTGGTGAGGCCCTGATACAGGGTGCCCAGAGAAGCTGTGGATGCCCCATCCCTGGAAGTGCCCAAGGCCAGCTTAAATGTGGCTCTGAGTGCCCTGGCCTAGTGGAAGGTGTCCCTGCCCTTGGCAGGGGTGTTGTATCTAGATGAAGTCCCTTCCAACTCAAACCATTCTGTGATACGATGTGATGAAACCTGGTATTTTCCCAAGCCAATGAACCTATTTGTGCTTTAAGGTATATGGGACATGGAGGGGGCTGATGGCAAAACTCTGCTTCCCTTCTCTGTGACCCCCAGAAGGGCAGCCGGGGTGCAGCACGTGCCCCCCTTCAGAAGGATGCTCTCTGTGGGAACTGAGGCTGGGATGCCAGAGGCGAATTATTAAGAGGAAGTTCTCAACAGAGGCACAAGCTCTCGGTCTAGAGGAGCACAGAAGTCCCTTCCTTACCTTTCTAATAGAGCTGTTTCCCTAAAATGTGTTGTTATTTGTTTGCAGCTGTGTGAGGCACCGAGCAGGATTGTGGCAAATGAAAGCAGAGGCTTGTCTGTGCAAGGCACCCAGCTTAGAGCAGTGTTGCTGTCATTATCTGTGCTATCGGGTGTCTGCACTTACAGCTGTCATGTACGTGGGGTTAAAAACACAGAAACTGCTGTACTTGGGCTCTGCTGTCACTTGGAGCTGAGGGTTTGGCAAAGGAACATTATTCGCTTTTTTGCCTTTCACTTAAGAAGTTATTTAAAAGAGGATAATTGAAACTGGGTGGATGGATGGGAGGGGTTGTGCCCCCGGAGGCTTTGCCCTCTCTCTGTGCTGCTGCCCTGCTCGGTGGGGGTACGTGGCAGGATGCAGTGCTGCAGCTGCAGCCAGCTGTGCTGGGCAGCTCCACAGTCAGAATGTTTGCCCCCATTGTTCTGCTGAGGTTACTGCCCATTCAGACAAGGCAGAGCTTTGGCCTCTCGACACTTCCCTGTGTCACAACTGATTTCATTTTTTCCTATGAACATTGAAATTTTCCAAGCAGATGGAATTGTTCTCTTTTTTTGTTGTTTGGTGTTTCTTAGGGTTTTTGTACGTGTTCCTGCTGGAGGAATTGCAGTATCCTTGAACATCACTCCCATCCATACTCACATCATCAGGCTGGCTGACAGTGAAAGGGGCTGGCAGACGGTGGAGGCAGATTCAGGAATAGTCTGTGATCCGCTGTGTGTCATGTCCGTGCACTTGGTAGAAGTGATGGGTTTAAGGGGCACTGCTGGCCACCCCTGTACCTCTGCATTATTGGCTGTAGATAAGATGTTTCGGTGAGCAGCTTGTGTGAATAGTCAGTACGTAAAAATCAAAGGTAAATGGTTTGTAATGACAAAAAAAACCCACAGAAAAGGAGAGTTTTGTGTGCCAGGTGTAACTGCGTGGCTGGAGCTGTTGCAAAGATGTCAGCCTGGGGATTACAAGAAAACAGCAAATAAAATGAATTGTCTTAATTTTATTTTTCATTTTTGTTACTGTGCAGTGTTATACATATACACCTCCCTTACATCCCCTCCATGCCTGGCTGGTATTTCTGCAGTTATTCTACAATTCCATTTGTTTCCAAGCTTAAAAATCAAGCAAAACTACATCATTTAAAAGTCTCCCTGTGAGTCACTTCTGTGTGATTAATTTTCTTTTGTAAACCTCTGTCAGATGCCAGTGCCCCTAAGAGGAGCAGTGCAGTTTCACAGGTTTGCCCCATTTTTTCCATGGATCCACGGCCTGATGCCCCATCCAGCAGGACAGAGGTAGCAGGGAATGCCATAATGCAAACGAGTGCTCTGCCACTGTGGCCTTGGGCCATCCAAAAATCGTGTCAAGTTGTCATGGATGTTGCGTGACGTGGGAGTGATGGCATAAGGAATATGTTATGTATCACTTTTGCAGTTAGGAAATTATGGAACAGTTTTACTGTGGTATTGAAATACGGTATTAATCACTTTCCATTACTGGTGCAGAATTTAGCAGTCAGATTTTTTACTTGATTAATAGACAAGGCGCTGGCTTGAATGTTTTTCAACAGTCTACCCTTGTTTGTCTCAACAACAATTGTTTTTTATCACATGGGTACACATCTGTCAAAAAAAAGGCGCTCTGGCTCATTGGTGGCATTAGTCTGGCATTGTCTTGCATTGCCTTTATTAAAACCCCCTTTGTCCTATTGTTGCTAAGTGATCTATCCATCTTAATATTTTCCTGATGTCTAAGCTACTGTCTGTTAATGGCATCCTAATGCGTTCTGAATTGACATATTTCACATCATTTAAACTCTGCTTACCTATTTATTATGCAGAGGTCATAACTCACTAAGTGAAAGTCACTCGAAGGATTTTTCTTCGCAATTTCTCTAATTTTCCTTCGCTGCGCCGTAAGGAAATTGCAGCTCTTCCACTCACTTATTGCACCGTTGTGATAAAGGCTCTTCCCCACCCTGGCATCCCATACACAGAGGAGCTCTGTATGTTTCATTTCCTTGCCTCCCATTTGTGTCAGCCTGACGTGATATTAAAACCGGGAAATGGGGCTGTTTCGTGCAGCCGTTCCTGGCCCTGGGAGGAACAAAGATGACCTGGCTGGGGTGGGATCCATCCTTGCACAGGGAGACTATCAAGTCGGTGCTTGCTGGGGCTGGGATTGCGTGTCACTCAATCTTGTCAAAAATTCTATGAATATTCAATGAGGATTTTAATGTATTGTCATCAAGGAAGCAATTTCTGTGTAGTCATATTAAGCATGTTGTCATCTCTGCAGTTTAAATACATTGTTTTGCCCATGAAGTGACCTTAGGCAATTTTAAAATGGTCTCGTTTTTTCTCCATTTGCCTTATACCAAATAAATTAGTTTTACCTAATAGGAATGAACCTAATATGGATCTAACACATTTGTATAGGGAGAAGCACATTTTAATAAATAATCACAGTATTATGCTACACATACCAGGATTTATCTCTCCTGCTTATGCTGACACAGAAGGTTTGAGATATGGTCAGGTTGGCTGCAGTCAAGTTGTTCTCTACCTGAGGTTTCATTATGAGTTCAATTTTCAAAGGAAGGGCCATAAATTTAGCTCCTCACTTCCACTGTGGATGGTGTTTAGATCACTGAATGCCTCATTGTTGTATGTTTAGGTATCATTTAAGCTTCATTGCCCAGGCAAGCTTCTTATTTGCATAGATGGCATAAGAGTATGTTTTGCTGGATACAGATTATTGTGGGAAAACCAGCTGGGTGCTAAGTTTAGAGTAAAGTTTAAACTGAGTAAAGTTTAGATTTTGAAGTTGGTTTCCTAGATTGTAGAACTCTTCTAATTGCATATCTCTGTACCTGGGCGAGAATGTGAACGTTGTTTCTTGATAGTAAATTGGTGCCTATAATGCTGTGATGATTTCTTTTTGCATGTGTCCTGAGTTACATATTTTTCCCCTGAAATCAGAACAGACTATTTCAGGATAAACAGAATGTGACATTTTAGACTGAAATGTGAACAGCAGAGCCTGGATAGTCACGCCAGTGGTTGTACCGGGAACAGGTGTATTGTTGGATGGACTGGAGCAGTGCTATGGCTGATGTGTAGTGAAGTCAAGGGAGAAAGCATTAGGGTGTGAAAGTACTGTGTTAAAATGCTGTTCATTAGAAAACCTGAAAATCCTGAAGAGTACAGGAAGGTATATGTTGCTTTACAACTACTTATTAACTCAATTAAACTGCGTTTTGGGCTGGGAAGAGAGCAGTGTATTCATAGCTCCAAAGTGTAACTCTGGGCCAACACTTTAGAAATTAACTGGAAAATTTCGGTACCTTTTATGTCTGTGTGAAAACATGAAAGTATCTGATTTTTCAGAGGATGGTTTATCATCACTTCCAGGCCCAAGCAGTAGTCACTTTTGAAAAATACAGTCTTTGTTTCTAAGGATACCAAGCCACTTTCTTAAAAGTGATTGAGTTCCTGCACTGAATGTCCCAGTATTGGAGGAGAGGTTTTTGCCAATTTTGCAAGATGGCATTCACAGCCTCCAGCTTTGCAGCTAGACTTGAGAAAACTTCCCTTAGTACCTTCCCAGGATTGTTTCCTCTCTTCTATAAAAGCTATCAAAGTAACTCACTGATAAGAACCTTCACGAAGTTTATTTTACTTGAGTTACTTCATGCATTAGTTATGTGTATGAGTAGGAATGCTCTTTGGTCATATCCTTTGCACATGGATAAATGTGCTGAATGTATGGATAAAGCTGAACTGTGTTTGTGGCTGGATGCATCTGTGGGCTTTCAGTGACAGGCTGTGAGGTTTGTTTCCTTCAAAGACACGGAGATGTCCATTTATAAATAAACAAGTAATCCTTGCTGGAAAAGTGTTACTTCTTGTTTGATAAAACCAGGAATGACTGATTTAAATCATCATGATAATCCATTCATTGTTCATTGACTCATTTAAGTCATTGTGATAATCTTAAGATTTCTCATTTGTATTCAGACTGGAGAAGGAAGAACATAAAACCTCATGCATTTTGATACAAGTCAATCCACAGTGTCATTGGTATTTTCTATAAATTATCTAAATCTTCAGGCCAGCTCCAGATGAGAGTTTTAGTTGGGTTGTAGCTGGGACAAGACAATTTTAGATCTTATTTGCACTAAAAACTAAGATCTGTGCTGCAGTCCTGCCTGGAGGATGAGAAGGGTCAAGAGCCAGGGCAGGGAGGGAATGATGCCAACATAAGTGGTGTATCCAACCTCAACTCAAGCATTGCTTTGGCTCTGGAGACGGCAACTGTTCTCCCATAGTCCACACACTGGAGACAAAGAGAAAAAGGGTTGGGCTTTTGTAGTGGAATATGAAAAGTTTCACTGGGTGTACTGTCAGTGCTAATTTTCATCAATAAGTAAAGGGCTGGATTTTCGGAACGCAGCACATCCATATTTGATCATCTTCATAAGAACAGCTTTATGCACATGTGCAATCGTGTGCAGGGGCCTGGCTCCTGCACTTACAGTGATTTTCCATCATTTTTTGGGAACCTTCTCCAGGGACCCATTCTGCAGTTGGAAGTGGATTGAAAAAGGAGAGAAACTGTTGAGGCTGATCATGGCCAAACAAAAAGTGGAAGGCCATCATGTATCCCCAGTTCCTGATAGAGGATATTTACAGTATAAAACAATATGAATTTTCTTTAAGCTTTATGTTTTCAACCATTTTTTTTTTAACGTTTTGAAAGCCCCGTGGTAAAGTCAAAGCAGACTAGTGCAGAATTAACAAATTTGACTCTAGTCTGCCTGCAGGGCTCTGGATATACATATAAAGTAGTAATCCTGTCTGAAGTGATTTCTTCTGAGTTGCTTAGAAAGTCTTCTGACGACTTTGTGTGCTTAAAAGCATTTATTGTTGTGGTCAGAAGAAACGATATTTTTCTCATGATTTCCACTGAGAAAAGGCTGTGTGGTTTTCTGCTGTTTCCAACATCTTGCAAAGTCCACAAGCAATTAGTACTGAGGCCCAGGAGAAGGAGTCGTGCTCCATGGCGTTCCTGTGTTTCCCCTGAAATCTGTGTTGGATTTCACTACTGCAGAAATTAATTTTGTGTTGTTTTGCATTCTGAGCAAGCTCAACTGTATTATTTAAGCTGGTTGTATTACACAGTTGCACTCTGGTTTTAAATGAGTGCATAAATATTTGCAGGGAAGAGGAAAAAAATCTTTACTTGTAGAAATGACTTGTCACTAATTAATATAGAATCTATATACATTACTCTTCGTTTAAGCCTGCAGCTAATTGTTGTCTCACTGACTTCTTAGAGCCAGACATCTATAATACCATCATCTGAAATTCTAGAGAAGGATTTTGGGGATGTGCATAAATAAAAGTATTGAATAATTGGCAAGCAATGTATATATAGTATTTTATTCCAAATGTCTAAAAAGTTCTGTGAGCTTTTCTTTTGCCACGTGAGGAACAGAGGACAGACATGAAACAGCTTAATGAGGACTGAAATTTAACTCTTTACTTCTTTGTGTTCAGTTTTGGACCCTGCACGGCATGGAAGACATTGAGGTGCTGGAGCATGTCCAGAGCAGGGCAATGGAGCTGGGGAAGGGTCTGGAGCACAAGCCTGGTGAGGAGCAGCTGAGGGAGCTGGGAGTGTTTAGCCTGGAGAAAAGGAGGCTCAGGGGGGACATTCTCACTCTACCTGACAGGAGGCTGTAGCCAGGTGGGAGTTGGCCTCTTCTCCCAGGTAAAAAGTGACAGGACAAGAGGAAACATCCTCAAGTTGTGCCAGGGAGGTTTAGATTGGATATCAGGAAAAATTTCTTCACAGAAAGGGTTGCCATGCCTTGGAACAGGCTGCCCAGGGCAGTAGTTTAGTCACCATGTCTGGAGGAATTTAAAGGACATGCAGATGTGGCACTTGGGGACATTATTTAGTGATGGACTTGGCAGTGCTGGGTTAACAGTTGGACTTGATGGTCTTGGAGGTCTTTTCCAACCTAAATTATTCTAAAATTCTCTCTCTATATTTTAAAAATTGGTCTTGGTCACCCTTTCCTGCCTCCCTGCCCTGTCCCTGTGCAGAATTGCCAGGGGTCTGGTCGGTAGCACAGTCCCTCTGCTCCCCTGGCCCTGAGGGACAGATCAAAACAAACCCATACCTCCCTCCCCTCTCCCCAGCACTCACTGTTCAGTTTACACCTGTAGCTGCACCATGAGGTGCTGTGGGAATAGGGGTCTGCTTGGAGCCTGTTTTGTTCCTCAACAACAGGCAGCAGGGGGAGAGATGAGTTGTGCTGTTGAGCTGGTGCATCCACACTCTGTTATCTCACTGAACAGCTCAGTTCTGACTGGTATTCAATATGCTCCTCGGGAACATTGTTCTGTTTGTAATGTTCTTGCATGACCTAAAATAAATGATGTGGGAGCTGTCGAAGTGTAAAATTAGGCATATTTAAAAAAAAATAAATCCTAGGGATAAAAATTTGTTAAGGTCAGATAGTATTTTCCTCAGTGTAAACAAAATTTAAGGGACTTTTGTCTCTTTGGAAATCACACTAAACTGAAAACAGATACCCAATTCTGATTTCTTTACATTTACATCCACTATTATTATTTAGCTGCCATACAGGTAGATACATGATACCTTATGCAGTCTGCATGTACTTTGAAATTTGAGTTGTGCAACCATCTAACAGTGTAAGTTAAAATATTGAATGTTTGGTTTTGCTTTCCAAAACAAGTCATTGCTATTCTTTATACATTGTTTGGCAGCTTCCTCATCTTAAAAGTGCTCTATCAGAAGATTCAAGAGACATTCTCCTACCACTGAGAAAGGCATCGACTAATATGATCTGAATGTAAAATTAGAAGCTTCAATTTTTAGCCATATTTGAACATAAAGATGTTATGAATGGTGGCACCACGGCAAACCAAAATACTGAGCAATTTGGCTCCTTGTCTCTGAGAAGGATCAGGTACTAAAGGAAGAATTTCTGAGCAGAGCAAGCATGTAGTGATTTATTCCACAAGCCCCAAATTTCAAGGAGAACTAATTTTGGAATAATATTGAGCTTGAGATCATAAAAATTATTACTATCTCAGTTAAGGTCCTATTGCAAAATGGATTTTAGATTCTGGCTTTATTCTATCTCCTATTTCTTTCCTTACCTGTATTATAAAAAGAAGAAAATCGGAACATTAGTGGAATATTCTCTTTCTGCTTCTTATTCACAGGAATACCAAAATTTTCAACCCATACCAGGCTTCTGTCTAGTCAAATTCATGTGTGCTTTTGACAAGTGAAAAATCAAGTTATTATTCCATCTCTGACTATGGAACTCTGTTCAACTGTAGCTTTAAAATAATTAAGTTGTTCAGCAAATTTGTTTCAGTGCTGGTATTAGTGGGAATAAGTTGCTTTAGGAGCTGGTGGCATCTAGAGGTTTTTCAAAGGGGTGACTTTGGTGTTACTATAGGTAGTAGATGGACTAAGGAGCTCTTTAGTTTCCACCCATTCTGCAGTGGAATATAATTCCCTCTAGGGATATAATAAAAACTCCCTGGAAAGACCTTTTTCCTTAAGAGAATTTAATTTATTAAATAAGTGCCTGTATCCATGTAAGGCTATAGATGGATAAGCTATTTGTACACAGACTTACCATGTTTCTAAGGTCAAAGAAGATCCCTCCAATCTTTCATTATATCACTGAGAAGCAAAGGAATTGAACTCTGAGAATTCTTCATACTCATAATATGATTTTTATGTTGTTTAAATGTGTAAATGACAAAATAGGTGGCCAAAAAGCTAGACTAACTCATTTAAGCAGAAGACAACTAGATATCTGTCTATAAATACAAAGACAACATATGGAGAAAATTTCATGAGACTGACCCTGTTAAATATTTTTTCACTCTTATTTTTTTATATTCCTTTTTTATTGGTATTGCCATGATAGTAGGTGTGGGATGCACTGCCTGTTGCTGCAGAGCCGGCAGATGGAGCAAAAGAGCATGATAAATAATTGGATAAAAATACCCTGAATGCACTCATTCTGAGCCAGGGGAGGGGGAGTGGCTTCAACTTGGGGTTTTTGGCCAGTATTTGACCAGTGCCATGGTTTCCCATCTGACAGTCCAGCTTCCATTCCTGCCTGTAGCAGTGTGCATCACTTGGTCATTATGAAAGAAGTTGGAGCATTTCACCCCAAAAGAACCCGTCTTGACTTCACTTTTTTGTGTAGACTTTTTGCTGGTCAGCTTCGGTATGACAGTGCCCATGGGAAAGGACTGATTCCATTTTCTCCTCCAGAAGAGTTTGGCTTTTGGATAATGGGAAGTGCAAACACTGTCCTCTGAATGTCTCAGTTGATTAATTCAGCATGTCAACAAAATTAAGACTTTTTTTAGTAGGAAAAACGAATTTTTTTTTTCTAAAGGAGAAGGTTTAACTGTAAACCTGTTCTGCGAGGTCAGTGGGAAAAGTTTGGGGGTTTTGACAGCTTTTCATCTCTACGTCCACTCACTGTGCAAAGAAAGGACTGTTTAACTGAAATATTGACACCATTTGCAGAGGGATAACAGGGTTATGTATATGGATAATATCCATATGTGTATGGGAATGGAAGCTGTTTGCCTCATATGTTAAACGAAGAACAGGAGGCTTGTTGAGATTTTTTTTATATCATTTGAGCCTATTGTTCAGATTTATTTTAATACACTGTGTGCTTAAACCATTCAGAGACGTCACTGGGTGGTACTTTCTTGCTGGTACCCTGGGAGCAGTTCTGTGTGGATACACGTGTGTTGGGCTATAATTTGCTGAAGGCACGTGGCTGAACACACGTAAGCGTAGGATTTCCATCCGTAAACCATGACAAACTGCACTTTCTTCTGTGCCTGTGAATTTAGTTCTTATTCTCTTGTCACGCAACAAAGAAAGAAATTACTGAAGCAACTCTTGGAGTGAGAGTGCTGTCTTTCAGTCACAGTATTTATAAAACTTACTTTGTGACACTGATCAGTTATATATGTATAGACAACTTTAATAAAAGTTTCACAGTCTTGAGGAGACCTCTTGCTCAAGCCCAACTCAAATATCATAGAATCACAGAATGGTTTGTGTTGGAAGGAACCTTAAACCTCATCCCCATGGGCAGGGACACCTGCCACTAGCCCGGATTGCTCCAGGGTCCCATCCTGCATGGCCCAAACTTTCCCAGGGATGGGGCAGCCACAACTTCTCTGGGCAACTTGTGCCAGTGCCTCACCACCCTCACAGTAAAGAACTTCCTAATACCTAATTTAAACCTACCCTATTTAAGTTTAAAGCCGTTCCCCCTTGTCCTATCACTGCATGTCCTTGTAAAAAGTCCCTCACAGGGGACTGTCTGTCTTGAAACTGGTGCTTTTTTGTACCATAGCAAATTCCAGCAGGCTGAGTTAGAGTTTAGTAAAGACCCTCTGAAGACTGAGAGGCTTGTTAAAGTCTTGCTTTTCAGGCCCTCTCTCCTACATTCTCAATTTCTGCTAATTTATCTTTGTGTTTTTCTTGCCTTTTTTTACACCAAATGCTCCCCCTCATTATGTGCTATTTGATCCCCAGGCCGTGGTCTCCCTCCCTGCCGACCTGAACAGAGAAAACACTTACTCAGGTTACACAGGGGTTCTGTGGAAAATATTTTTTGCTGTCTTAGCAAAGAATTGTGTCAGTCCCCCACAAAAGCAGCTGTGCCTCAGCACTGCAGAGCACTCCAGTTGATATTCTTGTTTTATCCTCAGTAATAAGTTGAGATTGCTGTTCCTTTGCAATTTATACCCTTGGCTCGAGGGTCTCCCACAAGGCTTTGATTTCTTCTGGCCTTTCTGATATCACTAGAGAATGTTTGTGTTGAATTTGGTAATGTGAGGTCCTAAGCTCAGAAGCTTTAAAAGAGTAACTTGGTCACGTCAGCTGGGCCAAGATGCTTGAATTTGGAGGTGTAGAGTATCTGAAGATCAGAGTTACAAACCTTGCTTGTATCTTGTGTTCTCAACCAAAGTGGAGATGTTCTGGCTTGGGAGAGTTGAAAAGCAACTTGCAGAAGAGGACTGGGGATGAGCAGTCTTCATGGAATAAACAGACTGAACAGGGAAATCAAGGGCAACAAAGGAGAAAGTGGCATCTTAGAGCTGTAGTGATTAAAAGAGAATAACCAAAAAGTCACGCTGGCTTAATCTTGCAGAAGGAAATTTAAATGACAGCTAGAGGTTAACAGAAGAAAATCAGGAAAGCAGAAGCGGGACTGTCTTAATTCTGCATGAAGCTGACATTAAACGTAGCTGGTTATACTCAAGCTACCCCTTTCCTTTCCCGAAAGGATAATGATGGAGAGGATGGCTCGTGGCAATGAGGACAGAGAAACAGCAATTACTAATTGAAAAACAGTTTGTATACAACCACAATTTTAAAAGGGGAAGCAAAGTCTGAGAAAAGGGCTGCTGACCTGTTAGTTGCACCTCAGTTAAATCCTTTGGAAATAGTTAGAGGAAATAAATAGTTTCTGATCTAGTAGATATAAATGTCATAAAAAGTCTGAGTTTACTAAAATAAGTAACTGATACTTCTCAGTCTGGGCTTCAGTGAAGTGCTTAATAAGCATCACTTCAGGAAATTGTTAGTGAAACTGGAGACAAAAATTATTTTAAGAATAGTGAGTGTGATAGAGGACTTGATGTAAAGAAAAGTAAGGCAAAAAGAGGATTTTTAGTGATGTGTGAATTGGTCTTGGTGTGTGTTTTATTTAATATTTTCATTCGTGAACTTGCAGGAAGAGTGGTTGAATGCAATATGCTGAGATTGTGAAGTAGAACAGAATTACCAATGTGCAGCAAATGATCAGAATATCTGGGAGGAAGGTGATGAGGATGGGTAAAATACAAATGGTTTGAAATTTCATACTATGAACTGCAAGGATATGCACTGAAAGGCTGCTGTTTGTTGTTTTGGGGGTTTTTGGTTGGTTGGTTGGGGTTTTTTTAACTAAGTTTCCCAGTTTATATTATTCCACAGTTTGAAATGCCATAGGAAGAGAAAAAGTGCCAGCCACTAATGGAAAGTAGCCATGAGAGAGGTCAAGTTCAGTGCACTGTGTGAGAAACTTCCACTGAGGAGAGGAAAAATCATGATGCCATTGAATAAGGCTTTTGTACCATTTCAGACCACGTGTGTTACTGTTGTCATCACGTCCACAAATGAAGAATTCATGCAGGGAAGATCTGTTAAGGTGATGGAGGACACCATGGGCACGAGTGTCCTGGGAAGGTCAGATGGAGGGGCTGGCACACAGTGAGATGTGTGCTGAGAGCATGGGTATGTTTGCTGTCTGCAGGAATATCAGAGCATTAAAGAGGGAGGGAGTGTGAGGAGTTCCTTCAGCTCAGGGCCAGCATTAGCATAAGAAATAAATTGATGTAATCTGACAATTACTGCTTTCAGGCTTGAGGCTGGGAGGCTTCTGACCGTGAGTGAATACTCTGACAGACACAGTGGGTCTGGCTTTAACGTGGAGTGTGATCTATTTTTTGCAAGGGTTTATATGAACCAAGTGTGAATGGTAGTTGAAAACTGGACTCAGTGACTCAAAAAGTCCCGTTCAGGTTTAGGTGCCTCTATTCCCAATAGTATCTGGATTACATTATAACTCAGCCTGAGTTAATATAAACCTTTATGCATTTATTTATCCCATTGCTGGGATTTGCTGAACTGGCAGGAACAAACAGAATAAAACCCAAACAACGTTTCAGAGTTCAGCTGCCCATTACTAACCCCACATATGGTAATGTGACATTCTGAGCTAGTCGTGCATTTGGCAGAGGAATTGTGCTTTCATGCTTCTTTGAGCAAAGTTTCAGGTTGCCTTTGCCTTTAGGATATTGCATTTTTTTTTTTTTTTTTACATTTTTATTTTTTTATTTATTTTACTTTTAAGCCCTAAACAAAATGGTAGCAAGCCCCAGTCTGTCTTAGGGTATGTCTGTGCAGCTGTGCAAAAAGAGATAATGGCGCATTCAGCTTTTGGCCAAGATTCAGTACTTTTCATCTGTCATCAGAGGTTGAAGCAGTAATGCAAAGTGATACTGGAAAAGCATTATTCTGCTACAGTGACAGCACCATTAAAATCAATAGAATAGGGTTCTTTTATAATCCTTGCTACAGTAAAAGAATTAACATGCCCCTTACTTGTACGAAAGCAGGAAATTATCTGGCTGTGCGCTTGTTTGCGGTGAGTTTGGTTTTAGAAGGCTTTGCCTTTCTTTTAAGGAACAATATATCCTGCCTAGGGCTCTGAGTTCTTAAAAACATCAATATTAAATTAAAGATCCATCCACTTTTGGGGAAGGATGGATGATAGGGTATTGTAAATTCCTTAAACAAACGTACTGGTTATAAAGATTACTTTGACCACTGTGCCTTATGGTATCTACAGTTCTGGGAGAATTTAAAGTAAAAATTCATGGAGATACGTATCCATGAGCAAAACAATGGCTGGACAGAGCTGACACAGGGCTCTAAGTAAGTCCTCACCAATTCTAAGGTATCCCAGTGTGGGCTTGCTTGTTTCTTTTAACAAGCTCTGTTTTTCACAGGTTTATTATTGAAACGTGAAAACTGGTTTCAAGCTGAAAATCTGATTTTTAACAATGTTTTTTTCCTCCCTATTCCTAAAGGAAACACATTTTTTTAGCCCTTACCTGAGCTTGATGTACATTTTGTTTTTATTGGCCTGTAACCTATTTTACCTGCTGTGAACCTATTTATGGAAATAATTTATTCTTATTTCATGTCACAGGTTTAGTTTATCAAAGCAAGTAGTTTTATTTAAACCAGACTTAGTAAAATCAGAGTGTTAGCTAATTATTTTCAAAGGCTGGGTTTAATTAGCTTGCCTGAGATTACAGAGGAAATCTATGGCATAAAAGAGAATTGCCAACTTCTTATCTTTTCCGCAGGGTTATAAAAATATTTTGTTACAGTTCTTCAAACACAGGTCCGTATTGAACTAAGACAATACTACATTTCTTACTGCAGTAATTCAGGCTGTTGAACTGTGGTTTCCAGAGGTGAAAGGCTGATACATTAACTCACTGATCTGCAAGCCTACGACACTTGGTGAAAAATGCTGCCTATCCTTCTCCAAGCGGCGTGGCAGAGAGCATGATAAAATGAGTGGAAACAAATGCTAATGTTAGCTGAGCCTTTTTACCAGGAAAAGTGTGTTTTTATATGTCAGGAGGCACACAAAGAGTCGCTTGTGGCTTTTTGGTGGTCATGTGAGGTTTTCTGAAGAAGTCCTGGAGGTCTGAACCGTCAGTTCTCCGAACCCGTCTTAGTTAATCTGGCTTTTATTTCAGAAAAATATGTCACTTGAAAGCAGCAGAAGTCTAAAGAATGGTCCATTGATCACAAAGTTTTTCACTGACCATTCTGGTTGCCTTCCATCATTTCCCCAAATCAATCTATTTAATTTTTAAAACAAATGGTCTCCATAGAATCAACTTTCTCTTCCCAGGGCGTGGTGCTGGCGTGCCTTGGCACTGGGAGCTGCTCTCTGTGATTGAATCTTCACATTGGATGTCCTTGTCTGCTGGATGTTGGCATTCTTTTCACCAGCCATAACCAGAGTCGCCCCATCTGTGCTTTGGCTTTCCTTTTATCTCCCATCCAATACCTCAGGGCAAATGCATCCATCCTTCAATTAGTTCTTACAGGAGACAGATAGAACATCAGAGCTTATAATATATGAACTTGTGAAACTGTGTGCAGTCCTCTTTTTATATGTAAATACTATAGTAACTTCAGAAAGATGGTTCTTGTTCATCAAAGTGTGCTCATAATTTCTGGTTGACTTATTTTCTCTGTGATGTTTTCCTGTTTATTAGATTAGATGATAACTCTGCCTCAGATGATAACTCTGCCTTAGATGATAACTTAGTTGGCGAGGGGTAGACATTTAGTAAGTCATTATGCAAGAGACATTGCTGCTTAGAAGTCACCTCTGTGATAACCCTGGAAAAATGAGGGAAGTAAGCAGAGAATTAACTCTGGTTGAAAGTGAATTCTCCTCTTTTTTCAGATGCACTAAAGGTTATAAAACTGTTTTCTCAGTGTTTCTTCCTCCTTCCCAGTAAAGGAACTTCTTCCATCCTTATTTTGAAATATTTTTTCAGCTGGTGGCACTGGGATGGATCCTGAGCACAATATTCCTCTCCCTATCTCTGACCAGGTGTGCTCCTCCATTAACACCAGAGCTGCTGGACCTCCTGGTGGACAAATTCAAGACTCCTGTGAAATCACTGTTCTTTTATGTATTGTATAGTCTTTGCTCTACCTGGATCTTCACAGAGAGGTTTTGAAGCTTGCTCACAAATTACAGTTGTTCATAACCACACTTCATTAGTAAAATCAGATTGTTTTTTCCTGGAACAGGGCTGCTAAATGTATAGTTGAGTTTATTGTATAAAGATACAAGATTTGGCATCTCTGATTTATGAGGGGAAGGAAGTGATATATGTATCTCTTCAAGCTCTGAAACAGAGGAGCAGACAGCAAAGGAAGATCTCTGTTTATACTGGTAGCCACAAAAGGATCTTCTAGGTTATAATATTTCATAATATATAAAAAAGAGCTTATGCTTGCTTTGTTCTTTGAGGGATGTGCTTATCATGAAAGATGTGACTGCTTTTGGGCTGTGACTTTAAAAAGCTGATTGCTATATCACATTTCTGGAATCTCAAAAGAGAAAGCAATTTAGATATTAATCTTGGCTCTGTTCTTTACTTAGAAAATACCCACAAAGGCAGGTTTGCACAGGAGAAGAACATTTTCCTTGCTTTGACTCTTCCTCTGACATCATCTCAAGGCCACATTGATAGAAATAAAATACTGTTCTCTTTTATGAATTGTTTTCATTCTGCACTTCTGCGTCCCCTCTCAGCACCCTCTCACGAGAAGAAACTAAATAAAAATTTTAGCTTCAGAAATGGACAAGAAGTGCTTTCAAAGGATGTTACATCCTTTATTGTCTTCCCAGGGAAATTAAGAGTAGGTATCCAATTTTTTTCAAGATAAACTCAAGATCAGATGGTATTTTAAGACAGGGCATTTTAAATGAAGTCCAGGACTAGCGGGTAATTCTTGATTTTCTGAATACCTACTTCCAGATAGGTGTCTGCTCTGCTTGCAGGGGACACTTTATAGCTGAGGAAGGACAATTTCTCTAAGGTATCTGATATTTTTAGGTCAAGAACACAATGCCAAACAGAGTTAACAGGGAGATTTTGCAGTGGTTGGGAAAGAAGTATCTAAATTTGTTTGGTGTTAAGTGTGTGTTTACTAAGGATGGAAGATTTTGAGCTGGGTAGTTGTTAGCATGACTAAAGGCCTGGATGCCAAGTCTTGGAAAGGACTGTATTCAAAATGTAGCTGCTTCATGAGTGCCCATTTAGAACAGAACAGGTTAGAATTTATAATTGAATAATTAAACAGTGTATGCAAATGAAAATTTTAGGAGTGATAAAAGCCTCCAATTTGACGGTATGAGGAGAACTGACAATGCAAGTCAGAAATAAATATATTTTCTCCTTACTTGCAGAAAATATGCTCTTCAAACATCAGGTGCTTGGACAACTTCCAGAGTCAGGATGTGGACTAGATTGACCAATTTTCAGCAGATAAATCTTCTGATTCCATTTTTACTGAGTCTTCAAAATGTTAATGATTTGCTATCTGCAGACTTCAGAGTATTTCTCCGGGACTGGAATACTGCCTAACTTATGCCGAGCCTGAAAAAGTGATTCCTAAAGCATTTCAATTTAAAACCCCATAATTCATCCTTGTGTGAGCTGGGAAGGTAGCCCGTAGCACTCTGCAGATGAGAGCTTGGAGCTCTGCTGCTGGGGGATCAGTCCCCTTCAGCCGAGAAGAAATGGGAAATTTCTCCTTAAGGGTTTGGCATCAGTAGTGGAGATAAGAATTTAAGAAATTAGAGTCAGGGGCATTTGACTTGCTGTACTTAATGTGGAGTTTTCACCATAGGGATGTGATTAATTCAGGCGTTTTAATGATGCATTTTGTAAGTTATTTACGTGTCTGAGGATGCGTCAGTCTTGAGGTGAGAGATTGGCAGGTCAGATGGGGAGGAGCTGGCATTGCTAAGGCAAAACATTTATTTCCAGGCCACGTTATAAAAATAGCCAATTTGCCACTGGAGCAGCCAGGGCACTTCCAGGGATGGGGCATCCACAACTTCTCTAGTCAGCACCTTGCAGTGCTTCACCACCCTCTGAGTAAAGAATTTCTTCTAAAACCTAATCTAAACCTGCCCTCTTTCAAGTTAAAGCCATTGCCCCATGTCCTGTCACTATATGCCCATATAAAAAGTCCCTCTCCCTCCTTTTTATAAGCCCCCTTAAGGTGGGCTTTGATGTTGTACAGCTGAAAATCTCATAAATCCATTAGGTTTACAATAGACACAACTGTTTTATCTGCCCAGTTTCATAAGGAGAATCCTTAGGGACATAATCAGTGCTCTGCCAGGATGTGTTTCGGTCGGGTCCATTATTTTGGTTCAGTTCCTCTGATTTATAACCCTCAGATCTATTTCCAAGGCCAAATTTTAAGAGGGTTTTTTTGTGCACGAGGTAATCAAGTCCATTGGGAGTATTTAGGTGCAGCATAAATACCGAAATGATGAAGTCTGCAGACTTTTTGTGGTCTGAAGGTTTGTGCAGTCAGCTAAACCAAATGCCCATGTGAGGCTCAGCATCCACACCAGGTATGTGTCTGGCAAAACCAGGGTCCAGGATTGTGTGGGTGTTACCTGGACACCCACAGGTGTCTGCAGTATTTTTTATATATATATTTTACATATCTATATTTGACACTGCCACCCTGAATGCCCCTGTAGTCTGTGTAAGTGCCACCCTGGCCACTGCTTGTCTCACTCTATGTGGAAGTCAGGGATGAAAAAAATGGCTTCCCCAAATGCCCATTTGTCCCCACATGATGAGCCCATCTGCAGATGAGCACCAGCCCATGGGCTTACAATTACTGCAGCCAGGCTGGCAATTACACCTGGTGCCTGTAGATTGGATATGGATGTTGAATGCACATACCTGAGTGTAGAAAGGATGAGAACATTCATGTGTATACAGAGAGATCCATTTATTTTACTATTTTAATACTTTATTGAATGTAAATTTAAACAGACCTTCTACAATTTGAACTTTTAACGGACTAGTTACTGTCATTCTGCTGTAATTGCTCTTTAATGTCATTTGAATAACAATCGGAAAGGGTAAAACAAAATTTATGTGCAATTAAACAGCTGCAGCTGCACCAAACACAAGTGTGTGAAAGTTTCCAAATAGGAACTTTAATTTGGCACTGATTTTGGCAAATAATTGTCCTTTTAGTGCAGCTCAACATCTGTGTGTAGTTTAAAAGTTTTGTTACCTCTTAGATAATTAGCTGCCTAGCTTTCATTGTGTTTTAATGTGGTAAAAGACCCCAGCATAAAATATTTCAGCTTTAAAAATAGCAAACTGTGTAGTAGTCTTGTTAAATTTATGTGCATTTCCACAGCCATCACTAACGGGTATGAAAATATCTAAGCTGTGTTCCTTATAAAAGAGCATTTTAAGTAGTAGTGTACCAGAAAATACTTGAGGGAAAAGCAATAGGCACACACCCCCTTCCTACACTTGGCTGGAAAAAACCGTGTTATTCTTTGAATTGTCATTGAATCCCTGTGTAACATGCAAGAACACCATTTCACTTGGAAAAAAACACTGGGTTTTTCTCTGGAGATGGATATTTTTGCTCGAAGGAAGCAAGCTGCAGTAATTTGGGGGTGTACGGCTCTCTGAGTCCCACATGTACAACAGTTCCTCTTAAAAGCATTCATTTCTAAAATATGAACTTTGACTTGTAATCTGCCATTTTTATGGACACTCTTTACAAGTCTCAGTAAATACGTGGCAGAGCGGAGCTGCTGTTCCATCAGATCCTTCCTACTGAGGCAGGGGAGCAGTTTAATGACTAATGGGAGACCAGCACAAACCCTGGTGATGAAATAATGAAATACATGAGTTACACAGCAAGTGGTGAACGTGTAGACCTTGGTGCCTTGGGACATTGGGGGAGTAAATTACATCTGCCAGACACACCAAAAAATGGACAGAACAAACTCTTGGGCATCCGATCCGTGGGCACCAAGAGCAGGAGGTGAGGTCACATCCTCCAGAACCCCGAAGAGAGAGCGGATGGTGGAAGGTCAGCACACAGCACTGCTCCAAGCTGTATTCTGAGCTTTGCATTTCCAGTTTCCTTGGTAGCCTAGTCCTTCTGTACGTTAACAAACAAATGTATTTCAGTGTTGTGTGTTTGCGAGTTTTAAAACATCGGCTAGCACCGATGTGACCTTTGAAATGCGTAGGAAATACACAACCTGAGACGCCAGCCCTGGAGTTTTCCACTTAACCTTAATCAAACATCTCAATACTTCAGTCTCTAAACCTTTTTTTTTTCAATATCTTTGACATTAATAGCTTGCTCTGAGAACACCTGTGACATTAACAGTGGGATTTTAGGCTTTTTAAATCCAACATGCATCCTTCTTGGAGGTGAACAACCTTCGTTTTGGCTCTTGTGAGTGCCGGGTGAGGAGGCAAGGCTCTTCATGAAGAACAAGCTCAGATCTGGAGGTAAAAACGAGTAAAAACCTCTCTCGGGGTTAAAAAAAAAAATCACTTTTCAACCACGCTTACGTCTACCTTGTGAAGCGTTAAATCTCTTTGAATCCGTTGTAAATCAAATAAGCAACTACGCAATCTACACAGACATCTCTAGCCAGACCTTCTTTCTCTTTGGATATTTACTGTGGTCTAGCCAGAAAATTTTGGAAGAGAATCGTCTTATTATATTTTTATGTGCACATTACTGCCAGGTGAAGAGATTGTTGTCTTGTGCTGCGGTTCTTTTAAGCCCAAGAGTAGAAAATTATTAAAGTTGGCCTTTTGGGCTGTATGATTTTTATCTGCATACAGTCCTGCTCCAAAAATTGTTTTAAGCTCAATTAATTTCACCATTATTTAACCTCTTGTTCACATGTGTGATAACGAAAAGAAAAATAAAATGCAGGCTCTAGTGAGAGGCTTGTAAGTGGTGAATAATTCAACTTTTAAAAATCTGTTGTAACTTGATTTCTGGGCCTCAGTTGTGCTTCATCTGTGCAATTAAAGCACCTCCCAGTCTGTCCTCCAGATCACCAGATAATGTTGAAACTCCTTATTTCTGACCTAACTGTACATATTTCCAGAACTAATAACTTCTTACTTGCCAAGGCAATTTATCTTTCTTAAATATTAGATATAATTACTAACTATTAGACTTGCTCTGCTTGAAGAATCTGGGTCACATTTCAGGTTTCAAAAATAAGGCAGTTGGTCCTGTGCTTTCTCCTTTTGATTTTAATGTATCATTGGGGTGCCAGCAGAGCTCAGCTTTGTCCCCCTTCTTTTGTCTCAAGGAGTAGAGTGTAAATTGTGACCTAAGATCTTTGGTGGGGCTTGAGGTAGAGGATGGTGCATCTTGGTGGTGACGTGGAGCTCCAGATTAACCTGGCACAATTTGGGCAGGTGCAAGTGGTACCTGTTGGGTATTGGTGACCCCACAGCCATCAGCTCTTGCTTTAGAGGGCCCTGAGCACCGAGTTGTTGCACATTTGGAAAAATATGACACTGTGGATACTGTGATCTTCGTGCTGTTCCGAGATGTTCACCTTTGGCCACGGCCACAGGTGACAGGCTGGGCTGGCCACGTCCTTGGTCTGGTCTAGGACAAGGGTTTGTCTAGTTTTAATCAGAGCAGATACCAGACAGCTGTAGGAAAGGAGGATTCCCAGAACTGAGGAAGGCAAGCAACAGAGAGTTCAAATGCAGGTCAAGAAGCACAACTGGAAAATATTTTGAAGTACTACCTTTATGGTCTTGGATTTTTTAAACAAATAATTTATCTTCTCCTTAGATGCTTTCATAGCTTCACTTTAATTTCTGTACTTCATGGTTTGATGCTTAATTTTCATGTATTTAATTGTAAGGATTTCACGCACGTTATGTTTAGATTTATAGAGCCACAGTTTCTTACAATTATTTAGCAGGGTAATTTTCAACATGTTTTACTATTCCTCAAAAGGTTGAAATTTACAATTATATGTGCATGTGACAGAGTCGTTTCAGGACTCCAGCACACAAAGAAGATAGTTTTATGATGGATTTATGGTGTGCTTTGAGTAATTTTGGACAAGAGTCCCATGGATTTTTATTTGATGTATTTTTAATTTAAAAAAATTCCTTAGATTAAATAGCAGTTATTATATATTAATACATTTTCAAAGTATTACACTACTCTGAAATCACAGTCTTTCTCACACACATATTATATGGACTTTGTAATATCAAAAATGAAAAACAGCTTATAGGCTTGAGGAGTAAAGATTGCCAGCATTTATCTGCATGTGACAGAGAGAAAAATTAATTGAAGGCAGTGAAAAAAGTGACAGTATATGGTAATATTTTTATCACACTTGAAGTCAGTAGATTTGCTTCACTTAGAGCTGGACATGTAACTTACTCTGTTATTTTCATCAGTCCTGGGAAAGCCTGATTCACTGAGGCCTTGCTAATGCTGCTCTTCAGAGAGGTTACGGTTTCCCATCAGCAGGAGTGAACTTTCAGAAATTACAGAGGGCAAAAAGGAAGTTTGGGCATCTGACCCACAGCTCCACTTTTCCTCCTTGTGCTGCTGCTGAGCTGGCTGTAGCCCTGACACGCTTTGAGTCTGATTGAGCTCGTGCATTAAGGGTGCTTCCTAAATCCAGTGGGCATCTTGATTCCATCATCCTTTTTTATTTGCTTTGGGGAGGCTGTAGATAGATTTGTGGTTAATAAAATAAAGGCCATTGTTTCCTTCTATTTCTCTTCTTTTTTAAAAAAAAAAAGCATA
Organism: Margarornis squamiger; assembly: GCA_035222235.1. NCBI lineage: Eukaryota > Metazoa > Chordata > Aves > Passeriformes > Furnariidae > Margarornis > Margarornis squamiger. Next base: position 67,781,676 of record JAWWTY010000123.1, read on the forward strand.
TTTTAGTGGTTTAATTTTGCACTTCTTCCCTCTCCAAATCCGCACAGGTCCAGGATGCTGAGAGAGATCCATAGTGGGCAGTGCTTTTATTTTAACCAAATAAACCATTTGGGATGGTTTTCAGCTGTGCAGTCGTGTTTCAGATGGGCACTTGTACCGAGATCCCTTGAAAGCCACCTCAGCTGGCTTCTTGTGCCAGTGCTCTTCCATCCTCCCCATCCCAAGCTGCTCTTAGGAACAGCAGTGCCATGATCAGCATGGGCTTCTCTCTGGAGCCCTTTGCTGTGAAATGCAGAGGTCCAAATCTGCTCCGATGGGTTCCAGCATCCCTGGGGCTCTGGGCTCAAAGGGGTTGCTCTGTACTGATTGGTGACCCAGAAAAATAAGTAAACCAAAGTTACCTGGACCAGAAGAACATCTAAAATTTCTTGTTCCTGCTTTTTTATCTAGGCCTGGTGTGGCTGACAATGTGGCTCTGTTGATTGTTGTGTGAGTGCTGCCACGGTGACTAGAGGGTTAAGGATAAGAAAAGCAGAGGCAAAGTTATTTTTCTTTGCTTTGACAAAAGTAATTTTTATTTTTAGTTGAGTGGGGAAAGGAATGAAGAAAAACATAAAAAAAAAACAGTCTTAGTTGGTTCCCAAAAACACAAATCAAGTGTTTTGCTTCTTGGTTTTTGCAAAAAAATCCTCTTGGGGTGTGGGGTGGGGAAGGAGGGGGAATTCTATGCACAAGGGAATGTGATGCCTAGATATGTCATTTTGGGAACACCAGTTTGAGGGGTCAGATTCCGAACTGTTCTGATAAATAAAGCTGACTGGTTTTATGTCATTGGTTTGGCCAGGGATGGATTTGTTGACATCAACCAAGTCACCTCAACTGTCTGTGCCTTTTCCCCCCTTTGTCTTATCTCCGTCATCTCTAACAGGAGACACTTGCTCATTTTGAGCTCATGCCATGGGGCTATGATTTCATCTGGCACATTTAGATGTTACTAGAGTAGGGATAATAATAGGTTGGTTGGGAGATTTTTAAGATACCCTATTTCTCAGCTGGTTGGTTTTCCAGCAATAAATGCCGGTTTCCAAGTTAATTTTGGTTCCATTAAGTGCCTTCTGCTCCATGCAGAAGCTTCAGCTCTCTTAGATATGCAATTTGTACATACATGCCCCTTTGGCTCAGAAATGGAATCACACCATTATTGTGTGATGTGACATGTATTGAAGAAATGAGGGGAAAAAAGAAGCATCTAATTTGGAGTTTATTCACCTTTGCTGTCTCTTCAACTGCAAAGTCTGTAGTTTTGTGGTTGAGTCTTGCATGCATTCACAGCAAGAAATTCTAGAAGCTGTTGAGTTTTACTACTGCTAAATATAGTACTCACTCTCATACTCTTCAAAATATTTAACAAAAAGGAAAGTTTGTTTTCGTAGTGTTTGGCATTTTACAGCCTCAGTGATAAGCAAAAGTTTTAGTTGTACCTTAATACTGGCTTGGAAGTAGAACTCTGTAATGCAACCTCTAAAATAGATTTCATTATTGGATATACAACATTCCTCCTAATTGTTTTAAAGACAGTATTTACAGAGAGCAAAACCTGATTTACAGTTTTACTTGAAACAGTTGCTGTAAAAACTTCATGTAAAAGTGATGTCAAACTAGTATAAAAATATGTATAAATGATTTAAAACTAGTTTGGGATTAACCACTTATTAATATTCTATCACTCTAAACATAATGGACCAACACCAGGACTCAAGAATAAGGTTAATAATTAAATGTATTTGCAAATGCAGTAAATGTATTTGCACACACATATAGCAGCTTCAACATACACATTTTTCATATTGAGTGCAAGAGAATAGCATCTGCTTTTAAGGGAAGTTACTCTTACCAGAAAAACTAAAATAAAAAGAGGAGATGCGAATTGCAGCAATATTTTACCTCTTACTGCAATTTTCCCTGTAATCAAATAAGCTGTGACTGCCAGGACATTTATCTCATTTGTCAGGATGTCCAAGTTGTTCGTCATCACCCAACTCAAGCAAGCCAGCCTGTCCACTGCATTATGTTCAGTACTCAGCTGGTCAGAAGAAAACCTTGCTGCAGACAGATGGTGAAGAGATAGTAGGGATTAAATAAGTAAAACAAAATCATGTGAAACCTCGTTATTTGTAAGTACATATTGGGGTTTGTTCCAGAGGTCATTTGGTTTCTTGCAGTCTCTGACTCCATGAAAAATAAAATGGATTTTGTTTATTCCACTTAATTTGCATCACACACAAAGTGCCAATTTTCAGTCTGTTTTCTTTCATTTTTTTTCTCTTTTCTCTTTTTTTTTTTTTTTTTTGCAAAAGGAAGAAGCAGAATTCCAGCTGCTCTGTCATTATAAAATAACAACAAAAATTAAAAAGTGTGGAAACTGGGCACTGAGGGCAAGAGAAAGGGTTTTTGGAGGGAGGCTGGTGTTTGCAGCAGTGCTGTGTGCAGGAAGCCCCCAGAAACGGCCTTATAAAGGTGATGGTCTTTGGTATTTTATAGGTCATCCTTCATTGTGGTGTCTCAACCTTGGGCAGAGTCATCTTTATTTACAGTGGGTCAGAAACCATTTTTGTGGCTGTTCTTAAAATCACAGAATGGTTTGGGTTGGAAGGGACCCAGAGATGGTCAAGTCCATCCTCCCCATGCCGTGGGCAGGGACACCTTCCACTCGACCAGGTTGCTCCAAGCCCCATCCAACCTGGCCTTGCACACTTGTTCAGTGGTAATTAACAGGATGTCTTCATCACTGATCTTCTCCCCCTGCGTTTCCATGGCACTGTTCCCACTGTTTTCCTCCCCTTACCTTCCTCTGTCTTCCCTCAGCATCTTAAGATTGGTGTTTCTGGGCTTTGTGGGTTTTACTGTGTGGATAGTTGTGTCCGGGAGCGCTTTGTTCATCATTTAGATGTTGACAGGTTTGGGGAGAACCATGAAGGCAGCCAGGGGGTGTGTGGCAAATTCTGCTTTTGGTACCTCACTTTTGCAGATTCAGGAATAGAAAATTCATGACAAAACCACTTTGCACCCTTAGAACTTTTGCCTCTGGCAAGAAAACCACTGATTACCTCTTTATGATTGAATTCGTTTCTTTTCACATAGATGCTTCGTGCCAAAGTAGTCAAAAGTTGGGAATATGCACAAACTTCAGGGATTGATTTTTATTTTCTTTATAACATGCAAAATACCATTTAAAATAATTTAATAACATGCATATTCAGTATTTAATTTTTAAATTCATCATTACTATTTTAAAATACAGAAGTTACATTGTGTTGATGGTATTTATCCCATCTGTTTCTAATTTTTTTGACCTTCATTCATATTTATTTATTTAGTAGTTATTTCTTCTCTGGTGCTGTCAGTGCTACTTTTCTGGAAATACTTATTATAATTTCTTAAATTTTTGTATTGATGGACAGATGGACCATGTAGGCCATTAGAAGAAGTGAAAACTCAAATAGTAGGAGTAGCATTAAAGACATCATTAAGTGAAGCATTTGGCATCTTTGGGCAGGATGTGTAATGAGGAATTCTCTCATTTCTTTCTTAGAGAAAGTTGTTAGTTCTATGTATATAGGTCCTTCCCCCCACCCCACTCTACCATTTGAATGTCTCAGAATTACTCAGCCTGTTACCACATTTGGATGTTGTAGATAAAAACAATATTCTATCACCTCGTGTGTTCCCCAGGCCAGGAAAAAAACTGAGTCCTGGTCAGAAGAGAGTCCGGGGTTTATGTTTTAGATACGCATTTAAACGTTTCATTGTGCTGTTTGACAGATTAATTGCATTTTTGTTTGCCACCTGCATTCTGTGTTGCATCAGCACGAGCAGCGCTGCACCAAATTCATGTCTCCAGAAGCAATGCGTCGGAAGAGGTGATGAATTACAGTTTTCCAAATGAGGCAGTGCTAATAGCCAGTAAGATTCCAGAAGGGAGAAGCGTGATATTTACTTTGCAAGCCCCATTTTCTTCTGTGCATTGTCAGTTCAGCTTCTCGATTTTCCCTTGGCTAAGTGAAGAAAGGAAACACGGATTGAAGTGGCGACTCCATGGGCACATTGCCTCTCACAAGTGCCTTTAGCAAATAATTTAGGAAAAGAATTACTTTCCTGCATTCAACTAGAGGACAACTTAGTAAGATTGACTATATTTTAATCATCACATTTGTGCTTTCAGTTGTTAGAAGTATTTTGTTACACCGTTATAAAGGCTGGCAATTAAAATGTAATGCTTCTGCCTCCTACAAGACTCATCAACACCTATTTAAACATGCTTGAGATGCCTGGCTGCATCCCTGAAATTTGTGTTTGGGTGCCCAAACACTGAGTTTGTTTTTTGACATATCACAGACACATATATATATGCATACATACTGTTTGTAGCATGTTTCTCTTCATCTGCTGTATGGAGTTAGACACTGTTTGTGGCTTTTAGTGTCTCATCTGGTCCAATATTTCATTTTCAGTCATAAAAGCTGCTTCTTTCCACATGGATTTGAGAGGTACCACTTGACCATTACTATTCTGCATCTATTAAATGTCTGAAGCACGAGGAACACTTCTTACTTTGCTTTATACTTACATTACAAAGTTTTAGGAATCATAGAATGAATCATAGAATGGTTTGGGTTGGAAGGGACATTAAAGATCATCTTATTCCAACCCTCCCTGCCACGGGCAGGGATACCTTGCATTAGACCAGGTTGCTCCAAGCCCCATCCAGCCTGGCCTTGGACACTTCCCCCTCTCCTTCCTCAACATCCAACACAATGTTTTTTTGTTCTGGATTTGGGGAGTGCTGTATCCTATGCCTGTACAAAGCCACTATAAATTATTGTTATATGCCTGGTTATACCTTTTAGGCAGATCACTCCCTCTTTAAATCACTTTAAGCTCCAAACAAGCCAGTTACTCAGCAGAGAGCAAATATTTACTTCCTGGAGATTTTTTTTCATCAAATGACATGGCTGTATTGCCCTTCCCTTTAGTTTGAACATGAAATGGCCTTTCACAGGAAGAAATCTCCTTGTTCAACACCAGACAGAAAACTCAAGTAAATCCAGTGACCTATGTTGTTTTCATACAGGTCTGTGTTGACGTGAAATATGTTCATCTTCTTTGCAGCCTTTGGTGTCAAAATATTTGTGCTGTTAAATGGAAGGCAGAAATGACGAAAATCCTGTTGAAAAGTACATATTGTAAATATGAGAGTGGAAAAGTATGATATTGTCTTCCAGGAGATGAATGAGCTTCAGTTACGTGGGCTTAAATATGGTTGTGCAAACCCAAAATGGAGCAGGTCTTCAGGATCTGGTTGGTGGCAGAGGTGCTCAGGGTACAGTGGAATGTGGCCTTTCCTGCCTGTGGCTGTTGTGGGAAAGCTTTCAGATAGATCCCTCTGTAAATTGGTTATTCTCAACTGGGCGATGGGAGATGTCCCGCTGGTGCCCTGCATGACCCTGCATCCGTCTTGGAACTAAATGGTGGGATGAGATGCACCAGTAATGGGTTTAGGGTCATGAAATGCCATTAGCCGTGCGGTTCTGCATGCAAGATCTTGGGATTGTTTTTCTGTGCTTTAGAGCCTTTTCTGCTCATTTTCTCAAGGGCAGTGTTAGGAAGTTAGGGCTGCTTTTGAAAAGGAGGAGGTCAGAGGACAAAAAAGTTTGAAGTCAAGTTCTCTGGTTGATGTTCAGCTTGAAATGCAGAAGCAGTGGTTTGCAACAGGTCGGTGTAAGCAATGCCCAGTGGTACCTGCAGCTGCCAAAGGAGGGAGAAGAGACTCAGCAGGAGGACGTGGTCCTGAAGTCTGGAATTTGCTCCGTTTCTGATCGAAGTCCAGGCATTGTTATCCTTAGGATTGGCTTCAAAACTTGAGGTGTTTTTGTGAGAGGACTGTGGTGCTTTCTTACTACGCTGAGGTAAATCTGTGGGGGTTTTCCAGGGTCACTGTGATGTCTGTGATTTTAACTCATGAATTTGTTATACAAATCCACACTTTAGGAAAAAAAAAAAGATCAAACTGCAGAATAATTAGAAAGCATAAATCTGTGTGTGATGTTTTGCGAAGCTGTTGGGAGAACGTTCAGATTTGTCACTCAGTCTGATACTACAGATCAGTACAAATGAAGTCAACTCCTTAACAGCAGGATTTAACAGGTCTCTTGTAGAAATGCTACTTTTTTTTTTCTTTGATTTTTTTTCCCCCCTCTTGTACCATCTCATAGAAATGTTGAAATTTGCAATTAGGTCACTTTAACCATTGGAAGTCTAGAGGAGCATATAGTGAGTATTTCAGCGTGGGAAGCAGTGGGGAGGAGTTGGAGGGTAAGGACAGACCAGCTGAGGTGACCCATGGGAGGACAGCCGAGCTCACTGACCTCTCTTGCAAAGCCCAGCCCTGGCTAAAAGGCAAAGGGAGGGGGCAAGTCCTCCTTCAAATATTTTCCCCGGAAACAAAATCTAAATGAATCAAAGTTACATGTGCAATTGGTTTCAGGTACAAATCCCACCTTGGCACAGTGCCCTGCTGCATTTCCCTACTCAGTTCAGGGATTTGTATCTGAAACCTTACCTCTTTTGGGCTCTGCTCCTGTGATTTGGTCCATGTGGTTTGAGAGGATGAACATCAAAATCACTTATGTGAAATGCACTTCTAAGAAATTATCTAAAATCAGTTACTAGGAATGAAAAGGCCACAAGTTTAGAACTGTCATCAGTCTAATAATACTTTTATGCATTATTTGTGGATGAATATTCGATAAGCTGGCCACATTTTTCATCTCTAGGTCAATGTTAAATAAAGCAAAATGTAGGGGGGAAAAAATTAGAACTTTATTTTACCCCAGCAAAGTTCCAACTAGAACAAAAATCAGTTTACCATCAGTTGTACTTAATGGAGGTTTAAATTATCTTTCTTTCATAGGAACATTTAGTAGACTGAGCTGTATTTAAATCACAAAGTTTATACTTAGAACATCCAGAAATTAGGTTATTATTTATTAAAAGACCCACTGCATGCTCAGTAGTAATGAATGCAAGAAAGAAAAGCTTGTTTCCATCATCAAATTTTAAAGTACAATTATTTAGCTGTGCTTGTACAATTACTACTAAAATGCCATATATATAAATGACTCTATAATCACATTTACAAAAAAGTACCACAGGATGCTGTGGCTGCTGGAAGAAGAAGACTCTAGAAAATACTGCTTAATCTGGGTGGCTGTGTTTTTTAATTGCCCAAATTGCACCTAAAAAAGTAAAAAAGGATATTTTTTTCGCAATAGTCACCTGGTTGTCTGTAGTGATTAGCACAGATAAGAATGTAAGAAGAGGCCTAGGCAACAGTTAAATTAAATTTTAGAAGCCACATTCTTCCTAAGAGCTGTAATTTTGCTCCCAGTAGGCCTTTAAATGCTACTCACATGCTGCCTTCTCAGTCCCATTATAGATGTCAATGCTCCTTAAGTTTGGCTTTGTTTAAAAAGAAAGAAACCCTTCTTTTTGAATGGAACGGGGAAGCAAATCATTAGATTAAATTGCTCAGGAAACGATATGTGTAAATTGGATCTGTGGAGCTGTTACACAGCCTGCAGTAAACCTGGAAATATAAGGGCATCATATGTGTGGAAGGAGGGAGAGGAATTTAGAAATAGTGCCCTGGCACGCAGAGGGGGTGGTAGGAAAATCAAGACTCATGTTGAGACATGAATATCAAGGGCAAAAAAGTTTCTACAACTCCAGTGGTAGCAGGGAGACTGGGAATGTGTTTCTGTAGGGCCATGATGCAGAAGGGGGTGACTGGGAACAGTCAGCGTGAGTTCATCACAGGTAGAGCCTGCCTGTCTGGGCAGATTCACTTTGGTGCAAACCTGGCTGGATTTGGGGATGAGGTTAGAGCAGGGAATGTTTTCTTCATTTTGAACAAAGCTTTTGGCACTTCCTCGTGGTGTTATTCAAGCTGGGGGGTCTGGTGGGATGGTTGTGTCTGGTGGGCATCCAGAGCAGGAAAGCTCTGCTTGGATGGTGGCACTCAGAGGTCGTGTTTAGTGGCATCTGCTCTGTCTTCTGGAGACGGCAGCAAGTGGAGGAGGGACCTGTTGTGTTAGAACATCCTGCTCATTTGATGCTAACAGATGAAGGCACCCCAGGGTACCAGAGTGGAACTGCAGCTTTTGACTGTAACCAGTATCTTCAGACTTCAAAACTTGTATGAATTTCGTACTCGTTTAGTTCACAGAATTGCAGAATGGTTTTGGTTGGAAAGGACCTTAAAGATCATCTTGTTCCAACCCCTCTGCCATGGGCAGGGACACCTTCCACCAGAGCAGGTTTCTCCAAGCCCCATCCAGCCTGGCCTTGAACATTCCCAGGGATGGGGCATTCACAACTTCACTGAGCAACCTCTTGCAGTGCCCTCACCACTCTCACAGTAAAGAATTTCTTCTTAATATCTAATCTAAACCTACTCTTTTAGTTTAAAGCCATTTCCCCTTGTAGTGTCCCTCCATGCCCTTGTAAAACGTCCCTCTCCAGCTCTCCTGTGGCCCCTTTAGGCACTGGAAGGTGCTGTAAAGTCTCCCCTTCTCCAAACAACCCCAGCTCTCCCAGCCTGTCTCCACAACAGAGGGACTCCAGCCCTCAGAGCATCTTTGTGGCATCCTCTGAACTCGCTCCAACAGGTCCACAAACTTATTTTGGGCCCCCAGAGATGGATGCAGCACTGCAGGTGGGGTCTCACCAGAGCAGGGTAGAGGGGGAGAATCACCTCCGTCGACCTGCTGCCCACGATGCTTTTGATGCAGCCCAGAACACGGGGGGGGTTTCTGGGCTGCAAGTGAACATTGCTGGGTCATGCTGAGCTTCTTGTTCACCAACAGCCCCAAGTCCTTCTCTCCAGGGCTGCTCTCAGTCCGTTCATTCTCCATTGCACCCATTCTGCATTAGGTCTGCACTGAGACGAGGTTCGCATTGAGTCTGCTAAAGGAGAGTCTGAAGTGTGGGACAAAGCCAATGAAGATTTTATTCCATTACTGACACCTTTCTCCTGGAAGCTCTTTCAGCATTCAGGAAATAGGGAGTTTATTCCAGCAAGGTTCTGCTTAGCCCTCGTGAAAAGGTGGGACAAATGCACCCAGCTTTGCTACCCTCACCTGGCCATGGGTAAATGAATGGGTAAACCCTGGTGGCAGGTGGGCTACAGGAGCAACAGGCTCTGGAGCTCAGAGGACTTTTCCTGGGAAGTATTTCTCCATCACAGAAACCATGCCCTTCTGCTTTCTGAGCCCACAAATACCTGTTTATAGCTGGCATTTGTTTTTCCTGTTATCTTGCCTACAGCTAATTTGTAATGAGAGAGAGGATTTACCCTACAGACTGCATGGCAAAAGATTGTTCTTATTATCTCTGTTTTGCTAAGAGTGAGGTACTGAGATAGTTGATTTTAAGGCAGGCATTATTCAGAACATTCAGTGTACAGTACTGATTTAAGCATTTATTTTATGATGGCATATGTTACTCCAATAGCTGTAGCAAGCATTTTAATAAAATATGGATTTATTTTACTGAAAAATCTTTCAAATTTTTAGTACAGCTGTGAGCTGAAGTTTATTTTGGCACACTCAACTGTACTGTCCTCTACGTTAAATGTTTAATTGAATCCCTCTAGTCTCTCAATTTAAACACCTGAAATCTATGGTCTGAATAACAATGTTTATTGTTTCATGTTCATAATTATTTTAAGAACTCTGAGAAACAAAAATACTTGGATGGCAAACATCCATTCATTTCAGGAACATCAAGCCTTAGTCTATGAAATAAAAAAAAGACTTAGTTTTCCCAATGGATTGGAAAACAGAAAAATGCTGTTTTCAAGCTAAATTGATTATGGAAACTGGACCAATACACAGTTCGCAACACTTACTTCATGTGCTGTAATTATTACAGAAGTGATGAGTGCGTGTTGTGCCTCTCAGGGCCCAGAAAAAGATCTAATTTTATTTTTCTCCAATAAGCGTTGTGTGCAATTAATAGTAGCCATGTGGGGGAGTGATGAGGAGTCAACTTTGTGGCAGAATTTGGTCTAAGCTGGAACCAGAGGATGTGTGTGTGTGTGTGTGTGTGTGTGTGTGTGGACCTGAGTGGTCCAGTGAAGGTGAGTTAAACACATGCACATCTTTGGCGGGTCAAGGCAAAATTAAGGATGAGAGGAGCATACAGGCAGATGGAGGCACTGCCATGCTTTATTAATGAATACAGTTGTGATTGGAGTACAGTTACAGATTGCTAAAAGCTCGGGGCTGCGATAGCCATCTCATAGGAAGCAGTATTGTCTTACACTGCTGCGTTTAGTTCTTCTGTACGACATGGGTATATCTAGCATTAAAAAAATAAATGGATAAACCATCCTGGGATCAACAGTCTTTCCTGATTCTAACAACAGCAGCTTTTTTGGTGGTGTAAATGTTTCATCAACACATGAATACAATTTTTATTCATCTTAATTTCTCCTTCATATACTCCCATGATTAATTTATTACTCTTTTGGTGATCTTTCAAGGGTTTGCCCAACAGAATTCTTATTCCTATTTTTACAATTTAGCTTCCTAATTGACTTTTTGTTTTAAAATGAAAGTTTTTTTCCTAATCTAGACCTTCCAGGATTCTCTGCGTTAGAAAGGACCACTCCTCTCTGCTCAACTCCACTTTTCATGTAACTATAAAATGTTCAGCTCTAGTAGATGACACAAAAAAAATACATAAAAATATGATAGGGAAACCTGTGTTCATGAGATGGATTAGGGAGCACAAACTCAGGTTAGACAGTCAGCTTCTACAGATTGTTAAAAGATATTTCTTTATAGGGTAGCAGTATCTAATCTTTATATCTCCACTGTGGAACTGGAATGGTGGCACATTGCTGACACAAAGATGTACACCATGGAGAATGTGTGCCTGTCCTTGTCTCGTTAGACATACTGAGAATGACTCTTCAGCTGTAGTGGGACCTCTGAATATTTTATGGATTTGCTCTGACAGCAAGCATGAGTGTTTAATAAGCAAATACTATACATATTTTAAAGATGAGGAACCTGGATGCATAGAAGGGAAGTGGTTTGGGATGACAGGGATGATTACAGAATCAGGAACCGACTGTACGTTCCCCGAATCTTGGCTAGTGCCTTAGTCCTTCTAATTTCTCCCAGCTATGAGTCGCCTCTGTTCCCTTAGGGAAACACTTGCCAGCAGAATTCCTCCAGGCTCCGTCTTGTGCAACTTTTTTGCAAACTGAATGGAAAAGTCTAAGCTGTGTCATCAGTTAAGATGTCAGCAGCTTAAATACCAGAAACTGACGGGCAGCATCCCGTTCTGCTTGTCAGATACAAGAATAGCCTTGCAATGTGTGAGAGACACTGTGCTTAAAGAAGCACTAACCCGAGCGAGGTGGCAGCAGTGCCGGTCCTTCAGGAGGACTCAGTGCTGGTGTCTTACTGAGAAGACCCCTCCCAGCCTTCCCTGGGTAGGGTGATGAGGATGCCACAGAAACTCCTTCTCACTGCAGATTGCCCTGCGAGCACCTGGCACAGTGATCTGTTTATTCATTGCTGGTCTCCAGATATCCTTATTTTGGTGCACCTGGGTGCTTGAACCCCAAAATCTTTCAGTTATTTAATGACAGTAAGAAGAAATTTTTACTAATTTAGTACTGAAAGTCCCTGAGTTTGATGTTTCCCATGCTGTGCAGGGCTTGCAGCCCATTTAAAATCTCCATCCTGTTGTCCGTGGTGCTCTCAGGGGGATCATCACGAGCTCTCTCCTGGAATTCGGCTGATTTATGGTAAGACATCCCTCTTCATCCCAACTTCTCAGTAGTAATTGCTTCCTGTTAATGAACGTCATGAGCAGGGAGAGATTGATATCAATAGATGACGCTTGGTGAAAGAAGGCTCATCTGTTCTGTTCATTCTGACAGGAAGCAGACCCATGACCAACAATTACTCAGCCTTAAGTTTTTGGAGCTGTAAGTCCCCAAAGTGTAGGATCAGCAAGGAATTTCCAGGTTGCCTTGAACCTGTTTGCATCATGTAAATACCTGACACAGTTCAGCCCCAAATTGTTAATAGACAGATCTTTCAGAAGGGCGTTTGAAGTGTACAGGAGATGAAGACACCACCATAGCCTTTGACGGTGTAGTCAATAACATCCACCTTAACAAAAAAAGAAAATCCTGGAAAATACAGATTTTTGAATGGGCTTCTAAGCTACTCAGTGTTATTATGCCATCCTTTAAGATTAGGCAGTCTTTTAGTGTCTAGTATTTCTCCCTGCAAAGTGTAATCATGTTATCTCTCAGGTTTTTTTGGCAATCTGAATTCATTGTGTTCCTCGGCCTTTTTTATCCCCAGCACTGATTTTTTTCTTTTTGCACACTTTCCACTCTACAGAATGTGGATGCCAGAGCTGTTTATAATGTTGGTAATCCTGGCCACAATGGTAAAAACTTCTTCTGTACTCGAATTTAGCAGGTTTTTTCAAGGGAAACATTACTTGCTTATGTCGAGGTGTTGTTCTTGGAGCTCACACAGTTTCACATCACTTTTAAGGCTCTAATTCCCCACCCTGTCAGTGTGACAGTAGTCTTTTCTAAAGGCACAGCTTTCCATCTTGGATTTATTAAAGCATGTTTTGTTACTTCATTTATCTGTAATCTTCATTTATCTGTGATCCAAAATGACTGTGTGATTGCACTTTTGCTATTATTTTTTAGACAGTTATTATTCTTTTTATGATGTTCGCAGTCATTTTTGCAAAGATTTTCTATCTATGCCCACATTGTTGGTGAAGATGATGACAAATACCCATTAGAAACATCTCTACTGAGAGAGTTTTTCATTGACAAATGTGTCCTAAGCTAACGGATCTTAATCCTTTTAATATGTGTTTGTTTTTATCTTTTATTTTTAGCTCTGTGTAGCACTAGCTTTTTAAACCAGAATGCCAGTAGTGCTAACTTGGACACCCTGAAGAACTCTAATTTGTTGCATCTTCATGGTTGCCTTAGATGAATTTGTTAGATGTTTATGAATCCTGGTGATGAATGTATAGTATAAGAATTAAGATTATTATTTTCTAATGAAAGTAATTCGCTATTTGGTAGAAATAATCAACAGTGTGTAAGTACATGTGTCTGGATTCCATTAGTTGTTCATTCTTGTTGGCCAGATCAAGTTTAGAAGTAAATTTTCATACCAGATATGCCCAATGGCCCAAGAATTTCAACAACTGTACTTTATTAATTAATTGAGACCATAATCTTGTACTAGGAAAGAGATATAAAAACCAGAATTTAATAAAAACCCCATAAAGTAGCCTTCCAGTAGAGAAAATGGACTTGGAATCTCTTTAATAGTATTTGGCTCAATCCTTTGAATCTGAATGTGCATGCACAACTGCACACAATTAGAATTATTTTTTCTAATGCATCTCTGTGTGTGTGTGCTCAGTTTCTGTAGAGAAGAGATCTCGCGTTCCCCACTGTAACTCTGTGCAGTGAGTAGAATATACAGTACAACTTGTTTGGGTCAGAATGAAGTAAAATTATACTGTGATATTCCTCCATTTCTGGTAGAGTAAGCTGCGCAAAATTCTGTTTTGCAATTATCTTGATTATTTAAGTTCTTTGGATGTCCTTGTGAGAGCTGTTCTTTCCAGCTAAAATTATTCAGCTGTTTCTTTCCTCAGTTAATGTAGGGAGAGAAAATCAATAGAGAAGATAATATTTTAGCATTAGTTGATCCTAGGGTCTTATTTGATTCAAGCATAGCAGGCTAAGTAGCAAATGCTCTTAGCAATTGTTTCTGTTAGTGGAATTTTGAAAGCACTAAGAGAAATTTTGATCCATGGAGACAGTACAGTAATTCACATTGACATATTTTTCCCATTTGCCACAGGGCAAGTGGAACTATTAATGCTCCTGTGCAAAACCTTTTTTCTCCTTTTCTATTTTTTTAAGAGCAGAACGGAAACAGTGTTGATGCTAACAGTGGATTATATATAAAGATTTGGACTACCCTGAAGCCATGAAAGGGAAAAATATTCAGAAAATTTGCTATCACTGTATCTTTGTTTTTTTAAAAATAGAAACCCCTGTGCATGAGCATATATATATTTATTTACATGGTGGATTTTTATAGTGTTTTGGAGGTTTGATGGTTGTTTTAAGCATCTCTGGGGTCAGGGAGCAAGTAGCAGTGATTGTAAAATAAACTGTTTGAATACTGCATGTCCATATGAACTGATTGTAACAATCAAATCTCCTCTGAATACATTCTGTGCTCCACAATGTACAGTCAGTGCCCAATGGAGACAGCCGTTCCAATCATGTATACACAAGGAATATTTGTTATCCATTGTAGTATTTTGCCTGCAGCTTTGAGAGACCCAATTTTATCTTCCCTTAAGCAGCCAAAATGATGTCAGCATCAGCGTGATACTTTTTTCTTTGAATGTTTCAAGGAGCAAGAAATGGAACTGCTTGTTGATAAATGAAGAGTTATTTTTTTTATATCTATATATTTAAGCAATTTAACTCACTTAGTGCTCTAAAACTGCCTTTGAAATGAGATTTAAATGTGAGTACTTGAAAATTTGGTTGGTTAGATGTGCAGGAGATAACAGACAGTTGCCTGCTAATAATGCCAGAAACAATAATTAGAGTGAGGAGCAGTTAATGAGAGATGACCAAATATATTACATATCTTCTCAGTGTGCGTCATCTTGGCCATATATTACCAAAATGTGTGTGTGCTATTAACTTAAAAATTAACTAGAAAAATTTTCTAGATAAATTAGCAAACAATTTCTCTGGTGTCCTTTCCATGCTCCTCCCCTCCCCCCCCCCTTTTTTTAAGAGAGCCAAGAGACTAAGCGTAGGTCACAAATGAGATGAGTTTGATGACCTCAGCCTGTGGCCTCGCAGACATCTGTCTACATCTCAAAACATCCATAGATTTTAGTACAATTGGAAATCTCTCATCAGGAAAGATCCAGGAGTAGACTGGGAACACTTAATTCTCCTTGTGATTTTAAAACCTCAGGAAACAAAAAAAAAGTCATCTCTTTCAGTGCTTGGTATTTAGTGGAAGTTACAGTTGTAGTGCTTAAAAGGAAAAACATTGAAAATACTCTTGTTGAACCAAGGTAGGGTGATTTTTTTTTTTTCTCCTTAGACTATTTATTATCTCCATGAATTACTGTTCATTCCTCTCTTGTGATAGTCCTTTCTGATGTGGGTTTCTCTGTAATGTTAATCATAGAGGTGCAGCCTCTGGGAAAGACACAAACTTTAACCTTTCTGGGTCATGGGTCTTGGAAGCCACTTCAGTTAGAGATCAGCACAGTACAGCGATACACAGTGTGTTCTCATTTGTTTCCAGGTCTTTCAGGAAAAGTGAATTAATTATTTATACACTATCTATATACATTTACTTATTATTACAGCTCAGTTGTCTTTAGCCTCCAGTAGTTAATTTAAAGTACATTTTTCCTAAGGTAACTTCATCATCTGTGATATAACTTCCACTGTTCATAAGGCGTATCAAATCATTTTAATTAAGAACCCAATCTGTTTGCATGGAAGTATTTGCCTTTTTGTCTGTGTCTGCTGAACGTTCCTCTTCCATAGTGATGTACGAGCCTGTACTGTGATCATTCTTTCAGATACATAAAATAATACATATTAATAAAAGAGTATTCTGGTATCAATGACTCTTAAAAACTCTGCTTATAAAATTAAATAGAACTCAAATTAACCATAAGAATTTGAAGGAAGAAATAGGTTTTGTATATCTTAACATTTTCCCTGGACTTATGTAATGGAAATGAAAACTTTAAAATTGTTGGTTGCATCAGTGTGGCAGATTTTTGAATGTTCATTGTGTTACCTGTGATCTGGTAGTTCCGATGGCACATCAGTGCAGTGAAAAATAACAGTTCATTACACAAAAGCAGTACCAGATACCCTGCCTCATGAAAAAGGCAGCATATGTTAAGAGACCCAATAACAGTCTTAGTAAAATGACCTTAAGTTGTGCCTGGGAGGTTTAGACTGGAAATTAGGAAAAATTTCTTTGTGGAAGGGGTGGCCAAGCACTGGAAAGGCTGCCTGGCACAGTGGTTGAGTCACTGTCCTTGGAGGGATTTAAAAGATGTGTAGACATGGCACCTGGGGACACGGTTTAGTGGTGGCCTCGGCAGTGCCGGGTTAATGGGTGCAGTCCGTGATCTTAGAGGTCTTTTCCAGCCCAAACAATTCTCTGGGTCTGTGTTTACAGCTCACCACGAACCCCGTGTGGGCTTTCCACAGTGGCACCGTGGCTCAGAAACGCTGTGGATGTCTCTGCCCGGCCACCTTGCCAGCGCCTGCCTGGCACAACAATAGCTGTCTTTAAAACTGCCCCAGTGATTCTGCTGTCGGGAGTAATGGGCGTTGTGAGATGATGGAGTTCCCAGAAGACACTTGTAGGACCACAGTTGTGCTGTGCTGTGATACAAATTGAACAAAACATCTCTGTCAGATGGTGTTTTCCTGTGTAGAAGAGTTGAACCGTTAAAAAGACAATGATTTAGCAAACATTTTCATGAGATGTGTTCTCTCTGCAGCGTTTTCTTTGTGTAATATGATAAGGCCTTTGGAAAGTTTATCCATTAATCTTTAAATAATACCATCCTATCATAATGCTCCGTGCTGCCTTAGTCTGTAAGTCAGGGTATTTGGCAATAAAGATCAGCTCAAGTAGCAGTAAATCTGTTGATACTGATTATCACCTATTTGAATCGCCTTTGCTTCTGTAGAGAAATTGTATATTACAGGAATATAAGTAGTGTGATCAGGCAGTCTTTTTGCTGGGATAACAGGCTGCTTCTCTCTTTATACAGCAATACAAAGGGAGTTTTTTCTTTTTTTTTCCCTTCGTATCACTGTGTAAGTTGTCACATAAACTGATGTCCTTTAGGATTTGAATTGTGTCTTGGGACTCTGGCATAGGGATAAGGATTCCTTGCGGTTTATTTTTCAGCTATTGAGTTCTAAGTCTTGAGAGTGGGAAGTAAAAAAGCCCCACAAAAGTCTCTGTTTTGGTTTAACAAAAGAAAAATTGGTGTGCCTCTCAATAACTGCCTCTGAAATGTTTGTTAGAAAAAGATACACGTATTAGGAGAGGGTTAAAATATTAGTGTGTGGCTAGGTATATGGAGGCAGAGAACATGGAATGTGTTTCCATGGCTAATAGGGTGTGTGTTTTACACATGAAACCTGGCTAGTTTCTTTTTACTGTTCTAAAATCATCGACCATTCACTGTTATGGATTGCCTTGCCTGTATATTGTTCCGTATGTTGTAACTATGGAATTGATTTTCACTGCCCATCTCTTTGCTACTGTTTTTCTCTACTCTAATTTTCCTGTTTTCTTGGAGTAAAAAGGACTGATCACTGGCATTATTATTATTTTTACATACTTAGTAGGATGTTTTTCTCATTTTGTTTACAGATTTCTGGATATACTACTTTTTAAATTAAATTAAAATGACTTAAATAACCAGGTAGAGCTTGCACTTTTTATTACAGTCCACTAAATTACCTAACAGTTATCTGTAGGCAGATTTTATTGTGCTCAAACAAACGTGTTCAGGTTTTTCAATGTGCAAATGTTGAGTGTCCTTAGCTATAGGTGCTGTTCACAGTGAGAGTCCCTGAAGGTGCCTGAAGTGCTGGCTGGCTGGGGTGAGGGGGTAGCATTGCCAGGTTTTAGGTGTACGTGGGTGTGATCAGTCAGGGACGGGCAGGGTGCTGCCAGGGAGATGCTGTGAGTCTCGGGAGCTGGTGTGGGGATTCACTAGAGGTCACTTTTTGCTCACTAATGAATCACTTCCTTATCTGGGGATAGTGGAGTGCTTGGTAGGGCAGTATTTCATGAGGGTACAAAGCAGTGTTCAATTTGGAAGAGGATGAAATTCAAGCCTCATAACTTGTCATCATCCCAATTTGACAAAGCAAGAGAGTTCATTTCAATGTCATAAATGTATATAATCCCAGTACTGTGGTCGTGCTCAAGGTCCTTAACAGAAAATGGATATTTTCATGTAACACTGTTTTGCTTTTTGTATCCTTTATTATCCTTGCTAGTTTTTCAGATGAGTAAGCCTCGTGGTTAGTTTCAGAGCAAAGTCTCCAGCAAAACGCTTAGAGATGTTGCTTTGATTTCATACCTGTCTTTATTTGTTCCCGAGGGCATCCTCAGTTTTGTGGTGTATGTTTCAAACAAGGAAGTACAATGCTCTCTGTGCCAGCTAGTGAATGAATGACATTCATAAATGCAAATTGTAATTGTTTGGGAACTTTAAAACTTTCTTTTTTTTCCTGGCTACTTGTTGTTCTGCTTTGACGAAAATAAGATGCTAAGTGTGTTAGAAGAGAACACAGGACATCCACTGGTTCTGCTTAGGCCACTGGATGGTTCATTATTGTCCGTATTGCCTGTGAAATTACTACCACCAGACAGGTTATTGAATCTACTACAAACTTGTGGGTTTTGATCCTTTCAATTGGCCTTAATATGTAGATCTGTTTCTTTGCATGCAGAGTGCAGCATCGTAAAGAGTATCTGGTTCTCTTTATAATTTTAAAGAGACAGTCAGACTTCATAACTACTTTGCATAGGACAGAGCCTACTTCCCTTCATCACCTAAAAAACAGTACTTCGCTTCATGACCAGGCCCAGACTGATTTAAAATTTGAGAAGTAAATTACTACTCAATAATCCAGTTCTATAAGAGTAAAAGCAGAATGTTGTTATGCTGGTTCATTATGTGGAAAGCAGAATGCATTATAATTTTTAATGGAATGTGAGTGTAATATATTCTAAATGCCTTCTTTTAACACCTTGGGAGACAGTGGTCTCACTCACCTGCTGAGGGGCTACCCACAGAATTCTGTTAGTAGCTACAGGTACATTTTTAACATTTCATTATTAGTAGGAGCCTCAGCATAATATCTGTGCAACTCGCGCAGTGTGAATGGGCTCCAGGATTTCAGACAGGTGAGGAGGAGGAAACCTTCCCCGGGTTACTAACCCACTTTTTGTCCTTTCACGTTAATTGGCTGTTTGTTCCTGGGAACACAGATTGTGCCGCTTCTCCTTTACCTCATCCAATGTCAAATCCCCAAAGCAGCCCTGCCAGCGCAGAAGGGAAGCAGCCATATGGGGCAGGTTGCAGTTGTTCCTTCAGGTCTGGATTTATTCCACTGTGAACAGATGGACAATGGCTGACATCCACTAATGGTTCTCGATAGGTTTCTTCTGCTGTTCATCTCTATCTTCTTTTTCTCTTCAGCCAGAACACGGACCTTCCTGGAAATGGTCTGCTAACTCCTCCTGACTACATAGAAAATAATACCTCTCATTTCACGACAATCAGAAAATGCAGCGCATTTAATTCCACCCTGGTTCTTGTGTTTTTAGCACTTGTATGAAGAGGGTGAGATCAAGAAGAAAATCTCTTAGTCACTTAATACTGATAACATCAGAGGAGAGAGGGTTTTTTGTTCGCTGGTTTGTAGGGAATTTATTCTCCCATTCATTCAGTACACTACAAGCTTTTTCAGGTTTGTATGGCCGGTATTTCCAGAACAGAGCTGGTAGAGCTGTTCCATTCTGAGAAAGGAGAGTGCACATTTGGCATTTCAAAAATGACTTTGACTGTTTGACACAGCTGAAGTTCTTGTTCATTAAGTGCAACTTTAATCTGCAACTTTGATCCTTCAGCAAACCTTCTTTATAACAGTAGGTGAAGGTCCTCTATTACATTTCATGCTTGTGATGACCACCATTTCTTAAAGATGAAGTGGTTCCCTTTAGTCAATAATTCTTTTTTCCATTTTCCCCTCGGAACCTGCTGAAAATGTTTCTCCAAAAAGACTTCCATGTGAACCAGACAGCATTAGCTGCTTACAGTGGGAAGTTTCACACAGGAAGTTACAACTTAAAAAAAAGAACTTGTAATTAAAAGACACAATTGCAAAATC
This sequence comes from Margarornis squamiger, assembly GCA_035222235.1. Classification (NCBI taxonomy): domain Eukaryota; kingdom Metazoa; phylum Chordata; class Aves; order Passeriformes; family Furnariidae; genus Margarornis; species Margarornis squamiger. Next base: position 67,801,801 of record JAWWTY010000123.1, read on the forward strand.
AAAGTAGCATGATCTCTGGGTGTTTTATAAACAAATGCTTTTCAGGATCTGAGTGAAAAAATTGAGGAAATATTTAAATCGAAACAAAGTTTTCTGTCCAGATGTTAAATAAATTGAATTGACTTCTTTTGATTATACATTTAAAAGATCTATTTTTAGGATAATATTTAAGTGCTAGGCCTGCTTTATCCAACCATTCTTTTCTTGTGACATAAATCCTTTTCAGTATCTCCTAATAGCATCTGCAAGATTTACTGTTGACAAAAGTTAAGATATTCCATTGAAATATAATCTTGCATTTTGATTAAAAATGCATAAAGGTTTTAAATTTATGGCTTTAAAAACTGTTACAATGAGTGACGTCTGTTTGATAATGAAGCAAAAACGCATGAAAGAGCCAGCACGCACAGCTATGACAAACCAAAGAAAATCTGTAAGCACACAATAGCAGTATCTTCTCGTAAGAAAATTGTCAAACCTCGTTATTCACTTAAGAAAACATTCAACGTGTATCTTGGCTCATTGCGAGGATGAGACAACAGTAAAACTTCCTCTTTCAGTATCTTCAAAGTCACATCTGCTATAGATAGCAAACCCTAATGTATCTAATTTGTGAAGGCCCAAGGTCGTGCCCTTATGATTGCACATTCTGAGGGGAATAAAACTTGTACTTAAATAATACATATGGCTGTTAACAGATACACTTAAAACAATGTATTTGCTCTGCAGCACATGTGCTCCTGCAGCTGACTCCTAAGAAGCCAAGAAACAGTTCGGGGACTTTGAAAAATGCCATAATTCTTAGTGCAAGACACAGAGGACACTCAGCTGGTAAAAAAAAAAGTGGTTGCAGTGGCAGCAGTGCCCAAATGCAGTGAGAGGATGAGGATTGATAGGTTGTGTGGAAGATGTACTTGTATTGTAGCTGTTGAAGCCGTGGTGCAAAAGTTGTGAAATGACTGAATGCGTGGTGACCCAGAGGCGAGCTGGAGAAAGTAGGAAGCAAAAGGGATGGGGACAAAGGAAGGCTTGGCTGGAGTCAGCTGGTCTGCTCCTGGATTTTCTCATGTCCAGTCCAAAACTAGGCCACTGACAGCCGTACAGGGGAGGAGGGCTGAACCCGAGGTGAAAGCAAGCTCACTTTGCTTAAGCAGAAAGAATATTATGTTGTGTTCTGAAGGAAAACTCAAATGGCTCTTGAGTTATTTTGTGTTTTCGCCCATCCTGAGAGTCTGCACGGTCTGTTCCGTAGAGCAGGTGCCTTGTGGCAGCTGTCAAAGAGCAGGGCAGAGAGACCTTTGGGCTGGGGAGTCGGGGTCAGATAACCTCTCTCCTTCAGCAGGTGCAGCTCAGCTCTCTGCTGCTGAGGGGAACAGAGTTGGTCCAGTTACAACCAGCTGAGGATCCGTCCAGCCCATGATGTTCTTCCAGGAAACATGAACTTGTGGTGTGTGTGCCGGGAGGGAAATAAGTCCAGCGTTACCTACAGTGTGTGTGTTTGTTAGGTCTGTGTACAATCAGGAAGGAAAAAGAGCAAGCATATGAATCCCTTCACGAAGTAGCATAGAGAATACCAAACTGCAGTATTAATAACCTCCTGTTATTGAATCCTCCATCTGTTCATCATGCCAACTTATCTTCACTTAGAGCACTCCCCTTGTCATAATATTTTGTGCCACACTCCCCTCCCTCCCTGAAGCAGCAGTTCCAGTTTAGATCTAAACATTTGCCCAGTCATGTGACCCCACTGGGGACATGGTCTCAGGGCTCTGTTTATGTTTCTCTATAAAAAAAAAAATTTAAAAAAAAAAGGTAACTGAACTCCTAATTTATTTTCTGAATTTTTCATTTTCCACCAGTAATTTTTCCCTGGAGATACTTCCATATCCATATTGGTATGCACAGATATTTCACTTGTGGTTTAAGTGTGTCCGACCCCTAATGCTCATCCCTGCTCATAGTTTGCCACATGGCAACTGAAGGAAGCAGTGACTGTGTGGGGAAAATCGTGATTTTCTTCTTAACAGCTTTGATATGTATATATATATATTTGTATTTGCTAGCGTCTATAAATGGCAATAAAGTGGTTAACCACTTTGAAGTGATTAAACCCGAATTTATTTATACAAACCCCACATGAGGCGCTTGGCTCGGTGCTGCCCTGGTGATGGGCTGTGAGAATTCGGGGAAACTCTGTTGGGAGGTGTCTGAGACGTCTGTGCTGAGCCACGGAAGGCATTCCCGGAAAAGGAAAGCGAAGATAAGTCAGAGGCTGCATGAACTTGTCCTGGCAGTCACCTGGATTATCCCCTGAAATGGACAAACTCCCTGGGGCTCCATGGGCAGCCGGAGCCAGGCTGCTGCCCTGCACGGGTTCCTAAAGCGCACCCAGCTCGGGAGGCTGGACCCACCCTTTATGTAACCACCTTTGGGTTCAGGCATGCCCTCCGAGACAGACCAGCCAGCTCCTAAAGCCCCCACCACGCCAGCTGTCCCCCTGGTCCGGGGGGAGCCGGGCCCCTGAGGGACAGCGGGGTCCCTGAGGGACAGCGGGGTCCCTGAGGTGGGGGAGCCCTTCGCTGACAGGAAACCGATCGCTTTATTCCTCGTAAGAAGCCAGTGCCGGGACCTTGCCGGCTGGGGGGGCTCTGGGGGCAGCAGGGCCGGCCCTGCCCCAGAGCCCCGGCCGTACCGCACGGCCCCGGCCCTGCCCCAGAGCCCCGGCGGGGCCGTGGCGGGCGCCGCGCCCTCAGCGCCCGGGCGGGGCCGCCGCGTTGGTTGCCGTCGCCGCCCGCGCCCTCCGTGAGGGGGTTCTGGCTGCCCGGGACATTAAATTCGGTGAAATCGCCGCTTTCCGCCTTCAGACGCGCTGTGGGCGCCGCCGGGGGCAGCGGGGGCGGGAGCGGCGCTGTGTGTCTGTGTGTGTGTCTGTGTGTCTGTGTGTGTGTGTGTGTGTGTGTGTGTGTGTGTGTGTGTGTGTGTCTGTGTCTGTGTGTGTGTGTGTGTGTGTGTGTGTGTGTGTGTGTGTGTGTGTCTGTGTGTGTGTGTGTGTGTGTCTGTGTGTGTGTGTGTGTGTGTGTGTGTGTGTCTGTGTGTGTGTGTGTGTGTGTGTGTGTGTCTGTGTGTGTGTGTGTCTGTGTGTGTGTGTGTGTGTGTGTCTGTGTGTGTGTGTGTCTGTGTGTGTGTGTGTGTCTGTGTGTGTCTGTGTGTCCGTGTCTGTGTGTGTGTGTGTCTGTGTGTGTCTGTGTCTGTGTGTGTGTGTGTCTGTGTGTGTGTCTGTCCGTCCGTGTGTGTGTGTCTGTGTGTGCGTCTGGGTGTGTCTGTGTGCGTCTGGGTGTGTCTGGGTGTGTGTGTGGGTGGGTGTGTCTGTGTGTGTGTGGGTGTGTCTGTGTGTGTGTCTGTGTCTGTGTGTCTGTGGGTGTGTCTGTGTGTGTGTGTGTGTGTGTGTGTCTATGTGTGTGTCTGTGTGTGTGTGTGTGTGTCTCTGTGTGTGTGTGTGTGTGTGTGTGTGTGCAGGGCCGTGTCTGTGTGTGCGGGGTGGTGCCCGTGTCCATGTGTCCCTGTGTCCATGTCTCTGTGTGCCCCTCCAGATCTGTGTCCATGTGTTCATGTGCCCCTGCAGATGTGTGTCCATGTGCCCGTGTGCCCGTGTGTCCATGTGTCTGTGTGCCCATGTATCCATGTGTCCATGTATCCATGTGCCCCCGTGTCCGTGTGTCTGGCAGCTGCGGGCACTGCTGCACACGCTCCGAGCGCCGACGAGCCCGCATTGGTGGTTGTGTGAATCACCCCTCTGTGAACTGGGGTGTTGGATTCGATTTACAGCTCTGCATCCACGGTCTTTGTGTGCCCTGGAGTCCTGCCCGCCACCGGGCCCAGGGGCGATGGTGCCGAGCTGGGGTGGCAGCGACCTGGCAGCTCCTGGGGACAGTGTGGCAGCTCCTGGGACAGTGTGGCAGCTCCTGGGACAGTGTGATAGTGTGGCTGCTCCTGGGACAGCAGTGTGGCAGCTCCTGGGAACAGTGTGGCTGCTCCTGGGACAGTGTGATAGTGTGACAGCTCCTGGGGACAGTGTGGCTGCTCCTGGGACAGTGTGACAGTGTGGCAGCTCCTGGGGCAGTGTGGCAGCTCCTGGGACAGTGTGGCAGCTCCTGGGACAGTGTGACAGTGTGGCTGCTCCTGTGACAGCAGTGTGGCAGCTCCTGGGGACAGTGTGGCTGCTCCTGGGGCAGTGTGGCAGTGTGGCATCTCCTGGGACAGTGTGGCAGCTCCGGGGACAGTGTGGCATCTCCTGGGACAGTGTGGCAGCTCCGGGGACAGTGTGGCAGCCACGGGGCAGCAGGTGTGGGGCTGTGTCCGGAGCTCTGCTTGTGCCTCCTCCCTTCCCTCTCGCTCTTCCCCTATTCAGCACCTGTTTCTTGCCGTGTTTTGTGCTCTGCTGTAGCTGCCTCTTCAGAATCTCTTGCCTTCCTTGTGCCAGCCCCAGGGCACAGTGTATGTGTGAAACAAGCACTGAGCAATATTCTTCTCAGGATTTTTGTAAGCTGTTTGTTTTTCAGACCCTCTCCTATGGAAAATAATTGGATCAAGGGCCTAGTTCCACCGAAATCCAGAGGACAGCTAGGGGAGAAAGATGACTTCCAGTACGATAAACCATAATCCAGCCCCGTCTGGAAGTGGTCGTAGCTCTGTGTATTAACTCCATTCTGCACAGGATTAAAGGGAATTGCTTGTGTTTGAAAAAATGTGACTGGTGTGTGGGGGAAATTATTTTTGCTTGGGGAAAGTTCTTTAATCAAATATGTCATTCATTCAGTGACAAAGACTCAATTTGTGGCTCCATTTGTCATAGGAGTTCCCTGCAGAGGTACTCTCATTTGTATTCATCTGTGTTTTCATTAAAAACGTGTGTAATGAGATCATTTGACTTTCTTTTACATCATGTCAAGCTCAGAGCTGGCATTCAGTGTGCCAGCAGAGACAGCCTCTCGCTGTGACAGCAGCAGATATGGATAAGCAGTATATTTTGCATCCAGATACATATTTGTTTGAAGAGTTAACTTTGTCAGTTGTTTGGAGGTGGGAGGAATTTTCGCTGGGCAGTGTGAGCTGAATGTCAGCTTTATGGCTGGTTCTGCCTCTGTTACAGTCTCTCAATGATGACAAGTTTAGAACATCTTTAGACCTTATCCTGCGAAATGTCATTCACAGTATTTAATGACTGCTTTATTACTTTCTGCATTCGACTTTGTAGTCGTAGAGGGACACAGATGTTGCACTGGAGGTGTTTTTTCACTTATTCGGTGGCTAAAATTCTGGCCTTTGGTTCCAAGCTTTGAAGCAGCAGCCTTGCTGCAGTGCCAAGAAGAGCACTGCTTGTCTTAGAGGGGGAATAATATGCAGGTGCTGGCAAAAGCAATTGCACAGGCCTCCCTTTATCAGTGGTGCTTTGTGTTTTAAGAGCAATGCATGGTAATAGGTTGAGTATTGAGACTTGGTTGGGCATCTTGGGTGATTAAAGCAGAATTCTGGCATTTTCAGGGCCGTGTTATCATTCAGGAGGAATGTGGTTGGCATCCATGGGAAAGCCATCAGTCTTAGATATGAAATAGATGTTGGGGTAGGTGAATTCCTTCAGCTTTCTTTAAACCCTTTGCCTTCCTTACAAAAAGAATGGAATTAAGGGGGGAAAGGAGCTTCAAAAACCTAGATGAGTCTGGACTGCTCAATTGTATTTTTCGTAGAAGGAGCACTAGATCTGCTCTAAGTGCAGCACTAATTCTAAGAACATGTGTGACAGAAGTATCAAAGTAAAGGAATTCTTTCCACTTTTTTTTCCTGGAATACCTTTTATCTATTTTTTTTTTCTGAATAGATCAGCAGTTTAGTAATGGTATAGACAGAGAGGAAAGAGATTGGAGAAGGGATGTTGCTGAGCCTCAGCTTGGTTTTGCTTGTTGATGAAAATAACTGGCCTTCGAAGCTGACCTTAAATTCTTAATTTTGTGAGGAATGAGCAGCATTCAGTATTATGGAGCTGTTTAGACTTGTTGCATCAGAGAAATATTTTAGGAATTATCCTTGTCTGGTTTTCCCCCACTTCTGGATTGTGGGGCTGTCTTGCAGACAGCTGGGAGTTTGCAGTGGTATCCTGTTAACTAATTAAAGACCTAATCCGTGCTCTACCTTTGGGGGATAACTTTAAACTGTTTGGTTAAACTGTGCAAGTATTGCTCCTGTTTACAAAACGTACAGTCTTATTTGGGAGGGAGCCCTTAAAATGCAAATTGTTCCTCACTGTCACCTAGCTTTAGGCAGAGCTTTCTGGCTGCCAAATAAACAGTTTGGCTTCTCTATATTTATTGTAGCTATTAAGTCAATCATACATGAGATGACTTGAGTCTTTTTGTCTCTCAAGCGTTGTGGGGGAGTTTAGTTTCTGTTTGTCAATAGCCAAGCTGTCTTTTGTTCTCATCAAGAAAATTCAGTGCTGGTTGTGGCTTCACTGTGGTAACTGCTAAGTGGGGGAGAAGTCTTCATGTCTATCCAACACAGCTCTTGAAAAACTGAAACCCAAGCATGTTTCTTGGGCCCTGTAGCTCTGTTCCAAAGCAGCTGTCCAAGAAGGTGATGAGCAGCTTTTTGTGTTTTTAGGTGGTGGGATGAAAAATATCAACCCCACGTTGGTTCCTGAATGGAAATAGGAGCAGATCTGTGCTGGCTCCTCAAGCATTGCAGTTCAGGGTCTGGTGTGGTTATTTCAACATGCCTTTGGAAACTGGGGGTTTCCAAGCTCTGCTACCCTGGGCTTGGCATGGGCGTCTGAGGGCTGGAACAGCCACTGCAGTGCAGCAGGGTGAGCAGCAGGTACAGCCCTGAAGAATAATTAAATATGGAATATTAACATATCAGCTCTGTAGCTCCTGTTTATTAACATCGTCCTGAAGTTGTCCTCATGTTTGCAGCTGAGCAGGGAGCACGTTCTGATGTGGGAGCTGCCTGACACCACGACTGTTGGGAAGGAGCCTGGAATCCTGCACACACCTCTGGAAGGGGGTTTGGCTTTACCTCTGAGAGCACAGTGTTGTATTCCAAGGGTGAAGTCCTGAAGGCAGAATTGAATTGGTGGGTTCCATTCCACCACCAGAAGCAGGCTGAGCTGTGGGGTGAAACACAGCAACCTGTTGGTTTTTCTCCTCCTGGTGTAACTGTAGCTGTAGAAGTGATTTTTCCCAGCACAATCATCAGTAAAGAGCTGTGTTTCTCCAAGTTTCCAATGTAAAAACTGAAAAGAGAAGTCTTCAGTTTTCCCGAGACCCAGCCTTTGCTGCCAAACTAGTCCCAGCATTTGTGAAGGTGGGATGGGTCATTTGAATTACAGGGCAGGGATGTTCACAGGGTTTGTGCTAAAAGGTGCAGCAAGTGTAAAGGCTGCAACAGCAGTACTGACATAATCAAACTTCATCTTATTGATTGAAGGGGTCAGGTTTGCTTTTGGTAGCTCTTTCTTCAGGGAGGCAGCAAGAAAGTGGTTCACCTCAAAGAAAATGTGCCAGCAGTGCAGGGCAAGGAAATAAAAAGTAAATCTCATTAAAAATATCCTGAGGCAACACGTATCCATCCTTCCTGGCCTGTTTGTATGAATTTAGTTGCTGTGACAGATTCAGCTTTTCTGGAGTTTAAAGGTTTACTTTTGTTTGCTCCCAAAAGTTTTCAGTCCTTTGTCCCTCCTGTTCTGATCTGATACAGCACTGAAATGAATTCTAGAAGGGCAGTTTTGCTTTTCTCCATCCCAATTGGTTATTAATTCTGAAGTCTAAGGTTGATTTAAGAGATTGAGAACTTCATTTTTGAACCTCACCTGGGTAGTCACATACACAACATGCAGCAGCTTCCTAATATGTGAAACTTCACATAAAATTTAACAGCTAGCAGATAAAATCACCATTTACTCACTTCCCCAGACTTCTGCTTAATATTGGTGCTTCACAGGGCTAAATTATGGCTTGGCAGTGGCTCTTTTCCTTTTCATGAGTTGTTGGCAGAGATCTCTGACACATTTGAGGTCAAGTGCTTGCCTGATCTGTTGACCCACATTAACAGTGAAAAGTTGCTGTTCCTGTAACAGTTTTGGGTTTTGTTTTCACTCCTGACAGAAGCATTAATGTTGCATCATATTTTAATACCACTTCAGACAACATATAGATGGTGTACAAGGCTGAGTACTAGGATTTGAGCTTCAGTGGTTAAAATAATCTTACTTCCTGATGCATTAGAACAGTGGGCAGTGTTTGTTTTTTGTGTGTGTTTGCACCAAAACCTGAAAAATTTTCTAATCAATCCCTTCCAGATTAAAAAAGGAAACATCTAAGCTTTTTAATTTAGGAATAGCCTGGGTTTGACATGTGATGAGTTTGAGCACGTGAATTCTGGAAGTACCTGGAGACAACTGATGTGATCCAGAGAGTTCTCTAGAAATGTGGGATTTTTGTGTATTCCAGTTTCTGTAGCTGAGGACATGTCCAGGAGGGGATGACACAGAATGGCAAATAAGAAGTTGAACACCAAGGACTGAAGATTGTTGATAGTAATGGAGTGATCTAGGAGGTGATGGGGAGAGGCCACTGATGCAGAGAATGTAGATAGAACTCCTTAGAATAAACTCAGCTTTGAGCAGCAGCTCCATGAGAACAATGCCCATGGACACAGGATTCATCATGGATGCTGTTCCACTTTCCTGCTGTAAATACACAGAGAAGAACCAACTTCAAATCACAAACTTGTGTGGTGTCCAAAAGCAGGTGACTGTTCTTAACACTGTGATGAAACCACCTGGAGCATCATGGACAGGGTAATCTGGCACTTTTTTTCCCCTTGCTGCCCTTGACATGTAAACCAGGAGGATTATGTCCCTTTGGCCACTGCTGTCACTGAACCCTGCCAGAGGTGTCCATAGGCACAGCAGATGGTTTGTAGGAGGTCACACACCAGGATGAGCAGCTTGGCAGCCACACTGGGAATGCGGCTCTTACTCCGTGGATCGATCCCTCTTGGGTCCAGGAAATTGGGAATGGCAATTGGACATTCCACATCTTGAGGCACCAGGCAAAATGCTTTCTCAGGAGAATAAATGGACTGAAGAAACTGTAAAAGACCATGTGCTTCCAAGCCCGTGCTGCCAGAAATGCCAATATTTCCTTCCCCTCTGTCAGATGTCAGTGTCCAGCAGCCTCCCAGACACTCCAAAAATCACAGCATTAGGTGTAGTTACTTGCTTTTCAAAGGATTTTTTTTATGTTGGAGAGAAATACCTGTTAAGTTCATGGGCAGGCTGTGGGAAGGTGGGAGTTTGGGATTAGTTGTCAGGAAGACTAAAAAGTGGGATCTGGTGTGATTGAGAGGGGCAGTGGTGTTGGGAAGAGGTCTTTAGTGTAGCCAACTCTTGGGGCTGTTGAACTGCACCAGTGCCTTGGATTTCTCTGCATTCCTCAGTTTTATTGTCTGCTTTGGGGCATTTTTGAGTCTGTGCTCTTGAATTAATTATACAACATCTTTCTCTCCTGGCTGGGAGTGCTCCGGGGCAGCACTGGAGTTGTCTCTCTGCCAACTGCTCTTCATAGACTGGCAAACCTTGGATTTCTCAGTATTTAAATGTCGAACTTGGCACAGCCTTGAGTGTGTCAACATCAACATCTGTCACTGATGTATTTACAGGTAGTTTTATTGTATTGGTAACTTCTCTACTGTGCCAGTCGATCAGTTATCTGGCATCCAGTGGGACTTGGATGGACCCATCTGAGCATTAGATTTCTCTTTTAATATTAGTTTTCTGGTTTTATTATAGTGAAATTGTTTTCTCAGCCATAGTGGGGCCATATTGATATAGTTGATTAAAATATTTGAATGCTTCTCTCTTCATTTCCTTCTGTAAATAGAGTAGGAAAATAGGATGGCAAGGAACCAGGTGAAAACACTGTTAAATTGGGATTATCAGGGTGGTTATCACGTGTTTAATTTTGAATGAGTTATAGTAGTGAGAGGGTAAATCTGCTTTAAGTTGTTTCATCACATCCAACATCGACCATAACCCGTGTCCCCAAGTGCCACATCTTTCAAATCCCTCTGGGGTGGTGACTCCGTCACTGCTCTGGGCAGCTGTGACAGGGCTGGACTTCTTTCACTGAAGAAATCCACCCTGCCCTGTCCCACCTGAGGCTGTTCCCTCTCCTCCTGTCCCTGTTCCCTGGGAGCAGAGCCCGACCCCTCCTGTCAGGATGTTGCAGAGCCAGAAGGTCCCCCCTGAGCCTCCTTCTCTCAGGGTCGATGTGATCTTTGCTCTTGGAGTAGGTTTGGAGAGGTGGAAGAGCAGAGGTTTCCTGCAGGGCTCTGGAGGCTTTGGGGGATGGCAGGGGGATGTAGGGATAATACTGCCTTTCCTTATGGGTTTTGGGAGGGGACCATGCTGGCATTTGTGAGGATTTCTGGGAGACTGAAGGTGGTGGTTAAGGCTGTAACAATGCAGGTGGTTTTAAATATGCACTATCAAAGCCCAGTTCAAGTTCCAAGGATGATGCCTTGACATGGGTCTGATTCCTTTCTTATTTCCCAGCAACACTGTTGTCCCTGGAGTTGCTGGTGTGCTGGTTTCTTTCTCTCATGGAGCAGAGGTAACAAGATCTTCATACATGCTCCATGAAAGATAAAGTGTTTTAAACTGAAAGAGAGCGAGTTTAGGTTAGATATCTGGAGGAAATCCTTCCCTGGGAGGGTGGGCAGGCCCTGGCACAGGTTGGGTAGAGAAGCTGTGGCTGCCCCTGGATCCCTGGGAGTGTCCAAGGCCAGGTTGGACGGGGCTTGGAGCACCCTGGGCTTGTGGAAGGTGTCCCTGCCCATGGCAGAGGTGGCACTGGGTGGTTTTTAATGTCCCTTCCAACCCAAACCATGCTGGGATTCTATGATGATATGATACAACTCTGTGTCTCTTCTCCCTTGTTTTTTATTCTAATTCAGTGTTTCTGTCCCACAACCCCAGTCCGATCCGTGTTTGTTTGTAAGCTGAGATATCATCTGGGTGGAAAGCACGGTGTTGTAAATACCTATTTGTTACCAGGTTTGGCTTCTGAAGCTTGGAATTGCTTTTTGAAGTTTCAGCTTCATAGTTTATATTAACTTGGCATCTTTAATAGTCTTTTAATTGTCTGTGTTTGTGCTGAGCACATGATAGACTTCTAGTTAATATGTACAAAATATTTGAAACACTGGCTCTGTGGAAGCTCATTTTGAACTGTAGCAGGCATTTACAAAGGAGTTCACATTACCATCAGTATTAACTGATAGAGTGTTTGGTGATAGTTTTGAAATTAGCCCATTAATATACTTTTAGGCATTTTATGAACAGCTGGAGCTATTCACTTGATAACATTAATTTTTAATCTGATCCTCATGAATTTGCAGATTGACAGGTGCTCTCCCACCACGTACAGCTCTATCCTGTGTTCTTTTTCCTAAATACATGGCTATATCATGTATTTACAAAGAAAACTCCCATTTAAGGAGACTTGCTGAATATTTTTTATAACATAACAGGTGTCTGAGGGCCTGATTCCCTTATTGCTGTTTCCACAGAGCAATGCTAGTGGTCACTGTTGTCCCAAGAAAAGCCTTCTGGTGTTTCTTTTGTGGGTAGGGAGGATGCTTACAGAATATTTGGCCACATAGGTTGTAAAAAGTCAGGTCTCTTCAGCTTTGTGTTGTGGCAGTGGTTTATTGGCTGATTAGTGTTAGCTGCTCTTGGCTTTTCTTGGCTGTGTCATGTTCTACACAGCAAAACTAAGGATAAGTGTCTCTGATAGTGAGATAACCCCATCTTAGAACAGCTGGGGTTGGGAGAGACCTCCCGAGATCATCTAATCCATCCTCGTGGTGAAAGCAGGTCAGGTTGTTCCCTGCCACATCCCAGGCAGTGTGTCTCTGACGCCGTGTGAACGTAATTCCTCCTTTCGGCTTTGGTGCCTTAAGGAATTGTTGCTTCGTGTCTGGCTCGTGGTGTGAGCCCACAGCACAAGCTCCTCAGGATTTTCAGTGGGGTTTTAATGTCTGAAGCAGCAGGTGGTGATGGAGAGCAACCTGTATCTTCCCCTGCGTGTGGGAGGGGAGCTGCCCTGCAGAGCCACTGTGCTCAGATTGCAGCTCTCAACATCAGCCCAGGGGGCTGCACTTGGTGTTAGCAGAGGTCAGGTTTGGCTGTGTCTAGAGAAGGTGACTGGGCACATGGCCAATAGAATATTGAATTTGACTTGGAAATAGAGGGAGGTGAAACCCTTCCCAGTCAGGGAGATGTCATGATGTTGAACTCGATTGGGAGGACGAGGCTAAAGCCACTTCAGTGAGACTTTCCTCTCTTGAGTTTGGCCCCTTTGGAGATCAGTGTAATCCCAGTAAGTGCCATCTAACCTCGGGGAAAGGCAGTGTGAGCAGTGGAGATGGGAAGGAAAGGCAGGCACAGGCAGATGGAGGGACATACTTGTTCAGGATCACTGAGCAGTTCATTGCAGAGCTGGGGACAAAAGGAGCTCCAGGCCAGAAGCTGATCCTGCTGTCTCCCAGAGATCTTTTGATTCAGAGAGGGGAAAAACCTTCAGAACAGAAGGAATGCTAAACATACATAATCTGGGATTAGTTGCCCTAGATTACAACTGGATGTAAAGTCATTTGAGCTGCCAGTGAACTGCAGGGAAGGTTAATTCCTTCAAATAGTGTCTTCCAGAATTGTATGGACTTTTTTTTTCCCCAGTTGAGCTCTTAGTCAGAAAGTAAAAGCAGAAAAAGCGTAAATTTCCGAATGCTTTAATAGAGTAAATCGAAATGAATGATCGGGTACTTTGTGAAAACTTGCAGTCTGTCCCAATAGGAGTTCTAGTATGAGAGAGTAAACCCCAAAACTCTAATCCTTTTAAGCCTCCGAATAACTGCACTGTGATACCTGTTTTTAAAGGAACTAATCCTTTGGAAAGAAAAACCCAAATGGCTGAAGGTGCTGTTGAACTTGGCACAGTGAAAAGAGGTCTAACTCTCTTACTGTTTTAAGCCTAAATATTTACCTTTTACAACTTGGAACAGAAATCAGTTGAGCTCTAAGATTTTCAGACTCTGTAAAAATATGTGCAATACTTTTTTTTAAAGAACCTGATGCAATTTTTTCCCTTAAAACTGGTTTGGTTTGTTGTTTTTTTTTTTTTTCAATGAAAGTATCAGAAATTGGGATACTGTTTAGAGTTAAATAGGGGTGATGTGGTTATGGCCACACCTGAGCTGGTTTGTGGGTTATCTATTCCAGCTACTTGGCACCATCCCAGCCTTTCTCTGACCTCAGGTTGTCCTGACACAACCACATCTGCAGATGCTTTGCCTGGGCTAAAACAGGCATTGCAAAGTATTTTGGATCATCCAGGGTGCCAGGGATCTCTGGTGGCATCCAGTAGAAAGTCCCTCCCTCTCTGGTTAAAGCAGGACCACCATCACTGTTGGTGTCAAGCCAGAGCTCAGGAAACTTTATATGTTTCATAAATGACAAATTCTGAGATGTAAGACAAGGAGCCATTGTATACTGGTAGATCTAAGTGGGAAACCTCTGAAAGGTAAGCTGAGAAGAAGCAGAGACTCCTTTGGCTGCCTTGTAGCCTCCAGCTCTGACTGCTCTGCTGTACTTGTTGCCAGCTGGATTTTATTTTTGCTGGGCAGTTTCAGGAATGGGATATCCAAATGCCCAACCTGCTGTGAGTCATCACTGCCCTGGAGTAAATAATTAAGTGTATTGCAGTGTGGGAGCTTGTGAAGTGGATGTGGTGTGTGACGAGTGTGGGTGTTACTCTGCTGAAATTCTTTTTCCAAGCACGTTTGGAAGAAGGAGGCTCTGGCATGAATTCCCCAGTTGGTGAGGAGATCCAAGGAGCTTTCAGGTAGGGTCTTCCATTTGGATATTTTTTTTCTATAACTGCCTGTTTTCTGGTGCTTGAGGAACAAGACATTTTCTTGTTAAGTTTTTAAACCCCAAGCATTTTTCTTCAAAATTCTGTTAGAAAATGAGCACAAAGAGCAGGCTTGTGTAAGCCCTGTTTTCCAAGGAGATCAGGCTTAAATAGGAAGTGTTTCAGCTGGAGGGATGTGGTGCTTTTTACTGGAGCCACAGGCTCATCTCCCAGCACTGCTCAGCTTGTGGGTTCAATTTGGATATGTAAAGTCAATCCAAAGTTTCCTAAGCTCCTTAAACAGTACAGGTGGGTTTTGTTTCATTCTGTTGTTAACACTCTAACAACATGGAGAACTGAGAAGCATCCTGGTTACAAATATATCAAAATTGACACATTCTGATAATCTTGAACAATCTCCCTGTTTCCAGTTTTCTTCTATAAGAGACACAAAGCAAATGGGCAAGTTTTATGACTAAACACCAAATGTTTGCTTGTTTCCCTTTTTCCAGCTGCTCTTTGGGATGGGGGAGTGACAAAGAACCAAACCTGAAGAGATTAATGCCATTTGTGGTTCTCAGATGTGTAATCCCTTGGTTCTGTGGATGAGCTCTTGCTTTGGTGGTGACTGGTGTGTGTGCCCTGTAATTGCAGAGTTTGTGCTTTGGGGTTTGGCTGTGCCTGCAGGCTGAGTCAGCTGGAGGGGTGAAGTGTCCTTCAGATACAGGTTAAGGTGTTTTAGTGACTGCCAAGAGTGGCCCTCTGGCCACAGCATTAATCCCACCAAGTAGCACTTGGGAGAGGCTCTGAGAGAGAGAGGTTTGATCTGCCAGAGGGCAGGGTTGGATGGGGTATTGGGAAGGAATGCTTCCCTGGGAGGGTGGGCAGGCCCTGGCACAGGGTGCCCAGAGAAGCTGTGGCTGCCCCTGGATCCCTGGGAGTGTCCAAGGCCAGGTTGGACAGGGCTTGGAGCACCCTGGGCCAGTGGAAGGTGTCCCTGCCCACGGCAGGGGGTGGCACTGGGTTTTGCTTCGAGGTCCCTTCCAACCCAGACCATTCTGGGATTTTACTTAATAGCCAGAACAGTGGATGTGGCTACTTTGTCTGGCTTTTTTTCCCTCTCCTTTTTCACAAGGTGAGAAAACTGATTTCTGTGCCTAGATGAAAGTACATCTGATAATCTTCACTGCACTGCTTCTCTTGCTTTTCCCTTCACAGTTAATTAAACCTTATAAAGTAACCTCGTTCTCCAGAGAGTTTTTTGGCTCTTTTCATATAGAGCTTGATGAGCTGGAGACTGGATTATAATGTATGTGGTAGATGCCAATAGAAAATACATTTGGCTGCTGAATTGAAGGGTCTGGAAATACAAATGTAGGTTTAAAAAAGTGATAGAAGAAAAGAAGAAAGCACTTCTGCTTCTTCCACCAAGTAGAAATGTTTGCAATTGGAAGTCTTGCCACTGACATAGTTACATTGATTTTTTAAACATACCACTCCATTTGGGATAAGGTTTCCTCCTTCAAGGCAGGCATTTTTGCAGCGATGGGAAGGATTCCCTCCTGTCCCCAAATGTGAAAGGATTTTTTTTTGTTGCAGAAACATGGGATTTGGACCTGATTTTTTCACATCTGCAGTGACCGTGTGTGGTAATTTTGCCTCATCTCGTGCAGTCGTAGAATTTTGATGGGACAGCGTTGCAGTTTCTCTGTGTGGTTTTCTGTTTTCTTACTCAGTGACTGGGTTTCAGTCGATCTTTCAGTGTTCCCTAAACTTCTGCTTGGAAACCCCAGGCCATGTATTTTCAGGAGGAGCACAAAGCCGCATGCTCCAGCAAGCACTTTCAGCTGGTTTTCTGTGTCCTGTCTAGTTTTGCCCCTCCCCTTGGTCAGGAAGCAGACCCTGCTCGGCCCCTCTGCACGTTTGCAAGTGGATGTTTTAGGAATCTTTTCTGCATCAGGTGGCATTTGCGGCGCTGGCATCGCCCAGCCAAAGCTTTATGGCCGTCAGTTCTGTGGCACTTTTGTTTAACAATTTAAGTGATTTTGGCCAAGTGTTCACGGCCAAGTGGCTCCCTCGGTTTTTCTGGAGGGCTACAGAGGATGGGATTGTCCATGGAGCCTGGTGTGTGGATGAACATGTGTTCCCCCAGAACGGCTTCGCTGGCACCGGGGCCGCTGTGTCTGCAAGGACTTGGGAATTCCAAAGGCTCAGGAGAGGGAGTGGATCCTGTGCCAGACACAGGTGAGTGTTGAGCTTGTTTCTCTTCTTCTTCTTCCCAGCCATGTCTCAAGCGGTGCAGACGAACGGGACGCAGCCTCTGAGCAAAACTTGGGAGCTCAGTCTGTATGAACTGCAGAGAACACCTCAGGTAATCCCAGAATCCAGAATGGTTGGGGTTGGAAGAGACCTCTGCACATCCCTCCCTCCCCAGGCAGGGTCACCTGGAGCAGGTGACACAGGAACACATCCTGGTGGGGTTGGAATGTCTCCAGAGAGGAGACTCCACGCCCTCCCTGGGCAGCTGTTCCAGGCTCTGCCACCTCCATGGAAAGAAGTTTGTCCTCATGTTGAGGTGGAACTGACTGTGTTTTGGTTTATGGCCGTTGCTCCTCATCCTGTCCCTGGGTACCACTGCAAAGAGTCTGGCACCATCCTCTTGGCACTTGCCTGTGAGGTATTTCTATGCATTGATGAGATCCCCTCTGTCTTCTTTTCTCCAGACTAACTGTGCCCAGCTCCCTCAGCCTCTGCCCATAACAGAGATGCTTCAGACCCCAAACCATCTTCGTGGCCTCCACTGGACCCTCTCCAGTCTTTCTTGTGTGCTACAGAGCTGGCCTTGGTGGCAGCACTGGGTTTTTGTGTGCTTGATGTGTTTGTATGTGTCCTGTTTTGTCTTTTGCCATGTTTCCCTGGAGGAGAACATACCATGCCCATGAGGAGGTCACTAAATCCCCTTAGAGACCTTTTCCTTTCTTTGGCATTAGGAAGCCATCACGGATGGCCTGGAGATCGTGGTGTCCCCGCGGAGCCTGCACAGCGAGCTGATGTGCCCTATCTGCCTGGACATGCTCAAGAACACCATGACCACCAAGGAGTGTCTGCACCGCTTCTGTGCCGACTGCATCATCACGGCGCTGCGCAGCGGGTGTGTGACCCTGCGGGGACGGGGCTCGGGGTGTACACCGCGCCCTTCCTGGCTCCCTTGGCCCTGCTCAGCCACCTCTGGCACACAAACACTCATTCCTCGTCAAAAATTATCCCATAACTCTGTTTCTCGCAAGGAGTTGAACCCCTGTTTTATGTTCTTATTTTTCTCTTTGATGCAGTAACAGTAAAACAAACATGACTTTCAAAAACAAGTTTCATTGCCCTCATTCTTCCTTTGCTTAATAATGATTTTCAAATTGTGTGGCCCTCAGCAGTAGTGCTGCTTCCAAGCTTCACTACTGAAACAACCTGCCCTAAAGTGCAAGTAGTTTTTCTTGTGTTCTTCAGTTACAAGTTCATACTTTCCCAAACAGAATTCTGAGGTAACCAACAGCAATTAAGGCAATGATGTATTTATTTCTTATAATGGCAATTAACTGTGTCACACTTGATTTGCTGTGTCTGCATAAATTCTGATGAGCAATTAGGAAAAATTCATTAAAGGGAAACAAGAAAACCATTAGGAGTAAAGGCACCAGGGTTTCAGCTACTGAGGCTCTTCCTCTTTCAGGAAGAAGATGGTGTGAACCTGCAACTTTAGTTAAATGAGAACAAAATAGGGGGAAGGACAAGATTGGGTTAGTTTTCCTAGTAATTAGTGCATGAACTGTTGAATAGATTTCTTAACCTTTGTTTTGTCCTCTGAGTGCGAGAAATGGAATTACAGAATCCTGGCATGGTTTGGGTTGGAAGGGACCTTACAGCTCCTCTTGTGCCATGGGCAGGGACACCTTCCACCAGCCCAGATTGCTCCAAGCCTCGTCCAGCCTGGCCTTGGACACTTCCAGGGATTCAGGAGCAGCCACAGCTTCTCACCACCCTCACAGGGAAGGATTTCTTCCTAAGACTGTGCCTTAATATAATTTCCACTAGACATCCATCTTTTGCTAGGTGAAAAATCCAGCCAGAGTGTGAAGGGAAGAACCAGTTTGCAGAGTGGGAGTTTTGAACTCTTCAGTCTAAATGGTTTGCTCAGACATACTTTAAAATAAAAAAGCAGCGGGGAGATCCATGTTTGTGGCCTTTGTTTAAATCCCTGCAACTACCTGATCTGTCAAGAGGCAGAAGCTGCATCCCAGGTTGACTGTAAATGTTGAGTCTTAGCAAGCCCTTTGACTACGAGTGGCAGTGTCAGGGCAGAGTTTTGTTCCTGCTGGCGAGTTAGTGCTGTTTGCTTCCTTCTTGTTCACGTCCAGCAACAAAGAATGCCCCACGTGTCGCAAAAAGCTCGTTTCAAAGAGATCCCTGCGCCCAGACCCCAATTTTGACGCTCTCATCAGTAAGATTTACCCAAGCAGAGATGAATACGAGGCTCATCAGGAGAGGGTGCTGGCAAGAATCAGCAAACACAACAACCAGCAAGCCCTGAGTCACAGCATCGAGGAAGGATTGAAGATCCAGGCCATGAACAGGTATGTGATCCACATTTGTCCATGTGTCACCTTGTTTGCCTTTACACTAAAAATATGCTGCCTGGCCTCGCACCCCGTGTGGCTTGAGAGCCTTCCCCTCTCCTCTGAAGTCTGCCAAAATAATTTTTAACCTTTGGCAAAGTAATTTTTAAGCTTTTGTCTACTAATAGAAACCTTGGTCCCTGCAATATTGTGGCAGCCTGATAAGAGATTTCAGCTTGGTTTTACCCAATTATGGCTGCCATGTCTTAGATAACAGACCATAATATAATGAGCCCTGTACCAAAATACTACCCTTGTATGCAAATAAATGCTCATTATACCAGGACTTAAGTTTTAGTTGCAACTTAATTCCCAGGCTGGAATATGTGGTGTTTACGCTCTAGTGAAATTCCTGGTGTACATTTAAACTTGAAAGAGGCCCCAGACTGTACGTTGTGGTGAACATAGTGTGATTTGTATTTTTAATCCCATGTGGATTCATGTTTAGGTGAAAATAATGGTCTGCAATTGCCTGAAAAACAACTGCATGAAGTTAAAATGGTCTTAAAACAGGGTCTTAAAATGGTCTTAAAAAAGGGTGCTTGAGTGGTAGGGAAAAAATGGTCTTGTCTGCCTTTTTAAAAAAAAATAAAAATAGTATTTGTGCAATGTGTGGGCCTGTCCACGGGGTGAATTCTGAGTGGGGATCGGGGTTTATTTCTGTTCATGCTGACCAGGTTGCAGAGGGGCAAGAAGCAGCAGATCGAGAATGGCAGCGGCGCGGAGGACAATGGGGACAGCTCCCACTGCAGCAATGCCTCCACACACAGCAACCAGGAGGCCGGGCCCAGCAACAAGAGGACCAAAACCTCGGATGACTCCGGGCTGGAACTGGACACCAACAACACGACGGTGGCAATAGACCCCGTGATGGACGGGGCCAGCGAGATCGAGCTGGTCTTCAGGCCCCACCCCACCCTCATGGAGAACGACGACAGCGCACAGACGAGGTCAGTGCCCGCTGCTCCTCCTCGCCTCTTTTGCTGCTTTTGCTTTCTGTCACTACTTGGGGCTTTTAAAAATCACTCCACGTCCTGTTCAGTCATATCAGAGTGGTTTGGGTTGGAAGTGACATCAAAGCTCATCTCGTTCCACCCCCTGCCATGGTGGAACATGATGGAACACCTTCTGCCAGCCCAGGTTGCTCCAAGCCCCGTCCAACCTGGCCTTGGACACTCCCAGGGATCCAGGGGCAGCCACAGCTTCTCTGCCCAACCTGTGCCATGGCCAGATGCAAATACACACTCCTTCCCTTTCTGTTGCACATCAAGTACTGCTCAACCATTATGAAAAATACAATAATGAGCTGTTTCAAGCCTTTGGTCACAAACTAAGATGTTTTTAAGGTTTTTTAGCATTGCATTTCACAGTAGGTACAGGGATGATGGTGTAATATCAACCCCTTTCTACTTATTCTGAGATTCTTTGGGAATAAAGAAACTTTGTGTAAGTGTCAGCAGTTCTCAGAGCAGCTTTGTGCCAGCAATATTTGCAGGCTGGAAGCTTTTCCTGGCTTTTATTTTTGTGTCCATAATCCAGTCCAAGCACTGACTGCAGATTTTGGCTCACAGCAATGAGTAGATTTGTGGTTTCCTCAGGCACCTTCTTGGCTTTCTCTGCTGAGGAGACATGCCTCTGTACTGTCTGTAAATCTGTGAGAAGCTCCAGCTGTGAACTGTCTTGAAAGGTCTTTTCACAGCCGATATTTAATATTTGGGGGCATTCCAGATGCTTTTTCCCATACTTGCTGCTCAAACACTATCTTTGTGCTTGCTGTCACAGGTACATCAAGACCTCGGGCAATGCCACAGTTGATCACTTGTCCAAGTACCTGGCTGTGAGATTGGCTTTGGAGGAGCTTCGTAGCAAAGGGGAATCCAACCAGATGAACCTGGACACGGCCAGTGAGAAGCAGTACACCATCTACATCGCCACTGCCAACGGGCAGTTCACTGTAAGCACCCCCTCTGGCTCACCCTAGAACCCACCACAGATCTGTCCTTCATACAGATTTGATCCAATTCCACTCACCTGGACTTTTCCTGACCTGGCTTAGGCGTAAAATCCATGGCGTGAGGTTCTTCAGAAGCAGATCGGTAGCTTTGTAGAAAAATGGAGACAGCAAAAGCTTGGTTGGTAGAAAACGAGGCCTATAAATTACCTGGGGAAGCAACTGTGAGCTGCCTTATGCTGTTACTTTGCAGTTAAAATTGAAGAGGTAAAAAGACTACTTCATCCTGAGTGAAACCCTGGGTCTTGGTTAGCTTGTAACTCGTGCCACATTACGGGTGACTTCTCCAAGTCAGCACATTGCAGTGTTGATTTAAGTAGCCTGTTTCTGCAGCATGACCCGTGCAAGCCATGAGATTTATTTCCTTTCTGGTTTGCTCTTCTCTTCTAGGTGTTAAATGGGTCGTTTTCCCTGGAACTGGTCAGTGAGAAGTACTGGAAGGTGAACAAACCCATGGAACTGTACTATGCACCAACGAAGGAGCACAAATAGGCTGTGCTGGGAAACTGGGATGGGACTGACTCTTTTTGTAGCTGCGACTTCTTTAATATTAAAAGAAGGCACCACCAGTATCTTCCCAGACAATACCCGTGCTGCCTTCAGGCACTCTCAGTATACTCAGTAATATGGTTAGACAGTATTCTGGGTTGTATTTAATTTAGTCCTTGGGTTGGGTTTTTTAGTTTTTCCCTAGGAGACTAAATGACCTTCTCCAGTGCATTCCAGTGTTTGATGTGCTCTTTTGTTCCTAATGCATGATAACTGATCGAGTGTTCCGGTCTGGAATGTCTTCATCTCGTCCAGGTAAATCTGGATTTCTACTACATTTGACACAGTTACAGTAGCCTCTGTGAAGTATTGAGTGTTGGATGGCCAAGGAGGTCGATTCCATAGTAGCATATGCCAAGGAACATGTTCAATGTTGGAATTTGGTACCAGTTCTCCATCTGAAAGATTGGTAGACAATGGGTGTGGGGTGGTCTTGCAGCTAGAGGTACTCTGATCCCCTAGGAAGGGTTTATGAAGTCATTTTCTTGTTAACAAATGTGAATTTGGCATCTTGTGAGAGGCATCACTGCCCATGGCAGGGGGCCGGAATGAGATGGTCTTTAAGGTCCTTTCCAACTCCCAACTATTGTGGGATTCTATGACTCTAAACAGAGTTGCAGTGAGAAAACTGACACTTTAAAACCTTGCTGTTTACTGGATTTAATTTAATACTTCAGTGCAAGGTGATTCATGAGCTTGGTTTGGTTTTCGGTCAAAAAAAGCCCAAACAACCCAAACCTGTAATTCTTCCCCATGCAGAACATGCCAGTCTTGATGATTCCCCCCTGCCCTCTTAGAGTGTCCTGTCCTCACAGCTTAACCGAAGGGAATCTTCTGGAAGTTTCACAGCCCTGCTCTGTTCCCTGAGTGGGATCTCTTGTGAGTGTGTTAGAATGTGACTGTCTGGAAGACTTGTTTTTTAAAGCAAATCCCCCAAATTCCAGCACCTGACATCAAAATGCTTCGCTTTAGGGAATTCTGCCACCCCAGCACTGACCTTATCCTGGTGTGTGAGTAGGAAAGACTTCAACCATAAGCTGCTCCAAGATTCTGCTTTTTTTCCTTTGCCATAGCTTTAACAAACATGGCTTAGCACTTTGGAACTTTAGTACTTGACAAAGTTTACCATTTAGTGTCTTAAATTTAGGTTCAAGTGTTCAACTTGGCACTGGGCTCTTGTGTGACGCCCGGGAGCTGCTGTTCATTTGCATGTTCAACCCCTCTGGACGTGGCTGTTGCTCCTGGGAGCTGCTTCACCTGTGAAGTGTTGTCTGAAGGGAAACTTTGGCATCACGAGGCTCCCTTTGCTGTAAGAGCTGCTGATGAGCCCTCACCTCTTTGCACCCAGAGCTTGAAGCAAAAGGAGTTGGTGACAGGGAAGCAACAGACTTCACACCACAGAGTTGCTCCTCCTGTGTCCTGCCTGTAGTTCCACTGGTTTTGGCACATGGTACACCAGTATTCCGATGCTCGGGGATTCTCCTGGGAAGGATTTACCCTTCATGGCTCCAGGCTTTCCTAGCACTTGTAAATATGTGTCCTTTCCAGCTGCTGTTCCAGGTCAGCTTTATCCCGCTGAAAACTGCACAGGCTTCTTTGAGTAACTTAATTATTTTCTCTGACTGGGTTTTTGTGACTTGAAATGGAAGTTTGGAGGCCCCAGAGCACAGAGGGGGCAGTCCTGAAGGAAATATATCCTTGCTGACTTTCTGGTGAATCGTTGCTGTATAGACTAGTAGTGCATGTCCACGGAATAGAACGGGGGCGGGGGGGTGGGGAGCAGCCATGGGAAATGCTTTAAAATTCGTGGGGAAACTTCTAGATTAGTGTCAGCATCCCTTCCAGTGCAAGAGCTGCGGGGATGAAGAGGCCCTGGAGCAAGAGGGATGTTGGTGAAGCTGAGCAGTCTGTCTAGGAGCTGTCACTTTGTCCCCAGTTCTTTCAAAAAGCGTGGGAGAATGTGAAGCTTTTATTTTCATGTTGTTGTAGTGAATTTCCTGAATATTTATGTTCTTTAAATATTATATATATAATGTAGTTGTTTGATTAAACCATTGATTGCACTGTGACTCTTTAGGGCTAGGAACTATTTTATTTTCAACATGACATTACTCTTCCCCCTTCTAAAGCCCCGTTATTTTTAAGTACATAATGGGTTAGGTATGGGTAAGCCTAACTAAAGTATCTCCTATCCAGCTAAAGTCCCACTGAAATGCTCTAATTGACAATAAACAACCTGTTGGAAATTCCAGTGCTGCTTCCTGTTGTAGTTGATAAAAGCAGCCCTTTGAGGGGGGTGTTAGTGCTGCCCTGCCGGGGGCACCTGAGCTCCAGTGTGTTGGCTGGTGCAGGCCCTGGGAAGCAGCTGAACTCCAAAGGGTGTTCTGTGCCTTGGGTAAGAAACAGAGGCACTCAGAAGGCACCAGCTCTTCACTGACCTGCCAGAGGTGTTCCCATTCCAGGCAGATCCTGCAGCCTGAGGAAGAGGGTGAAGGGTTTTCACAGCACTCAGGTTAAACCATGCTGCTTTTGCTGCATTTAACTGCATTAAGCAGCTTCAGTGAAAGCAGTGGAGGGCAACTGTGAATCACTTGGGTTGAGGTGCCTTATTTTAAAAAGTGAACTTATGTTCCTTTATCTCTTTATTTACCAAACCTTTAACCAGAGGCTGCAGCTTGAGTTCAGAGGCAATGCTTGTATTCACCAAGAGCTGTACTTGCAAGTAAGTGCTCTCCCACTGTGGACAAAACCCATTTCTGCCCATGCTGCTCCTGCTCTCGGGGCTGACACCAATTGTCCAAGTTGCCTTTGAACACCCTAAACCCCCTTAAAGCTTCCTTAACTCCCAGCTAAGCAGAGAACACCCCAAGTGCTGGTGGGTCACCCGGTGGGGAGGTGGCCACGTCCCTCAGGTACAAACTCTCCGAGGTGCCACTGGGTCCCCCATGCTGGGAACTGGATTATGTCCTGTACCTTAGCTTTCTGTTGTCCTCTGGCATTCATCCTCCAGCCTGCTGTTCAGCTGATGGCCCAGCACTGATTTCCAACCCTCAGGCTTCCAGCAGTTGATCAGTTCTGATTCTTTGTTCAGCACAAGTGACTTGCAGCAACACTTTGATCCAGCCAAGATCTGTGGAAGGTCTGTCAGTCGTGGTGGTGGCATGAAGTGCCTGGCACAGCATTGGTGCTGGCTGCTACATTGGCCAGCTCTAAGAATGGACACAGGACCAGCTGTGACCCTACCACCACCACCTGCATTATCCTCCCCTGTTTTCCAGTGTTTCCTACTGTAACAACCAACCGTGGCAATGGGGATCAGTACAAGGAGGAACAAGAAGCCCCCAAGATCCAGCCTCGAACCAACACCAGTGTTCAGTTAACTCATTATCACAGGACTGGCCCTGCCTCGTGATCAGCAGAGACAACTGTTGAGCAGGAAGAGAATCCCCAGAGGTCTGAGTTACAAACACCCCTTCAGCTGTCACTTACAGCAGGCAAAACCCCTCACCCCAGAGCACAACAGCTTCTGCCCCTCTGGCAGAGGATTGCATGGCCAAGCCTGAATTTCACCTTCTCTGCCCCTGCGAACACCTGGGAAGAGTTGCCTTGACTTGGAAAAGGTGTACAACACCTTCTGTTCCTTAGGAGGAGCTGCAAGGGTAATCAAAAATGTTTCCCACAAGGGGCTTCATTAAACTTTCTTTTTAACCTACTTTCCTGTAATTGGAACAATCTTTTGCCCCAGGTAATCAACTTTAGGACTGATTCATTCCATCACATTAACACTGAAGTGAGCAGTGTGTTACCTGCAAGCACAGCCTGCCAACACCCTCCTCTTAAAAACCCCAAAATGAGACAAGGGAACACGAAATTCTCTTCTTCCATCTATCCAGTTTGATCCTAAGTGATCTTTGGGAAAGACTATAAGCACCACATTTCTGAAGGAAACTTTGTTGCTGTTATCACTGATCCATGGTCCCTTCAGTGAGCTCCTTTTTTTAAATCAGAACAGAGTGAAAATAACTCATCAGCAGAGAGATCTGGAACTGAAGAGGGTGTAAGAGACAGCAACTTACTTCTGGCCTGACAGGAGCATAGGAAGCTTTGCATAATCAGGAGTGTATCAGTCATGGTACTGCAAAGGTTCAGAGATGGATAAATAAGCATAATAATCCCTTACACTCTGCTCTTAGATAACCCTAAGACCAGGGGCCAGCCTGAACATGGAGCCTGTGGGAAACGGGCACCACCATGGGAGTTAGTTTTTATTCAAGTGAAGGTATCAGAATAAAATTTGGGGGAAAGAAAGGACAAAGTCAAGCTTATTTGGCTGGAATGCTGCCATGTATTTAAGGAAACCAGAACCAACTGCCAACACACAGAATCTTTGCTTGTTCACAGAAGAGATTTTTCTCACCTAAGATTTATTACTGACAAACTCATGGCAAAACTTCACCTGAACGTCAACTGGTCCCTTGTCCCCATACCTTCCTGCAGCACACAACCAGTGTAACCTCCGAGCAAACAACTACCTAGAGTGACTACACAATGCACTAAGGTTTGGTTATAAACTGGAGTTTCAGGAGCAGTCATTCACAGTTCCTTCCTGTTCTCCCCTGGGTCAAGTCCTGCTTGGAGCAGGACTACAGAAATGGACCTGAACACAGTTCCATGTGCAGCCTGGAGCTCCAGGTGCATCCAAGCAGGACTTCCCAGATTAAACTCACTTTGCATTTTATTCTGTGATATTTTCTTAACAGACCCTCCCTCTGGATTGTAACCAAGTAGGTTTTCAGAATGATGCTTTTTAAGAATATGCTGTTTCGCATTCATCTCAATATTCCAAAATGCTGAGGACTTTTGGCCCTGTCCACCCTCCTGGATGCTGTGCTGGCAACAGGGCTTGACCAAACTGAGGAGCAGCCACCTTGCCTTGGTGTGAAAGGGATGGGAGTGTAAAAGCAGGTAACTCTCCAAGACCTTCCCCCAGTGCCAGTTCCGTGACCATGGCCAGGCTGTGATCTGGGCTAAGTTCTGCTACATAAGTCTAAAATGCCCCTTTGAAGTAAAAGAGGCAGCTCAAATGCTCAAACTGCCGTTGGGAAGAAGTAGTGGCTTACTGGAACAGGGTGTGCTTGAGTCTGTAACATCCTGATGTGTGACCCAAACAATCCACATTAATCGGCCGCACAGCGCGCGGGGTGGGACTCTGTGGGCACAGCAGCAGTGCCTCTGGATTTACCATCTCCTGGACACTCAGCATCCTCTTCCTTGGCATCTGCAGCAGCTGGAGCCTCTTCTGCCCCATGATCATCTCCAGGGAGATGGACGGGGCCTTCTGCCTGCCCCACGGTGTACGTGGGAGTGCTGTACTTCATGAGGACAGTCTTGAACTGCGCCAAGGGCGCGTTGGTGCGCACTCCCATGGGGTCAAAGTGGGTTCGGCTCACTCTGTATCCAGCTTCAGAGAGATAGTTCAAGAACTTATTTAACCTGGGAAAAGACCCAACAAACCACACATTGAAAAAGAGCTCACTGCTGGTAAGGCTGCATCAGTATCAGTGGTGACAGCAGTACAAGAGTGGGATTTGCAGCCCAGCCTTACTTTGGCATGTTCATTCCTCTGATGCTGTGCCTGTGCATGTTGTAGTAGAAGGCGGGGTGCTCAGCGCTGTGCTCCGCTCGCTGCCGCTTCGTCGCACTGCGCATCACTTCCTCGCCTTTCCTTTTTCCTGGGCCACAGAACAACGCCAGAGAAACAGTGAACATCCAGGGAGACCCCCAAAATGCCAGCGAAACCTAAGACAGCACATACACTAAGCCTTGCAGCACCTCCACCCGTGCCTGCCTTTCAAAGGTAGTATGTGCAGGGTTGGAGCCTAACCTGGATTCCATTAACAGGCCCTTTGCAGTCATGACAAGCAAAGCGGGCTTCATGAGGTATTCAGCATTCTGCTTTCACCAGGATGATGATATAAATATGATGACAGATTAAGATGAAGTAAAATCAGTATTGAGTGGGGAAAAACTCCTGAGTACGGAGACTATAAAAAAACCTGCCCAACTGCTACAGCTACACCAAAATGATCCACTCACCAGGTACCACGTAGGATTCTGCAGAAGTCTTTGAGGTTTTGATATATACGCCACACTCTTCTAGAATAGAATTAAAATTCAAAATTAATTCTACCGTAAAGTTGAAAAACACTTTAATTACACAGAAATAAGCAATTAATTCCCTTGTTCGATAATGCATTCAATTTTATGGCTACTCTGTTATCACAGAGCCAACATCTCTAATTCACCACTAAGACAGCCCTTTCTGTGAACAGGCTGCCCTTTTCTTACCTTGTTTGTTCTCATCACCAGGACCGTGGGTAGAAAAATGTTTTAGAGTTGTGCACTCTGCTTCACAAACTAATGTCTTCAGGAGTGGCTGAGCTTCATCCAGCCCATACTGCACAGCTGCCAACAGCATTCTCCTGAGGAATCCAGTGTTAAAGAGGCTTCCTGACCTAGGACACACAAGAGGAGTGAAAAGTTAAAGACTTCTTACTGAAAGCAAAAAGCTGCTCTAAAAATCTCTTGCCTAAGTTGATTAGCAATTGTTACACCAAAGTGCTGCATCAGGCTGAATGTGTTATCAAAGCTGAATTGCTTTGCTTGCAGTCACAGTAACATCTGTCTTGTTAAAAAAATTCAAGATCAAGAATAGTTATTTTATTTCTGCCCTAATATGCTGAGAAAGTCATTTAACCTCCACAAGAAAGGTACTGTCAATTGTCAGCTATTTTTAATGCTCATTTGAAATGGTCAAGAGACTTAAAAAGCTTTTTTCTTGTCTCTCACAAGTCTTAATTATCAAGTAGTGTATTATTTACTACCGTCAGCACATATAATGATTTACTAAAAGAATCCTTCACAAGCACAGAGTCAAAAAGAGTTGCTTAACATTAGACAACTAGTGGGCACAGAGGCAGATTCTCCTGTGCAGGACATGTTCCATAAGTGCACTGCACGTGAAATTTAAAGCTAGTTTGTTATTACTTACTAAATGGTTTGAACAAAAGCAAAAACTGAACACTGACTAAATCAATCTGTTTCCTGATTTTTTTCCCTGATTGATGCAACTCCCTTCGTAGCGCTTAACATACCCAGCAGCCTTGCCTTTTTGTGACATGACTGAACCACTGACCTTCAGAGCTCCTTCAGCCAAAACACCTCCAACTGCGTGTTGTGATGTGCACTTACCAGAGAGGCCCAAGGAGCACTGCTGTCCTCCCAGGCATGCTGCCGTGGCAGTCGCAGGGCAGCTGCTGGTAAGGGTTCTCTGCAACACAAAGCAGGGTTCAGTTGTTCTCAGCAGCCAGAACTGCAGCTCGAGCCCACTTCAGTGGAGGGATTTGGAAGAGCAACAGCAGGGCTGTGATACCTGTAACTTCTGCCCAGCAGCTCAAGATGAGAATTTAGTGATGGATGACTTGAGCTAATAAGCCACATAACTTCCTACATTTTTTCCAAGTAATAAGGAAATTATTCACCTTCCTACACTTGTGTAAAAAGCTGCCCAGTTTAACAGTAAATACAACCAAAGAAATTTCAGACATAGGCAATTACACCTATAAAACACAGTCCACCTACAAGTTTTCAAAGCCCTATGCAGTTAAGGCCTTAAGTAAACAATTCACTTACTAATTAAGATCTCTACTATAACACTGTACTTACTGATTACCTGTTCCCATCCTTAAAACTCCATCTGATGTTTTAAAAACCTTTTCAATACCAAGCTCATTGCATGCTTGGAGCAGGGCAAAGACACCACCAGTCATGAATGAGACAGCCAAGAGCCTCTGACTTTGAAACAAGGTTTTAGCTTTTATAGTCATTGAAACCACCATCTCTAGCAGCTGCCTCAGTGTCATTTTTGTCTGCTGCCTCTGCTGACCCGTGCAGAGGCAGCCCATGAACAACAGGAGGGGAAAGTGAGACTGTTCAGTCCACCTCATTGAAGGAATTGAAATCAACAGCAGAAAAGCAACCTGACACAAAAACCTATCAAGGTGCTGCTGTCTGGAGGAACTCAATGGTAGTCAAGGCTGCCCCACTCTTCTGGCCTTGCCTGAAATGGCAGATCCGTTGGCAGATACACCAGGCATCCTGGCAGCTTCAGCAGCTACAGCTAGTTGGTAGGATGTCCTGTCTAGAAACAAGTCCCAGAATGGTTTGGAAGGGACCTTAAAGCACATCTCATTTCACCCCCTGCCATGGGCAGGGACACCTTCCACCAGCCCAGGTTGCTCCAAGCCCCATCCAACCTGGCCTTGGACAC
>JAWWTY010000123.1:67831423-67848891 GCA_035222235.1 Margarornis squamiger
CGCCCACGGAGCGGCCGCCATATGCCGCGGGTGGCGCGGCGGCTCCGAGCGGCGCTGCCCCCCGACACCCTCGCCCTCGTCACCGCCACCATCAGCACCATCACCCTCCTCTTCCTCCTCAGCGCCGCCCCCCCCCGGCTCCCCGCGGCGGGCGCGGACGGAGCGCGGCGCCTCCATGGGAAGTTCGCACCTCCTGAACAAGGGCTTGCCTCTAGGTAAAACCATCCGGCCTGGTCGCGGCGGGGCGGGGGGCACACACACACACAGACACATATACACACACACACACACACACACACACACACAGAGGCGCTTTGTGTGCCCGGCACCGCCGCCTCGGGCCCGGGGCTGCCCTGGCGGCCGCAGCAACTTTGCCGGGCGGCTGCTGGTGGTGCTTTATGCTCGGTGGGAACATAAAGAGGAATGATAAAAAAATGAGGGACGGGAGGAAGAGCGGGGGGGGGGAGGGATGTGCGAGTCGTCCTGAAGTGCTGAACTCGAACGGCGCTGAAGCTGCGCCCAGGAGGGATTCGGGGTGTTCCGTCCCTTCCAGGAGGGATTCGGGGTGTTCCGTCCCTTCCAGGAGGGATTTGTGGTGTTCCGTCCCTTCCAGGAGGGATTCGGGGTGTTCCGTCCCTTCCAGGAGGGATTCGGGGTGTTCCGCCCCTTCCAGGAGGGATTCGGGGTGTTCCGCCCCTTCCAGGAGGATATTTGGGGTGCTCCGTCCCTTCCAGGAGGATATTTAGGGTGCTCTGCCCCTTCCAGGAGGATATTTGGGGTGCTCTGCCCCTTCCAGGAGGATATTTGGGGTGCTCTGCCCCTTCCAGGAGGATATTTAGGGTGCTCTGCCCCGTCCAGAAGAGGGTTTGGGGTGTTCTGTCCTCCAGGGGGGATTTGAGGTATTCTCCATCCCAGGAGGGGATTTGGAGTGTTCTATGTCCTGGGAGGGAATTCAGTGTATTCCGTCTTTTCCGGATGGATTTGGGGTGTTCTGTCTTCCCCGGGTGGATTTTGGGGTGCTCTGTCCCTAGGATGGATTTTGGGGTGCTCTGTCCCCTCGCTCTGCCATGGGGTGAGCAGTGCGGGCTCAGAGCTGCGGGAAGGCTGGGCCGGTGTTTGGATAAACAGGAAGTTTAAAAGCAGCGTTTTATTGCTGTAAAAAGTGCTTAAGGCCTGGCTGGTGGGATGGTTTTGGCAGAGCTGCGGACGGGTTGTGTATCAGAGGTAAGGCTCTGCGCCCTGAATCCCAATTTCTCTTCTTTCACCTTCTTTCTCTTTTTTTATCCTTCTAATTTTTTTCTAAACATGCATTTATGCTGCGGATTTTTAAGCTAACATGAATAATATGCACGGGGTGATGTTTCAGATACACCTCCAGAATTGCTTGGCATAAATTGTGGTGTTAAGCCGAAGGTGATTTTTCTTCCCCCTGCCCCCAGACATAAGGAGACAGAATGTGGATTCTGTTTATAAACATTATCATTTTGTAAGCAAAAGGAGCCTACAAAGCAGAGAATAAGCCTGTTTACCATGCAGCCATGAGTCAATCTGCTGTGCTGCTTTGTTTTCCTCTAAAAAATTAAATTTAAAAGTCAGGATTTCAGTCATAGTACCGAGCTGGATAGAATAATGGTGGGATTTCAAAATTTCACCTGTTGTAACTTAAAATTGAACAATTTAACGTTGCCTTATATTTTAATAAGTTGCCCTTATCAAGAAGAATGTTTGCGTTTAGGCCACAATGGAGCAGCTAAAGATAATCATCCCTTTGGCCTCATTGAAAATAATGAGGCCTAATAAACTGAAGTGAATGTGTACTTTCTTTACCAGTGAATTAAAATTAACTCTTATATTTGAGATGTGCGTACGTGTTTTGAGTGTATTGCACTGATTCCTCCTCCAGGGTCTTAAAAGATGTAAATATTCTTATTTAGTATTCAAGCCCCTTGGCAAGTAGCCTGATGCCCTTATTAAAATATTTTAAATCTCATTATTGTATCCCTCTAGGAAGGGAGCAAGAAAATCCGAAGAAAAATAAAATATATTTAAATAATTTCAGATTGAGATCCCATTGAGTAACACTTTAAAAATCTGTTTGTTTTATAAACAGAAATGGTTAAAAAGCTGAGTGTAAATTAGACTGCTAGCAGAAAGATAATTGTCCAGTGCATCTCTTTGTTCTGTGCTCTTATCTGTTTTATCTATTTTTAGCTGTGCGTTGGTGAAGCAGGCATGTAAAATTAGCAGCCCAAACTGCTAACTTTAGTGTATTTTATAACATTGCTCTTTATTGACCCCCAAAGGCAGCAGGATTTCAATATTGGAATTCTTTAGTGTTTGACAGATAGCATCTTCTTCGGTGTGTTATTATGCCAGCCATCCCTAGAGTAAGATCGTGACAAAATATTTTGCCCACTTGCAGTTCACTGGTGTATTTCAAACCAAAATGAAACAACCAACCCTCTGCCCCCAGCCTGCATCTCTTCCAGCCTGAACAAGAAATGGGTGTTTATGGGGTGGCTGCAGGACATGAACAGATGAGAGAAACAGGAGACTTAAACTTGTCCCCGCATTTTTGTCTTTTATGTTAATGGAAAATAATACTTGGGGTGTGAATGGAGTTTCTCTGTGTTGGTTTGATGGCATCGAGGGTGCAAATTGGTGCAGAGTCAGTGGTGTGTTCTCTGTCCTTCTGTAAACACGCACCCCCCACCCTCCCAAATAGCACAGATCCAATATTTCTCCGTCAGGGAATGTGTTATTTCATTACTGAATCAGCAGATAAAATAGTAATAATCCTGAGAATTGGTATAGTCATGCTCAGTAGAAGAGTTTACTCAATGAAACTGCTATTTTGAAATGAAACTACTCAAGTCACCTTTGTGAATTTTTCAGTTCAGTGTTGTCATGTGTAGTTAAGGAGCAGCTGGAGCGTGCAGTGTTCGAGCACACAAGAACACTGTGTGTAAAAAGCTCATATCGTAAATATTGTATATGCTGTGATACTTCATCATCATGTGGAGTTCTGATAGCGCGATAAAACAAATTACAAGTGCCCTTACGTTTGTCACTTTGGTTACCTCTTGACTTGTCCTTCTGCATCATAAAGATAAATAGCATCTGCCCTTTGTTAAAAACGTGTGATCCTTCAATTTATTAATCTCCCTGTTTCTGAGAGCTATTGTTTTATTTACAATGTAAACAGAGTGGTCACAGCGCTTAGCCCAAAGTGTGATCCGGGAGATTAGGATTGGGCTGGATAACGTGAAGTGTTATCACACAGATACAGTGGGGCACTTGCCAGTGTTTTGAAACGTACAGTCAATCCCTCCTTATCAAATGAGAACATCAACTGCAGGTTGGTGACTAGGCTGGGCCATCCCTTTTGGGGAGCAAACTGACATTCTCCCAAAGAACCTGTTTGTGTGAATACCGTGAAAGAAAAAAGGAAGTAAAAAAGCTCATTTTCCCAGAAAATAATTAGAACAGTGGTAAGTGTGTGGAAAGGCACAGATTTTAATGTCTTTTAAGCAAAGACACTGAGAAGCAACATGATCTTTGTTTTGCTTATGTGAAATTTAACACTGAAAACCGTGCAGATATTTTGGAATACAGTTGCAGATATTTTGGACTATAATTGCTCGTTGCCTTTTTGTCTTGCCTGACCTACCATGCATTTGTAATAACTGTATTTCCTGAGGCTTATCTGGAGAGCTTGGCTGCTTGTGTGTGAGAGACCCGCCTCTAAGAGCAGTAGTCAGGTTTTTGCCTCCCAGGCCAGCTGGGAACATTGATGAGGTGATACTCCAGCATGTGTCAAGCTTTTCAAATCCCATAGCAGTTGGCAGTGCAGCAACGCAGCAGCCTCCTCT
The DNA here is from genome assembly GCA_035222235.1 of Margarornis squamiger. Classification (NCBI taxonomy): domain Eukaryota; kingdom Metazoa; phylum Chordata; class Aves; order Passeriformes; family Furnariidae; genus Margarornis; species Margarornis squamiger. Next base: position 67,835,296 of record JAWWTY010000123.1, read on the forward strand.
GAGGCTCCCTAACCTCCTGGCCCCATAATTATTTATTTAGTGTGAGAGTAGAGACAGAGTTACACTTTTAATACGTGTCCTAAAATTTAAGGTGAGGATAAAAGTTGTAGTACAGAGCCCTTTAGCCTTAGTTCCTCACCCACACACACTTTCTCACTCCCAGACAGTGTAGCAGTGGATTTACAGTTTGGAAAGACAGAAGTTCCCAGCTGTAGTTTTGGGTCTCTTTCTCCCCTACTGCCTGAGAGCAAAGATGATGATTCATTTTAATCTGTGAATCGATCAGGAAAACAGGCGTTGCAGATAAATCTAAAATTAACATTTCCTGCTGAAATGTAACCCTTTGCTCCCTCACCAGTATTCCTCTGGGAGAACTGGAGAAGTGGGATGGCGCTTCCAGTGGTGGTGGGTGGTTTAGGGACTCTGAGCTGTGATTACAGTGGGATCTTTTCCACTGCTCAGTAATCCTCGACCCATCTTCCCAAGTGATCAATGTGATCAGAAATGTTTGGGAATCTAGCAGCTCCCGAGTTTGGCTGGCTGGAACTGGTGTATGGCCGTGTTGTGGGAAGGGGAAATGGAGCGTATCCCAAATTGTTTGATGTGAAAAAGGGTGCCGAGACATTTTTTTGCGCGTTTGGAGCCTTTTGATGTTTGGCTTTGGTTTGATGCTTGGAATGAGTAAAAACTTCCAAATTGTTTTTGAACCCGACCAAGAGACCAGTCCGGTTTCTCGAGGAACACGAGACAGCGCCGGGGCCCCTGTAATTTGTGCTGCCTGGTAGGTGCTATCTGCGGCGCCTGGGGATGGGAGGGTCTGGAGCTCCGTGTTCCTGAGCCCCACCCGTGAGCTCTGCCCTCCGGAGCACCAGCGGAGCACTCGCCTGGGAGCTGGTCCAGGGACGGCTGCCCAAACCCCATGGGTGCTCCAAGTGTAATGAAATAATAACCAAAGAAAAAACTTCACAAGGTAAAATTAAACTCCAAATAAAAAGAAATCGCTCTAAAGAAACCTCTAGTGAAAAACATCTATGCATTAGATGAATAGGTTAATTGTTTTTTGATGTGCAAAACATAACGTGTTTATGTTTGCTATAGCAGAGCAAGAATTCAATTTTTGAGGAAGATGATTATAAATTAACTTGTCTCTCTTATGAAATATTTTTGTCATTTCGTCTCAAACATATCATGTTTCCTGTATTATTATTCCATTTACTAATTATCCAGTTTGTGTCTAATCAGCATAATTGAAAATTGACATTGTTTGATTTTTTCTTTGAACTAAGCACTGCTAATGCAGTAGCATGTTTCATGCTGGTATTTATTTTGGACGTCTGGTGCTCATCCGTGCATTTTCATCTTTTTTTATACCTGCCTTTTTCAAGGGGCTCTTGGAGGAACCTCCGTGCAGTGTAACCTGCCCGGGTAGGCAGCCAGAAGGGATTCTCTGCAGAAAGCAGAAAAAGCTGGCCCTTGAGGCTAAGGACAATTGTTCAGATAATTGTGAAGTTGTGGTACTAATAGAAAGCTTTTATTTCTGTTGCATATGAAGCCTTTGTTGTTTCAGTATTAAAACACGAGGTAATGTGATTACATAATTTTGCTTTATATGAGGTATTTTAAGGCATATTTTAACAGTTCTGTTTACAGGTCAGTGGATGTCCCTTCGTTGTGCCCAAATCACTTTCAGCGAGTTGTGTCACCACCGGCAGAGTTACATAAGTCTGCAGTGAAAGTTGTTCACGCTTTCTGACTCTGTGTGTGCCAGGGCTCACCACGTTACCCCTCCTCTCCTTTTAGTCTATTTAGGGGAGCTCTGATGCCAACTCAAAAAAAAGGAAAGAAGCAGAAAAACATTTCTTACTTGACTTGAGCTGCAGTTCCAGATTCCTGTGTGCGGTCCAGATTCTGTATTGTTGGATGGGCACTACTGGTCTTCCTGAACAGCCCCAGTATTTTTTGATAGATTCCATCTTCTGCTGTCGGACATGGACACACCCTGTGATAAGGGGGTGTGTGATGGAAGCTTTAATAACTTCATGACAAGAGCATAGCTTTTGCTGCCCTTTAAAGCAAGCGTGGCTTTTGCACCTTCTCTGCTTGGTTCACACGTGACCTGAAGCGAGAAGTGTCAGTAGTTGGGGAAGCCACAATGGGCAGCCCAGTGTTGTACACGTTCACCTAAATGTGTCAGGTCTTGTGCAAGAGGGGATGTAGGGCCTCACCCATGCTGGACAGTCAGAGCAGGGTCTAACCACAGCAGATAGTGGTTTAGGTTAAGCCGAGCTCTAGGGGCAGCAGCAGAGTGGTCCTGCTTTCAGTTTTGCTCATGTTTGCTTCTGGAAAGCCTGGCTCACTGCTGGTGCTGCTGCCGTGTGGCAGATTGTGCCTCTCTCCCACCCTCCAAACATGATCGATAGGAATTAGCCCACGGCTGCCATCTGATGACAGCAGGAATGGCAAATTGGACTCTCCAAGGCTGTCCCTGCTGCATTCCCATCGGGCTGTATTCCTCTCCTGTGGAAGGAGCACGCACCCTGTGCCATAAAGCCCCGTGTGCCTGGCCAAGCAGAGGAGTGGCCAGTCAGAGCTCAGAAAAAAGACAGGAGAGAAGCAGCACTGCAGGGTATTTTCATCATCATCTACTACACATACATTTTTTTTCACATTGCAGTATGTCATCATAGCCCCTGGGTGAGTCAGAAGTTGGGAGAACGAGCCAGAAAGGAGCTGTACGAGGATGTGTGCTCTCCAGTCGGATCGGGCTGATGTGCAGGAGGGTTTGCAGGAAGGGAGAGCTGCCCCAGGCAGCTTAGTCAGACCTACAGTCAGCAAGAGGTGCTGCTGGGGGCTGACAGGCAGTAGTGACTGTGCCTTTGGTGCAGATCCCAGTATCTTTAATTTATAATTGCGAAATTTCCATCGGCTTCTGCGGGATTTTTACCTGGATATGGATTTCCAGAATTAACTTTCTATTTTAAGTCAGGCGGCCCAAAATTGATGTTGCTTTTTGCATATTTGCAGCATGGCACTCTCAATCCCATAAAGAAAATATATGGCTTAGCAGAAGCAGTGGTGTGGAGCACTTCATCAAAATTCCCAGATGAGTCAAATTTCATTAGATGGTTGCAGCCAGTTTGTCTCTTGCTGAGTGTGTAGCTTCAGTCTTTGCAGAGTCATGCAGGACAAAAGTGTTCAACAGAGATAACCACAAGCCAGTCTCCAAACTCTTAAACTGATACTTAAATATTTTTTCACTTTAATGTGTTGTACCAGATATGTTAAACTGTTTATTTTCAACCGGGTAATGAGCGTTTTCACATTTGTGGTCTACCAACCATCTTAATGCGTGTCTGGTGCTTCACTGAACAGTATTAATGTGTATCACAGCCTTTCCCACGTCGTTGATTTTCGTGTTCATATAATCAAGCGTTACTGAGAAGTGATCTTCAGTAATTCAATGTTTTACATCTGTATTCCCAGGCTGATTGGAACTGGCCAGCTAATTCTGTCTTAACATGCTGGTTTTTGACTAGGAAAGGTCATTAAGATACTGATCAAAGCCACTGCAGCATTTTAGTTTTTATTTTGCATCCTCACCACATTTCTCTAGTGCATGCTAAAAGTCTACCTGTGCTGGTTGTGCTTCTTTCCTGGCCTGGCCTGGGCTGGGGTTACTGTCTTTCATTTCTTCTGCCAGCAGAAAGTCTTGTTCATTTTTGATTGGTTTGTATTATTTTTCAGGATCCTTTATGATTAAAAACGTGCAGTATCAATTTTTAGTACCTCTGTAAGCCACTTACTTGCATCTGAAAGACTTACTACCTTCACTCGCAGTCAAGATTTGTAGTTAATACTGCAGTTACTTTATTCCATGAGTTCCATCCAATTTTCATTCATTTTTTTTTCAGCTCCTGTGAGACTCTGGAAGCCAATTTGAATTGTGTTGAATTTGCAGATAGTTCTCAGTGTGGAATCTTTTCTTGCTACCCTAAAACTGATGTGGCTTCCTACATGTGCCCTGCTCAAATTGGTGGTGAGCAGTTCAGCCACACCACAGCACTGCTCCTTTGTGAATTTCAAACTCTGCACCACCGGGCAGCACATTTTTATTTTTATTGTATTTGCGAGCAAAAGCAGCATCTAAAATGACCTTTTATCTATGTAGAGCTGGATGTATTTTAGCCACGCCAGTCCAGATAAAAAGAATGTCTTGCATTTTTTAAAAGCTTGTGGGAGGAGGCCCACAATAGAGGCTCCATTGTGCTCTTAGTACTGAGCGTACAGGAAATCACAAATTAGCTATGACGAGAGTATTGCAGGGGAGTTTTAAGTTTACTTAATTCCCATAGTATTGTATGGTTTTGAAAGGGTTTCACAATACGTTGCCTTTCGGGTCTGGTTGTGTATGTTGTTTGTATGTGGCAGACTTTCTGTTCAAGGCTTTCTCTTACCATGTCTTTGTTCAAAAGGTTTCATATTTTGAATCCTTGAATCCGGATGACTTTCCCTTCTTACTTACTGTGAATACAGAGGCGTACAAATGCACTTGGTATTTATCTCGTGACCACCCTGCAGCCCTCTAAAATTTAAATCTAGCATTGTATACGCAGCAGTGAGAGCTGTCTCCTCAGAGCTAGAAATAGAAAAGGTCTTCAAGGAGGAATTTTGGAGAACAGTAAGCTGAAGGCGCGACTTTTCCTTTCCTAGCAGATTTTGATCCTGCAGGATGTTGGGTTACTCAGCTTCCAGTTGATATTGATGGGAGGTGGAGTGGGCTCACAGATCCATGGATTTCTGGCTGCATCCTACATACTAAACCAAATGTATTACAGGATAACCCTTTTGTTAAAATTTTGTCCAAAGATTGTTTGGCTCAGTACTTGCAGTTGAGGAACAAGTTCTGCCACTCAGTTGAAAGACCCAGGATTATAAGGACTCTTCAAAATCATGAGTCTTATTTTCTTAATCTTCTGGATAAAGAAAGTACAAAAGAGTGGATGGAGCTGGTAATTTAGAACTTGAAGTACTGTGAATATTGCAGTTTTGCATTGATTTTCATAACTTTTCTGGAATCTTCCCTCTGGACTCTTTTTTAAGCCTGTGAAATCCTGGTAGTGATTTTTCTGAGCTTTGTGGCTTTGTCTTAAAAAAATACATTAAAAAAAATCTGTTAACAAATACATAAATAAAACTTTTCTTGCACCCACAGTCAGGGGGAGAAAAAACCTCCCAAGATATTGAATATGGGTTTTTTAACTGTCCTGGAGGGGGAGGGGAGATACCATCTTGTAGAAATGATGAATATTTTGAAGTGTGTATTACACAATTCTAGCAGCTGTTGAAATGCCCTAAAGATTTATTGGCAGGAGGGGATTTTTTTTTGTGCAGGGAAAAAAAATCTCAAAAATCATCTAGTTCTCAGATTTTCAAAGAGAATTAGTAAAAATTAATTTTCATTTAGAAGACTAATTCTAAAAAGAAGATTAAACAGTGGTTGTTTTTATAGATGGTAAATAACCTCGCCTGCTACATCTGAGATGTCTTTGATCACAGAAGTGCATAGTGAAAAAGCAGTCCATGAATAAGCCATAGGATACCTGGGAAAACTGCTTGCATTTAATTAAGTACAAGTTTAAATCAAGTTAGTTAAGGTAGTGCAAGCCTGTCTGAACTCTTGTTTAAGTGTAAACTAGGCTTATTTCACATTTGCATTAAGATATTTAGGAATAAGCAAAGCCAGATAAAAATGTGGTACTTTGCAATGATTTCAGGTTGGGCATGTGCGTTCTAGTTTCGAAGCATATTTGAGCATAAATTGTATTTTTCTGTGAGATTTGTACCTCTCTGTAAAAGGAATCCTACAGAAGGACCTATATTAGGAAATGAATGTTACATATGAGAACTGAATCACCTTCTTAAAGTTTTGTTTTGGGTTTTTCTGTTAGATTTCTTTGGTTATAGAAGAGGTTTCCTATTACTAAAACCTTGGGTGAGTGCTGAAGTCAAGCGAAGTGCAGGTTATCTGACTTTCAGGGCAAATTTGCTCTAATTATTGGCAGGAGAATTGGAAGAGAGAGGGGAGCAGAGACAGCAGTGCTAGCAGATGTCCTGAGTGGCTGTGGAATGGCCCAGATGGTTGTGGTGGTCCTCTCACACCTGGGAGGAACCTCAGAAGTGACCTGGGATAATTCACTTAATTCTTCTGTGCCCAGTCACACCCTGCATTCAGTGCACACAGTGATGGTGAGCTTACCTGGGAAAACACCCTGGCACCTGTGGGAAATGGCACCACATAAAGAGTAGGATTCTGTAGCTAATGGTACTCTGAGTAGGTGCTTGGTAGATCTTGTTTGTGTCTTGTTTTATCACAGGGAAACACTTTGGGAGGCAGCAAGCTTCCATTTGTGAACTGAATTAAGGCAAATGCACTTATTAAAAAGACAACCTGTGGCTTGACTGAACACAGCGCCCTGCAAAACATTCTGCTGTGATTGAAGGGCTTGCTTTTTCCAAATTAAAAATGTAATTTCCACCATTAAAGCTCTTCCTCTTTAAACAGTAAAAAAAAAAAAAAAAACAACACAAAACCCCTCCTGTATATTTGAATCGGGAAGTTGTATTTCACCAATTAGCCTGACAGGACATGCACACAAATGAACCAGCAAAGCACTGGCAAGTGAGGATGCTGCAGCTCCATGTGCTGTGCACTAATGTATGGATGGAAATATGTGGCTGGTGTGCTAGCACTGAGTACTCTTGCTCCTGCTGAGATACGAAGGCTTGGAGCAGAGACGTGATTGCGAGCTATTTTTACTTAACAGTTGAACTTTGGAAGAGAAGAAGTAAGGGATAATTTCTTTCAGTTTGAGTTTGCACATTGTGCGGCTTATTAAAAACTTCAAGACGACTGTTAAGTAAAGACAGCTACTTGAAGTGCCAGATGGAAAAGAGCAAGAAAAATGCAGTCTGTTTAAAACAGAAAGGGGATTTTTTGCTCATTTTGTTTTGGGGTCTTCTCAAGTCCACATGGTTGCTGTGCTTGGCTCTCTCCAGTTCTGTGTAATATCTTTATCTGTGACCTGGACAAGGGGCTCGAGAGCATCCTCAGGATGTTTTCAGATGGCACTAAATTGAGTGGGATCTGCTGGAGGGCAGGAAGGCTCTGCAGAGGGATCTGGACACTGGATCAATGGGAAGAGGCCAATGGTCTGATATTCAACAAGGCCAAGTGCTGAGTCCTGCCCTTGGGTCACAACAACCCCTTGCAGTGATACAGCCTGGGGGACGAGTGGCAGGAAATCTGCCCATCGGGGAAGGACCTGGGGGTGCTGGTCAGCAGTGGCTGAACATGGGCCAGGAGTGTGCCCAGGTGGGCAAGAAGGCCAGTGGTATCCTGGCCTGTGCCAGCAATAGTGTGGCCAGTGGGACAGGGCAGTGATTGTCCCCCTGTGCTGGGCACTGGAGAGGCCACACCTCAAATCCTGTGTTCAGTTTTGGGCCCCTGACAACAAGAAGGATATTGAGGTGCTGGAGTGTGTCCAGTTGTTCAGCCTGGAGAAAAGGAGGCTCAAGGGAGACCTTCTTTGTCTCTACAACTCCCTGACAGGAGGTTGTAGCCAGGTGGGGGTCAGTCTCTTTTCCCAGGTAACAAGGGACAGGACAAGAGGAAAAGGCTTCAAGTTGTGCCGGTGGAGGTTTAGATTGGATATTAGGAAAAATTTCTTCATGGAAAGTGTTACACGTCAGGCATTGGAACAGGCTGTCCAGGGCAGTGGTTGAGTCGCTGTCCGGGGCACTGGTTAAGTCACTGTCCTTGGAGATATTTAAAAGGCACACAGACGTGGCACCTGGGGACATGGTTTAGTGGTGACCTTGGCAATGCTGGTCTTTTCCAACCTTAGAAATTCTTTGACTCTTTTTGTGTTGCAGTTTCAGTTGTGGGGCCCATACTGGTATTAGGCGCACAGCAAGATGAGTTTCTCTCTTTTTAATCGTATGACACGATGCAGACTTCAAATGACATCTTAGTCACATGGTGCCAGCTCAGCATCACAGCATTGGGCTGCATTCCTGAAACAGGGATCGTACTTTTTTTGGTACCATCAGCAAGTGCTCTTACCGGCAGTGCAAATATTTCTGCTATTCCAGAAATGTGCCTGCTTTCTACAGAGCTGCCGTGGATTGTGAAATATGGTACTGGCTGTTTGGTTTGGATGCAAGACTCCTTGATTCATTCTTTTGCAGAGTAGTCCATCATCTTATTATGACCATTTTATATGGATTTACTTCAAGGCCTATGTTAGTTTGTACATAACTTGGAATAATTGGAAAATGTGAAAAATGTGGAGTATTCTTCAGTTGACTAAAATTTTAAAAAGACTTTTTTTTCCTGCCAGCACCTGGAAGTTAGCCAGGTGAAAGTTAGCATACCCACAATACCTTTTCTGTGGGATAATGGGCAAGTTCAGGGCAGCATTCTTTCTTTCATTTATATAAACAGACTGTGCTGGCCAAGGCTAAGAAGTGTTGCCGAACATGAAATTGTTGCTGTTTGTCCTCCCAGTTGTTGCTCTGTTGAGAATTATTTATTTTTTCTTTATTTCATTATTGTTCTCCTCTTCATATTTAAATAACATGGAGTCTTCTGCTCTGTTACCATTTAGGATCTTGCCCAAGGCAGTGCTGCGTGAAAAATCCATGCAATCTGCGGATGATTTCACACGTGCTAGTGAAACGATGTCACCAGTAGAAAACTGACTTTCAGAAGGTTCCAAAAACTAGAAAGGTGTTTGTAGAACAGAAGAGACTCTTTAACAATAGATGAAAAGAGGTAAAGGTCTGAGAAGCTGAACTGACCTTTCATCTTACTCAGCTTTGCCCACCCCTGGTCCTTCTAAAACATAGCAGGAATTAATTGTCAGGGAAGCGTGGAGCTGGGAGCACAGGTACTGTCAGACAGCTTTCAGTTGCTGCTGCTGAGTAGGGGTAATTTTTATAATATTTAAGATAGGTAGTGATTTATTAAAATACATTTTTCCCTGTTGGAATTCATATCTTTGTAGTTCAGGAGTTGCTGAAGAGTTTACATACCACAAAGGTTATTGTGAAGTGCCTACAGAGTGGTATCAATTAGGAGTAATCTTAAGTGTGTCTTGAGTGTATGTGTGCATTTTTTATATTAGGGTTTTTTTTTCTCAGGATTCCAGACAGGTATTTAGTGTGTATTGCTTAAAAGTCGTACTTTATACATGAAGAAATGTGCAGAAATCATGGCCTTTCCACACAGATAAATAACCATTTTTTTGTTACAAGAATGGCAGAAATGCTGGGTCTGTTGGCTGTTTGCAGCCTTAGGGAAAAAAGGTTGGGGAAAGGTAGTCAGAGAATTTCAGAGATGCTAAATGTTTATTGTGCTGTTGTCCTGGGCTGTGCTGTAAACATTGTTCTTATTTAAAAAAAAAAAATAAATCATATTGGTGACTTAGGAACTTTTCAGCTTAGTTCTCTTCTATTAAAATATATTTACTTTTTGCCTTTAAATGACAAAGCTTTCCCTAGGAAATGCATGTTTTTTTCCCTTATTGATGCCTGTTTAAAAGGGCAGCAAGCAACTTACATCTGAAAACTGAGTTCTTGGTAACTTCTGAATAGACAGAGGAAGAAAGTCTGGTGAAACCCTTAATCTTCCATGCTATCTGCATAAGCTGGAACATGGCTGTATAATTATTTTCTTTCATCCACTGATGTCACTGAGGTTCCTATGCAGACTGAGGGTAGCACATGAAACTGAGTTGTTTTACGTAAACTTTGCATTTCCCGTGCCGTGTAAAGGCCCTTTGTCACGTACTCTGTGTTCACATTCAGTAGGGTGGGTACAGGCACTTGTAATTCTCTGTTCTCATGAAGAATGCAACAAAACAGTAACATTCAAATGCACTGGAATTAATTGTGCATTTCCCATTAGTGGTGGGATTTCTAACTTCCACTTCTATGACCACAATTTTTTTATCCATTTTAAACCTCTAATGACTTTTAACATGTTTTTAAGAACTAAACTGGAAGATAAGCACTAGAGCTTACTTGATAAAATAAAGACATATTAAGAAACATAAATTTATTGTCCTCTTCGGTTTGTATTAATTTAGAACACAGGGTTTATGGACCTTTTAGTTGGAGGTTATTTATTTCTTGAGGTTTTAAAGAACATATACTCAAACTGCTGGTTTTATTGCATGTAAATGTCAAGATCTTGGAACCAGCTATATTTACATCTGTAGCATTCTCATCTGTTCAGTATTTCTAAGCTTCCTTGCTCAAGTCTGGGTTTTCCACATACAAATGCAAAGGTGTGGACTGTATATCCCATGATTTTATTTGCGAACTTTTAATTTACTTTTATGCCACAGTACTGTTAATGGTAGCACAGTTTTATCAATTGTGAATTCGCTCATACACTTAGAAAATATTAACTGGAGCAGATTATAAAATCTATACAAATATTAATTAGATTAGATCTGTGCCCACTGCCATGTGAGCTGCTTGTGCACGGATACCCATCCGCTCATTCCTGGTGCTCTTGGCTTTGCAAGGAACGCTCAGGTAGCCACAGCCTTGCTCTGCTGAGCCACTGCAGAGCCCCAGAACAGCTCTGGGAAGGAGCAACAGAGCAAGACCTCCTTAAAGACAGAGAGTAAAATCCTAATGAAAGATGAGCACAGTGTGCAGTTGGCACTTTCCTGTCTGCCAACTGTGAAACCTCCGTGAGATCTGTACAAGTGTTCCCTCCTTCTTAATAGAGGTGTTCTGTATCCTGTTTTTCATGACTAGAGACTGACAGCTTTTCCAAGTATTGTAGTGATGAAGTGTCATTAGCTGTGCACCATTCATGTCTTAAATTGCATCCTTTGTTGTGTTCTTTGCTATTCTTTTAAAATAGTTGGGTATGGTCAGGATCTTGATTCCCAGCACTTCTACTTGCTTTTTATTTTCTTGTTTTGTAGGTTATTCATTTTTTTGTTGAATAATATGTCTTTCTGTGATCAGTTGGCATGGAAACATGGCTCCTTTATAGGCCAGTTGCTTTTAGCATTAATTTGCAGGTACTTGTTTTTGAATGTGAAAATAGAAGCCATTTATTTTCTTCATCATTCCCCATCATTAATACTTGCATGCTTTCTGATGCAATGTAAATTCTTTCCTTCTGTCTTAGAGAGGAAAATGTGCTCTTTCTTTTATAAGAGGGAAAAAAAATAATTACTGCATCATGTGCACTGTATTATGAAGACAGTACTTCACATAAAAGTTGTTTTTATATGTATAACTTGACAGAATCAGTGAAACAAAGAGTAACAAAATCTTCATTTAAGCCCAGAAACTTCTCAACAGTGCAAAATCACACCACTAATTTGGTTTTTATTAATGTATTTATTGACATTACCCCTCCTTTTTTTTTCTAATTTTTAGTTGGGAGAATGCCCTGTTTTCTTTTAGGCGGTTGCTGCATTTCACTTGGAAAAGGTTAGAGATTGGTACTGCTGAAAGACAGGGAACACTTTCATTGTTATTTTGTGATTGTAGTTAGTGGAGTTTGAAGTTTCTGAAATACCTCAGTACTGGCAAAAGTCAACTTGTGGACTGCTTTTGTAGTTACTGCAGCAGCATTTGTGGTGATAGGACTTCTGCTGGGAGAAAAACTAGTAGCACTGTCACACATCCTCGTGAAGAATAGTTAGACCATTAGTGTTTGCTCACATTTCTAGATCTTTGAAACTGTATCTGAATGAATGCTATTTTAAGTATAGATATAACTAAATGTCTAATTTAAGACCTTCCATAAGCAGACTGTCTGCTTTTGGTGTAGTTGCTTTAGGATGAGATTCAATCTCATTCCTAACAGCTACAGACCATTGTCTGAAGAGCTTTGTACAGATTGGATATGCAGAATGAAAATAAGATTTGAGTTCATTTACTTTGGCTCATGCTTCTCCATCCCATTCTAGGCTTCAGACACTTTGTTTCACTCACCATTTCATGGGGAGTATGCAAAACAAATAAATTCAATTGGTACTGCTTATGACTCATTTTACATAATTAATAAACAATCAGTTCATCTGGCCTCTTTGGGTGTAATACTGCGCTGCTTTTCCTTTATTCCTTAAATTAAAGTACATGCAATTCCATTTTAAAAGCATAAGTCTATGCAGGATTTGACAAATTTCAGTGAAAGAACTACAGACCTGCAGATTAGCAATACTTTGTTCATGCCACTAGTCCTATGTCATGAATTTCATGTTATTACTCAGCAACCATATGGCACATTCCCTCTGGACAATTTAAAAAAAAATTAGCCATAAAATGAAACAAACAGATCCCTATAGGTGTAGCCCCCACATTTTCACAATTAGTATTTTCTTTAAATAACTTTGGTGGGAAAGAAATATTTCATTTTTCAATTTATCATTTATACCAAACTCTTCTACTGAAACTGTTCAGAGCTTTCTTGTAGTTACTTGCCAGTGGTTTTCTCAGAGGCTGAGAAATAGACTTTAGTGCAGCAGATGAGGGCTTTTGAGAGCAGTTTACAGATGAGATTTTCACTCACCATGATGCAGCTGTGAAAAGTTGGGCCTTGCCACTTCCTGTGTGACAGTATCTCATCATGCAGAATAAAACCATTTCTCCCTTCTTACCCCCCACCCTCCTTCTCTCATAAACAAATGGGTCTGTTGACAGAGAAGAGTGAAAAATAAATGGGCCCCACCCTTTTATCACCCTTGCAGATTAACTGGAGAGAAGATGCACTAACCTACTTTTTCCCTCCCCATCCTTCCCTGCAGGGCCTAATGGCATTCCTGGTCCAGGAAGAACCACATTGAGGATAAAACTCCCACTTTTAATTGACTTAATCCCCATATTGAATTGTAATGTTTCTGGCTTAGATTGATCTCTTCTTTCATGTTCTCTCTGACTAATATTCAGGAACCAGCACAGCCTCTTTCTACATATTTTTAATTCTTTAACCAGGTTGTTGTGTGTGGTTGGTGTCCTTTCTCAAATTCATTTTTCCACAGGTTGAGTAGACCACTCACTGAAATGAAAGGCTTCCTTTATGATGGGAAGTTTTCCTGTATTCTGCTAGGGGTCCTTGTCAGACCTCCCAGAGAATAAGCTTAGTGTTGTCCTTTAAATATTTTTGACATAAAAGTTTAATTTTATGAAGTATTTAGCATGCTTTAAGGAATATGTAGTTCTGATTAAGTTGAGTATTTTATCTAAGCCCTTGAGAGTCACATTTCACAATATTGTGAAGGTGTAGACTTTATAAGGAAATAATACTAATTAATTATTTTTAAAAAAAAAGAGAAAGCACAGGTGGATTTTCCTCTTAAAGCATTTAGCTTGTTGACCAACACCTGCTCATTCACTGTTGATATGTGCCTTATTTTAATCTGACTTGCAGTGCAGACCTAATAAATTACCCTCATTTGGGCTACTCAAGGATGTACAGTTTTCACCACTGTTGGGGATATGCTCTCAGATGCAGGGCATGAGATCCTAATACAGGCCTGTCTGCACAATCCAGCCTACGTGCTG
>JAWWTY010000123.1:67848991-67986415 GCA_035222235.1 Margarornis squamiger
TAGATACATTAAGCGGACAGGTTTTAGCCAATAAGCTATAGAAATGTAATAAGCGAGTAACTTTTAACCAATAAGTTGTGGAGAATTGATATACGTAACTCTGTAAAACCTTATAAGAACTGTGTAATTAATAAATGAATGGAGAGCATTGACCATACTTCTGTGAAGACTGTGTCTTTGACTCTGAGAGCTCCCTTATCTGTGCACTTTCTTTCAACACACCACAGAGTTATTTTTCAGATTTCATTTGTTATCCTCAGCACTTGCTTTTCCTCCTCCTTTTGTAACTGAGCTGATAGTCCTGAGTGAGGAGGGGCAAGAAGAATGAAAAGACTGATCTGAAGAAAATATTTTAAGAGCTGCAGTTTCCTCTGAAATAACAGTTGTGCTGTTAAAGTATCTAATAAGCAAAAAGAGAGTGGCAGTAACCAAAGTTAGGGGGCAGAAGTATAACTTAGTTTTCTCCTTTTGCAGGGATACACCTGCATTAGTTTAGGTTGCCTTACATTCAGAAAATCGGGAAAATAACGTGTTATGGGACCTGTAACTCTGTCACATCTCCATCCCAAGTGCAAGGAATTAGCTTTATATCCCACCATGATGTTCTGGAAAATAGTCCTGTTGATTTCTGGGAGTTACCCCATAGCTGTTGTATTGCATGGGCAAGCACTGAATTGTCATTCTCTCCCAATTTTTCAGAAATCATGGCCAGTAGGAATCACTTGGGCTCATTTTCCAGTATCTTTCTCTGTGCCGTGTCCGTTCTCTGAACAACAGAATAAGTTTCAAGATATGCTTTGAGTTTTCTTTGCATGTGCTCAGTGATTGTTTGATTATCTTTGAATGATAAAATTCCAAGTAATTTGAGTGTTTCCTGTCTGCGTCCAGAAACACAGTGCTCCTGCAGCCTTTCAGCATGCTGCTGTTTATCCTGCTACTGTCATCCCTCCTGTTTCTAGTTTCAAAAAATGTAGAAAAATCATAGCCTGAGGTTTCTTTATTTTGGAATTTTTTTTATTGCATCCAATCGAAGGGAAACCAGAGCATTGCAATGGCTTCTCAGACTGTTGTCAGTCTATATTTTGTTTCACAAGGGGTCCATTTTTTGTAACTGTGTGTTTTTCACAAACTGTGTTGCTCAGAAGTCTAAGGCTGTCACTGGGAGAGGGGGAGATGACATTTGTGTGATGCACAGACGTGCCGTGGGCAGATTTTGTAAATGCCTCTGCCTGCAGATTGGCGGACGCAGGAGCTGGAGCAAGTTTACATTTTTAAGCTAAAACATACACTGGAATAAAACTACAAACTGTTGTCTGAACTTCATTTACAGGGAAATATAATAGTGAATTAATTTTCCAAAATACACCTCTCAATCACACTAAGAATACACAGTCAGAGAGGTAACGTGGCAAGAAATCTGTGTGAAGAGTACCTTGGTACCCTCTTAGCTTAAGATTCTGTAACTCTTAATAGTGGACTCGATAATTCCTTTTATAATGTTTTCCTGCAACTGATGTTTTTAGCACTGATAAATGTTTTATCCAATTTACTGAGATAGAACATGATTTGTGCCCTGCAAAATTTATAATTATCTGCAAAGCATTTTAGTGCATGTGAATAGAACCTTTTCAAGTTGAAAATGTTTAAACTGCAGAGACTGAAAAGAACTATAAAGCCTAGTGAAAAAATGCAAATATGGGTCATTTTTAAGCACTTCTGACTTTTCACTAGTTCAGTGGAAAGCATCTTAAAATGTTCAAAAACCTTCCCTAAACCCCTTTAGCATGTGGTATGTGTGGGAAGAAATATTTTGCTTCTCATCAAGTCATGGGAATAACTCCCAATTTTAACTCTGTTTTTCAGTACAGCTCAAACTGTGATGTTGGGACCAGAGCCTTTGTAATTGAAACTCAAATCTCTACTTGAAGAAAAGCTCAGTAGAACAGCTCTCTTACATCATATACTTTGGTTATATTATGATTAAATGTAACATGATAATATAAACCCAGCTTTTGCCTTAAACTGCATGTTTTATTTGGCACTCGGACTGTTGTTACTGGCCCATTCTCAGTGAGCCTGTCATTTTTATACATCCTGTTTGCTTACCTTCGAAATGAATATCTTTTCAGAAAAAGCTGTTTGTTTAAGGAGGATCCTGGATGGGAGGTGCAGGACTTTGATTTCATTATGCTCCAAATTTTCTCATTTTGCAGCAGCACTGTTCTCTAGTTTGTAATCATCATCCATTTTCTTAATAGTGAATATTGACACAGAACAGCAGAGTTTAGTGGCTGTGGGAGGAACCAGAAGGGGAGAGAAAGCTTTAAGGAGCCCTTTGCAGAGGTTCAGCGTTGGCAGAGTTGCTTTGGTTTTCAGAAGAACATAGCAAAGTGTAACATGAGGGATTTTATTATCCTTGTTTATCAGAAACCTTAATACTGTGTTGAATTGACCTGTTTCAATTATGCTGGTCTTAGAAGTCTGGACTATGTGTATGTATATATGTATTTGGTTTTTAGAAGATTCTTTAGCTGTCTATCATAGAAGAAGTTTCCAGGTCTCCTCCCTTCTCCCCATCCCTAAACAAGAGTCGCAGTATTTTGGTTTTCTGCTGTTTCACTGCAAGGATTGCTGACACATACACCATCATGATGTTCCGCTGAGAGGATAGTGAATCACATTTGATGCTTTCCCAAAATAAAAAAGGTTCAGGAGTGACAAAGAAATTGGAGAGGTCAGTGTTCAATATATGCAGTATTTCCGCACTGTTATTTTTAGTGTCATTCGAGTGTGTTCTACTGACCTCAAATAAAAAATAAAATTAAATCTTGTGAAACTGATTTGATTATCCAAGGCCCCACACTTGCTTATCTTCCGAGTTTTTGATAAGGAAAATAAGGAGTGTCCCAGGTAATAGTTTAACGTTCTTGGGTCAAAGTACAGGTGTGCTGTTAGAGAAATTGCTTTGGGTGTTTGGGATCAGAATAAAGGAAGCCTTTGATGTTGGCTCCGCTTGGGTTATTGGGTTTCTTTCTTGGAGGCAGCATTCTGTACAGCATCTAAAACACGAGAAAAGAAGGACAGAGAGTAGCCATTAATGCAGTCTACATTCAGAAATTTTATGTTGTAATAAATACTTGTCAATGTCCTTAAAACATAATGTGAAATTAATACTCTGAAAGGAGTTGCACTGACAATGCTAGAAAGTGGTATTTTATCCCAAAGCGTATTTGCAGCTCAGACAGTGGTTTAAAACAAAGCAAACAAAAAACCCCAAACCTACTGGAATAAAATAACTTGCTGTAAGAGTAACATTTTTGGAGGAGAAAATTACTGTTTTCTTATTTTTTCTACATAGTTCAAATACATAATATTTTACAGGCACATCAAGAGTCATTCCTTAAGGGAATTGCATTTTAAATTAACGTTATGCAGCCATTCAGGTTTTATCCAAATCACAGCCAAGATGCCAGTTCTGATAACTTGATTTTAAAGGAGAAAGCAGTTCTTGCATGCTTTGTACTGAGCACATGGCCAAAGGAGCGAGGGTAGGGGCCACTGATGTGCTGCCCTTCATGTGAACCACAACCCTGTTTTGCCAGCCTGTTTAGGCTTGTGTTATTCATCCTAAATGTTGTCCTGAAAATCTCCAGTCCTGCTTCTTCCGTGGAAAGTGTTTTAGTAAGTCTTGGCATGATCTGTATTGTTACTGGAATGGCTTGGGGAGTTAATCATTCTGCTGCAAGTGCAATTGTTGAAGCAGATTGTTTTTCCAGTTCTTGCCAGCAGGAATTTTCTCTCCTTTTTTTTTTTTTTAAGTCACACCCACCAACCTATAAAGTTTATGGTCTGAAATATAAGCTCAGTTGCATTTTAAACTAGATTGGGATTGTGTTAGGGTGGGTTACCCCCTCCAGTTGCCGTGATCAGCCTGCTCCGTGGTTGTCCTGGGAGAAGATGAAAGTGGAGGGATATGCTGATACATACCCAGCATATGGTGAGCTGTGGGAACATTTGTGATGCAGATTTGATTCATGCCTTCAGTTCTTTGTTTTGGAGAAGCTGTCCCATCAATAACTGGGGAAGTGATGTCCACAGTCATGGCGAACGTGAGTGCTGAGGATCATTGTTGTCAAGTTGGTTGATTGTTAATTGGTAGGGACTGTCCCCATCTTCCCTGCAGTGATTCCTGTAAGTTACCACATAGTTTGTGGATTTTGCCACAATGTCTGTGGGCAGGGGCATTCCCCAGTCACCGCAAAACTCAAGGAATAAGTAACAGAAGTTGGCAGCCTTAGCCATGATTCGTCTGGAGCTGGGATTGTTGGGCGTGAACTCAGCTAGGGCAGCTCCACCACTGCCCATTTATTTATCCCCTCCTCCCTCCCTCTTCCTTATTACTTAATAAAGCTAAAAATATTTGAAACTGTGAAATATTCCCTGTGGACAGGCACTAAGATGCTGCATATCCAGGGAAAGCTCAGTCCTTTAACATGTTTCTCTGGAGTTTGCTTTCATGTATCTGTTGTTTGAAAGCAGTGCTTCTGCAGTGTTGGGGTTTGTGTCTGTTTTATTGCAGATGCTTAGACTTTCTGCTTTTGATACTTGATATAGTTGTTACTGAATATTGTAATTTGTTTTGCTTTGCGAAGGGTGATAGAAAACTAAAACATGTTACCATAGCTCATGATGCTGTTGCTGCTTGTTTATTTGACATTAAATAGGTGTGATTCATATTGTTTTCAGTCTTGTTTTGAAAAGTATTAGTTAAGATTAGGCATATCATTACAACATGCTCCAGATATGTAATTTGAATAATTTTTTGACAGATGTGAAATACCAGTTTTCATGTGAATGCTTGAAGTACATAGAAAATGTTGCCAGATGATTTTGTTTCCCCGATGAAAACTTTATTTCTGATCACAGACTTTTGAGATGCGCCTTGTGGGACCTTTGGTTTTTGTACCCTGACAGTCACTTAGGATTTTATGTGGGCACTGACAGATGTTAGACAAATAACAGCAAAATTACTGGATGTTTAAAAAAGAGTGGTTGGGGATCACTATTTAAAAACAAAACAGAAACCCATATCTCACAGTTGTCAGAATGATGTCTGAGAGTGGCAAGCCTGCTTGCTATGTGAGTGTGGAAAAGGAATGAGAAGTTGTGATTCAAGTTCCAGTAACAGCAGAGAAACGTGGAATTTTCTAAATAGAAATCATTGGCTTATTTTGTTTTGATTCTACCAAAAGGGGACTCAAGGAAGAGCACTGTCTCCAAATAATGTGCTGAGGCCTTTGTGTAGTGATTGCTTGGGGTACCCCAGGCTGGTTCTCCCAGGTAGTGAAATAATGATGTGGTATGTGCAGAAATGTAGGTACCATGGAAGTCTGTGGAGCAGGGGGGTAATTACACAGCGGTGTTGGTTTTACATGGTGTCAGGGAATGAGCTGTGAGTGTCCTGCAGAGCGCTGGGTGCGTTTCAATCTGCGCTGTCACCAGGAGGATACAGTGGGGTGTGACTGCTCTGCACATCAGTGGGTCAACACAGCACAGGAAACCACTTGTATTTTTCTTGGTCTCTTGCAAATTAAAAAGAAAAGAAGGAAGATGACTTGTTTTTACTGAGTTTGTCCAAATAAAAAGCATAGGCGCCAATGTTATTTGTGTGCTGTGCTCTTCCAGTAAGGCTTCGATGTGCTCAGCGTTAACCTCCGAGCCCTGGGGACTTCCACAGGCACTGTGCACACGCCTCAAGTGCAGCTCCTGCTCTTTGCTCCTGCTTTTCTGCTGTGAGGTCCAGATCTTGGCCCTTCGAAATTCAGCTTGGGATTGTTCCTATAGACTTTAATAAGCCTTGCAGCAGGTGCCTAAAATCTTAGGAAATGTAGTTAGAAACATTAAATGAGATGAGAAAAGAAGGAAATTAAATGTAATCTGCTAAGTAATTGAGTCTTCTGAGGGTGACTGTCACTTTTTTGTGCGTGCCTCTTGTTGGTGGTCTTTATTTAAAAGCTATTCTCCCCTGTGCTTCACTCCATTCCCACATCCCAAAGCATGGGATATGCATTCTGCTTGTGTTGAAGGCAGCAGCAAAAAGTGTTGGCTCGGATTCTGGTGGAATCAGGACATTTTTGTGTTGCATATTCAGCATCTAAATATGCTGAATATCAAAATAGTGAAGGCTGGTAAGCGTTCTTTTTTTTTCTTGCATCCATTTTCCTGGCTCTTATACCTGTGTTGTATTTTAAAGTTTATTTCTGATTGTTTGCTCTTAGAGTTTTGCTCTACCTTGAAACTCAATGTCGCTTGAGTTCACGGTGCACAAAACAATGAGACTACCAGAGCAAAGTCCAAAGTTTAAAAATGCGTGATAGGTCAGGAACCTTAAAATATGTTTTTGAAGTATGATGTTTCTAGGAATTTTAATAGTGCGTGTTGGCAAATCTAATTCATAACAGCTTCTGTGTTCGTGTTATGAGGAGGATATTTTTTGTTTGTTTTGACAACTCGTTCCTACTTGAATTAATATTAGCATTTATTTTTGAAAAACATGCACATTCTTTTGAGGGTTTATGGTAAATAAGTGACAGCTCTCACCGAATTTACACCTAGGTAAGAATATAAAGTAAAGGTAAATGCCACAGGGGATTGGTCTCGTGTTGCATGTGCAAGACTGTAAATCAGTTGAACATCCAGCCTGTCATTTTCAGGTCTTGTTTTTGTAAATATTGATTAGATTTTTCACTATTTTGCATTTTGTTAAAAATATAAATCACTTTGATGTTTTACAGTGTACAAAGAAAAGTTTTGTAACACAAATCCTTTGAAAAGGACATTGTCAAGGGGTTTTTCCTGCTTCTTTAATCTTTGCACTTGTAAGAATCCCCAGAGACATGACAACTCTCCTTTGCAAGGCTGCTCTCCATTTCATGTGCCTGTTGGATTGTCATTATAGGGTTACTGATAAGTGTTGTGCTTTTTGGCATTGATTTGGTATTTTTCAGAAAAAAAGAAGCATTTGTTTTGAAAAAAAGAAAAACACATTTAAAGAATTACATGGACTTTGCAAACAGATTTAAGAAAAGGAAAGGTAGGTCAAATTTTGGGCCAACGAACCTGACAATGTCCTTTAGTTAATTTAACATGTGTGCCTTGTATGAGACATTCCTGATCCTAATGATGTTATGTTAATCATCAGCAGAAAAATGTGAACATGACGTTGTTAATCATAATTAATCCTAATGGCTTTGCTTGTTGCATTTTGGTCTGTTTTCTAATGTCAGCAAACTGTGGCGGCCTCTGTTATTTGTGCAGTGATCACTTCAGTTACTGTTAGCTCATACCATGAAAGATTGTTTTGCAAAAGGTTTAAAATATATTTTAACAGCCTAGGGTATGTCAGGGAGAGCTTTCTTACCCTCCAGTCGTGAGTATGCCTAATGGCATTGACTTCAACTCTTCCCCCTTGGAGCGTAGCCCAAATAAAGCACCTTTGCTTCAGGAGCAACAGGAGGTACAGGTTGGATTGGGGAGCAGTGAGGACACTACCCTGCATAGGTAGCTCTTTTTCTTTCTAGTTTAAAAGAATACATGTCATTCTGAGGTTGTTCTGATAATTTGCAAGTCCCCATGTGTGCCAGTGGTGTAGAGGTAAAATAACTCACGTCCCTTCCTCTCCTGTTCTGTTCCTAAAACTGGACAGTGAATTCATTAATCCTTGTTTGTGGGACCCACCTCAGTTGAAGTTCTTGTTCATGGAGCTGGCCTTCTCTCGGGTTCTGCAGCTGAAAACTGCAGATTTTCGTATTCCAAGGTTTTTTCCATAAAAGCTGGACTAGAATAAGGTTTTGATAGTTTCTTTTCTGCCCCAAGAATGCTGGCCCAACCTGCAGCTGTGCGAGGGCGCTCTGCTGTTGGTTACTCCTGTGGTGAATAGCTGCAGCACACAGACAGCTGCTCTGTCTGTGTGTGCACCTCATACCTGGTATTAATTTAGGAAAATTCCAGCAGTCACTGGCACAGGAGCTGCTGCTGGGGCAAGAGCTGCACCACCAGGTTACTTCCACATCGGTGGGGAGGAGGGGGCAGAAACCCCAAACTAATAGCTGCATTAGAACTGCCAGGGAAACTTTGGGGTTTTGCTTAAATACATTTAGATAACCTTAAGGGCCTGACTTCCACCCATCAAAACCAGCAAGTTCAGAGTTAAGGCTTCTCACTCCATCTCTGGTGCTCCAGCAGGGCGGGGGGTGTTGGAGACCACACACTCTCCCTGCATCCCTGCTCAGCCAGGCAAAGCCTGGGCCGTGCGAGCGGTGCCGACTGCTCCAGGTACGTGTATGTGCAACCCTGTCCTGAGCAGGGTGCCCTGTGTGCCTCAACACTCCACTGCTCTCCCAGGTGTGTCAATGGCCTGTGGCAGCACAGCAGGTGTGGTGGAAAGCCAGCAGCCAAAGGGGGAAGGGGACAGATGCAGTGAGAAGCTTTAACTTCGAGTTTCTTGCCTTCTGCAAGCACGAGTCAGACCCTTAATGTTGTTTTAATGTATTGTTTGTGTTTAATTTTTAGTAAAAGTTTGAACGCCATCCAGGCTACAGAGGTTGCAGTGGATAAGAAGTTTAAAAGCTTTGGTTCAAGATTACAGGAGGCTGCAAGAAAAATTAAAGACATGGAAATGAGGATGGAATGACAGGCTGCTATTTTGCCTCAGAATACTGAAGATTGTAAAGCATTGAGAAATCGAATTCATGACCCTGGAAATCAAGCTCAGATTAAGAAATGTCAGGTTGGTAGGGGTTCCTGAAAGTCTTGAGTTAGGATAAACTGAGATTGTTTTCCCATAATGAAAGATTATAGGATGTGGGGGTGGATGGTATAATTTTTGTTATCTATGTAATGTGAAATGCAATACCATATACTTAAATAAGCCAGCTTAGTGAAATTATTTGTTTAAATTAGTTTCACATTTGTGGTGTGGAATGTCACTTTTGACCGCTTTACAGTTATTTTTCTCTGGCACAGAGTTGCATGATTTACTGTAAATGCAGGCATGGAAAATACTGCTCTTAAATACCCATTGCTTTCTTCTGCCTCTCTGAGGCTCTGCTGGGAAGCCAGAGGCTTGGTGCAGTATGGCATTTCTAGATAAGAAGTGGGCAGAACATATCTAACTGGTGGAAGAGGAAGGGGTTTGTTCTAAAGGTTTTGATTCATAGTGAAGCCGTGTCTTTCCGAATGTGAACTTTAAATAGTGGCTCTTCTGTGATGAAGTCCCTCTAAGTTTACTTAAGTGTTGAATTATTGCCTGCGATTCAGGGACAGGATATTTAGGCAGAAAGATTGTGCAACAGGAAGTCTATGCTGAAGTTCAGAAAGGGTTTTGGCAAGCAGAGGTTTGTAGGGTTTTCATGGTCGAGGCCACTGGATGTATTTGAGTTCTGGAGACTCTTAACAAAAGTCTTTCTCTTGGGGAGAGTTTGTCCTTCTAGTTGTATTTTGACTTCTGTCTGTGCTTTGGGGTCAGTCTGGCATTCCCCTTAGCACTGATGGTACACAGGTAACTTGGCTGAAATCTTTAGATTCACTGGCATGAGGGGAAAACCAGACCACACCTTTATGTATTTTAGGGAAGTCATTGTGTGAAAGGGCTGTGTTTCGTGCTGTTACAGTTCATGGTTTTCTGAGATAGGTCTACTCAGATAAATGTTTCTCAGAAGTGAGAGGTTTTAATCCCATGTGTTTTGTGTTTGGACTATATGTGCTCTTCTGTTGAGAGAGATGCTTTAGTTGTAGCTCAGAGGGAATCATCTGCCATATTTTTCCTCATTCATCTGCAATGATTTCAGTATCAAAAGTTCTGTTTTTTATTTTTTTACTTCAGCTAGCATTCAAACTGGTCATTGAAGTTCTGGCTTTGCTGTACTGACAGGGCAATGACCAGAACGTTTCAGTTCTAAAGTGAGCACAGTTACTCTAAGCAAAATGAATAGTTCTTGCAGTGTCATTTCTACATTTGTTTCAAGACTTAATTGCATTTTAGTAATGCTGTTACATATACTGCTTTGAAAGAAACGTGAACAGGTCTATAAAATGCTTTATCTAAGAGGGTTTTTTTAAATTAAATTTAGTGTGGGGTTTTATAATTAAATTTCCATTAAAGGATAGTAATTGTTCTCTGAGTAACTATGTAGCTTTATGTTGTATATTCATGTAGTGTTCCTGACGTGTACCACATTAGTAATATGTGGTTTGTGTACTAAACATGACTGTATGAGGGTTATGTGGCCATTTCTCATTCAAACAGGTATCGGTAATGAGTTACCAAGATGCACAGTTTTCAAACATTATATTTAAAGGGCTCCCATCTAATTTTGGTCGCTGGATGTTCCTGAAAGAATATGTGTACCAGAAGCATTTCTAAGCATATCTCTCATAGTAGAGGTTAGGAGTGGGTGTTTTAACAACAGAGCATAGTTTTCATGGGTGTTGTACCTATGGAAAACTTCGTGGTGAGAATCTGAATGCTTTTGTGCTATGGTGAGAGTACTGCAGTCAGTCCATTGGCATCATCAGATGCTGGGAGATGCTGTGACTAGAACAGGAAGGAACCAAATGTAGTGACTCTTGTTCTGTCTTTTTTACCTATTCAAACAACTTCTATACCTGAAGAACTTAAATACCAGATTGTAGTGGGGCTGGGCTGTCATCCTGACTTGGTTGGGGGTGGACATGGAGTTTATGGGTTGAGGCTGGACAATAGAGAGGGACTGTGACAGGCAGGAGTCTCCTGAGCTGTTCTCTTTCAGCCCCAAACCTGAGCTTGGTCCCAGTGGGGCTGCTTCTGTTGACTTGTGAAAATCTCTTTTCCCAGCAGCTGTTTTTCTTCACCAGATACCTTGTACAGCTGGGATTCTAATGATTTTCCATCCACTTAAAGTGCAGTTACCAGTCTTCCAGGGCTTGCTTTCTGTCCGACTCTGGTACTTAAGAGGCAGGGATTGCTTGTAGAAGTTAACTGGGGAACTTCAGTCATTTTCATTAATGTTGGGCTAACTTGGATTATCAAGCAAATATGCAATGTTTTAAAATTCACATTGCAACAAAACTATGTTGAAATTTGCATATAAGAAAGATCTAGCCTTCTTCACTTTGCAGTGTTTAAATCTTCTTATCTCAAAAGAGGAGAAAAAAACCATGTGCTTTTGGGTTTGCTTTTCCTTATCTCTTCAGGAAGTCCCTTTTTTTTTCCACCCACATTTAACTACTTTCATGTAAATGTAATGGCTTAATATTATTCCCAGTTTAATATTATTCTGGTAAGGACTGTTGTGTATTTATACCACCTATACTGTTAAAAAGATGCTCTCTAAATATCTTAAGGATTACTTTTCATTTCAAGACTCTGTAAAGAGAATGTAAATGAAGTCTTCAGTTTGGACTGATTTTCCTGGCCACAGATACTTACTGTGCATTTCTTTGTCAATCCACAATGTTCCAAGTGTAATGTTGGTTTAGGGAGGGATGTTTTGTTCATGTTTCATAAGAGTTTTCAGTAGTGGATTAAGTATGATGTGTTTGACTAAGCTATATAGGACCATTTTGTAAAACTTTTTAAGCCTAAGCAGACCTACATAAATCAGCAATTAGCCTGTAAACTTGGACACTGGATACTCAGTAAATGCAACATTTTGCTGCTGTAGGCTTTTTTCAGTTCAGTTTTAGTCTCAGCAGAATCATCATTATGTATGTAAATTGAACACCCAAATCCTCACTGAGTTGCTTATGATACTCGGTAAGCTACACTCTTGCAAGCCTGGGCAAGATATTTCTCACTTTGTCTAGAGCTCACAAAGGTGTGGAATCCAATCAAAACATGGATAAGATAGCACAGGCACTTCTTAATAGTGCAGGAAAGATGTATCTTTAGAAACCAAATATACTATTCCCTTAGTGGTTTTATCCATCTTTCATTGTTCAGCCTCCTGAACCTCCATGGAATTTTCTTAGGTCCTTCTATGTTTAGTTGGCTGCTGAGTGTAAGCTTGTCCCTCTTTTTATAATCATCAGTCGCTGAAATCTTTTCCTGCCATCAGAATGAACAGCCTAGCTGTAACCTATTTTTAATTGCACTTGCATGGCTTGAGTAACAAGTGTTCTCTGTTTCTTTGCAGGCATTCGACCTCCGATCATGAATGGGCCCATGCACCCGCGCCCCTTGGTAGCGTTGCTGGATGGCAGGGATTGTACAGTAGAAATGCCTATTCTGAAGGATGTAGCCACAGTGGCATTTTGTGATGCCCAGTCTACACAAGAAATTCATGAAAAGGTAATATTCAAGAGTTGCAATTGAGGTGTTTTGGGGAATGCAAATATTTTAATGATTCGGATCAGACCGAGTGTTGTGTCAGCTCTGACATTGTGTTGGATGTTGCATTTTAGTCACTGGCTCATCATCTCAGTGAGTGAGCTGCTGGTCATTTCCAATTGGTCATGAAACATGATGATGAAACAAAGATTTAAATGTCTTTTACACTTGTCTAGTGTATCTTTGGCTGGATGTTGTCCCTGAATTAAGTTTCATGGAGAGAGTTATTTCTAAGGAAAATATTATTACATGGTATTTTGAAATGCTCCTTGGAAACATTTCTGTTACTCAGCCTTTGTCTGGAAAGACAAATATCAGTATTGGACTATCTGTATGGGGAGCTTTCTAATACCTTTGTTTAGCCAAGAAATTGTGCAGGTCGGGGTAGGCAACCTTGTGTGCTGAGAGTGGTCACTGCAGAAGAGTTTCAGAACAAATGGTAACCCGAAATTCATGTGAAAATACAGTGAAGGAGAACCTAACTTGAGAGCACAGGCAAAGAAGCGAAAATTCTCACTCTCCATTCACAATTGGAGCTTCAGAGGTAGTGTTTGTTGGGGGCTTTGAATAAAATAAAGCTTAATTTATAGGTTTCAAAGACAATATATTTTAGAGTTTTAATTTAGAGAAATATTCAACCTGTGGTTTTTTTCTCAGTTCCCTTTTATCAAGAGTTAAAATGTGCTAGGATGCCCTGTTTCTGAGTGGGCTTTAGCACTTTTGAAAAGTTGCTTTCATTTTACTGTTTTCCTGTCTCGCACCAGTGTCAGAAGTTTAATACATGAAATAGCTGGATTTCATTTACAAGAACTAAGTGGCATATGGAGAATAAGTAATATAAATGCTGTTCCACTTTTAGTAGCATGTCACAGCAGTCTGCTCTTCATATGAACACTGTAACGTTGGCAACTGCACCACCTGTATAGTTTTATGCTTTGCTTACTGAAATTAACATCATTTACTTCTGGTGCATCAAGAGGGAGGAATTCCTGTCTGCCCTAAATGTCTTCCATAGAAACACTGGATATTTTCTGCCAATATAGTAAAGGAACTTTTCAGATCCTGAAAATGACAGTCAGTGTGTGTTTCTCAAATTGTAGCTTTGGGAAAGCATTTAAGTAACAGAGGAGTGACACAGGTAATCTGTTGCTGATCTTCACAAGAGTGTTATGTTGAGGGGATTATACTAAAGCTTGCATTGTTTTGCTTTTTATTCCACAGAAATAATTCATTCTCAGGGAGCTCGGTAATACATCAGGAGTGTTTTCATATTTTCACTAGCTGTCAGTACATTGCCATGATACAGATTTTCACTTGTCTAGAGGATGAGGCAGGCCAAAAACATTTGGGTTTTCAAAGTACCTTTGTTCTGCCAGGTTATAAATTTCTGCAACAAAAATAACAAACCTTAATTCATTATCATAGTGTTGTATTACTTTAACACAGACTGAGAGATGAGTTTTATGAACTGTTGAGCACTGTTCACTTCTGTGTGAAAAGTGTTCACTGTTCATCTGCAGTAAAAAATGGCTATTTTTCAACTATCTTTAGAGTTATAGTAGAGAAATACCTGTATTTTAGTACTGTTTGTATAATATCTTATTTGGGAATGGTTCTTTATTAAATGTAAAATTGTTTGCACTAAATGTTTTAAAATGAGAAGTTGCATATTTAAAGCAGTATCCAAAATGCTCATGTATTTATGAATGCACATTCCTGGCCATACTAAATGATGCTGTCCTGTTAATTAAAATACAGATTTTGATAATGGATATTAATTTGCAAAAGGCTGTTCCCCATTGTGAAAGACGAGATGACTGAAAATCAGGAGAAGGTTTAGTGTTGACAAGAGCTTGCTGAAAGCAGAAGGTGAAATTTATTTTTTCTTTCATATTTTATGTCTTTAAGAGGAGCTACTGAATTAATAGGGTAGCAGATACAGATGTGCTTCATCTGAAGTTGCAGGAGGCAGGCCAGACTGGGAAGTTTAGGATGGGGTTTGGAAGGGGTGATTGACATTGTTAGATACTCTTACATGGGTGACTGTAGGTGAATGTAATGGGGGGAAAGAAAACCAAACATGAACTGAGAATGGGATGGGGAGGAAAGGAGTGAAAGACTGCAAAAGGATGGCTCAGAGAGTAAGAAGTGGTATTAACTCACTTTGTGTAGTGTGGAACTGTGATCACCAGGGTGAGAGGAATGGGCGTTTGAGGATGGACATTCTGGAACCCGAAGAAGGGATTTCTGCTGGTCATGAGAAGATTTCAGAGACAGGACTGGCTTAAAATATTATCTTTTCAGTATTTTAAGGAAATAGTATGAAATGGGGATTTGTAGTAGTTTGTGAGACAGCAAAGCACAAGCTAGGTGTTTTTTTCATAGAGAAGCAAGGCGGTTGAGAGATTTTTAACACGTACAGAAATGAGGGGAAAAAATGAGGATTTGAATGCTATTTGTCTGCAGAGTCAAAAGCAGAATGTTACCAAATACTGTTACACCTTACTATGTGTGCTAAGTAAAGTTTTCTTTACTATGTGTGTGCTAAGTTTTCTCCAAACCTGGTTAATGCCCAAGTTGCAGTTCTGCAGCAATTCCTTTATGCCAAGAGTTCATTTTTTAATCACTTTTTATGGTTGAGGAGATTAAAGGATGCAAAATAAGTAACTAGTTTAAAGTCACAGGTAAATAATAACATATATTAGAACTCTGTTTCATCTCAGGTCAAAGCATTCATTCCCCATTCCACTGCATTGGAAGGTGACTTGGATGGTGAAGATGCATCTGCTTTCTTTGGAAAATTAGGCTGCCAGTGCTTAAGTGAACACTGGCATTTACTGAGAGTGACCCAAGGTTTTGGAATAGCTCTGTAGTTAGAGGACCCTTATTGCACTTCTTCAGAAATCAGTCATGTGTAAGGTTTTACTGATTTTTGGTTTGTTTGGTTTTCTCCCATTCTCCCTAAAAAAAGCAGATTGTTTTCATGCCAGTCTGAAAGACTGCAATAAATGTGTTTATCTCCTAACCGCTAAGTTCTGTTTGTTTTATAGATATTGAATATGACTGTGTGAAGCTGGGCATTACGTTTGTCAAACTGTGTCATAGGATAACTGGGAACTGGGTTCATTGCATCCTATCAGGAAACTTCTGTCATTTAGGGTAAAAAAAATATTTTAAGATTTCAGTGTTTAAATTTCTTACTTTTGAGTGATTACATTACTGTTGATAAAAGTTACTCACTGTGCTTAAACTGTCTTTTATTTTACAATTAATGATGTGTAAATAAGATCTCTCAGTAACCATCCAAGACTGCTTCCAAGTGTACGTGGTGTTTTGGTTTGTTCTGCCAAAAAAACACAGTTGCTCATCCAAAAAAAATATTTGAAAATACTTAGCTTGCTTCCATCCTCATTCCAGGTCAGCTTCCTTTTTTCTCTATCTCATGCTCTGTTGTCTGTCCCCCTGTTTTTTCCCCATTCTTCTTCCTTCCAGTGCCATTCATGCTCTGTCCCTTTTCTTGGCTCTTTGGCATCCTACCCAGCACTCCTGATTTCTGCAGTGTTGCTGCTCCTTTCCACTTCTGCACCTTTGAAGGCGTGACAGACTCAAGCACACCCTTGAGGTCTTTGTGTTGATGAAAATTTTTTTAATTCAAGTTCCTTACTCTTTGGGCTTCCTGACCTTTGCTGTGTGTTCTGTAACATGGAAGTGCTGTGTAGATCCAGAGGGCTAAACATAAACAAAGTGTGCAAGAGCTGTCAATGCACGTCTCGACCAAGCAGAGAGAAAATAGTGACTCTTGCAAACGCAGATGAAAAGACAGGAAGCACAACTGATTAGGAATGTTCTATAAAGCAAAACGTATAGCCTGGAAAGAAGTCAAGAGTTTGTTTGAAGCTGAGTATGTTTTCTCTGTCTCTCTTTCTGTAATTATGTGATTTCCTACATCAGGTAGAAGAAAAAAAATGTGCGTGTTTGACTGGATTTACAGCTTCAAGCAGATACCCAGTTCACGAGAACACTGAAGTGAATAATGTTCTTGGGCGGGAGTGGGAAAAGGGTCTGTCTGGTAAACCTGTGCCTCAGCCTTAGCAGTGACTGAGGTATAAAGTGTCAGATCCCTTGACTCCTGCCATATGAACACAAAATAAAGCCATCTCCAAAGTGATACTGCATTTTAGTATTTTTAGTTTGGAGTTTAAAAACGTTGAAAGCTCAACTTCCAGTTCAACAGTGAAGGACTTGAAATTTTTCTATCACTCTTTTACACAGGAATGAAATGTAGAAACAGTTCCACTGATGACAGTTTTATCTAAGACCATTTAAAAGAAGATCTGAAAAGCAACAAATGTTTTGAAACCGAGACAAACAAATTGAGAATAGTGTTGTTGTTCAGCTCTTTGATTTGTCCCTGTTATAGCAATGGTTAAGTAAGATAATTTTTTCAGCTTCCCATTCTTTGTTTAGCAGTAAAGCTGCAATCTTGTGTTTACACCATCAGTGCTGTTTATATTCATGATGCAGTTGCAGCATTTAGTTTTCCATCAAATTTAAATTCTCAAAGAACATAGATTGAAAGGAAGCAGCCTTGTTCTAAACAGTAATGTATACTTGGGAGTAAATTGTCACCTCGGAGCTGATCCAGATCCTTGTAAAATTACTGAAACTGAATGAGCCTTGGATCAGATTCCTTATGAAAGACTTTGAAAACACTAACAAAAGGAAACCCTAAGTTATACCTCATTATACAACAAAGCAGTGGACCTTTTCCAAATTCCAAATTCAGTGGCCCTTCTCCTGCCATCTGTTGGAATTTGCAGTGGCAGTGCTACACGTCAGCAGCATCACAGGAAGGGGCAGGGTGCCAGTGTCCCCTCTGAATTAACATCCCTTAAAAAGCAGAACGGAAGTGCTGCCGTTCCCAGCAAGCAGCACACATCAACCCTACAGGCAGATTCGAGTCTAATGTTGCTTATCAACTAACATTTAATTTCAGGTTTTACTCAGGGTCATTGAGGCTTGAATATTGTTAGTGCTTATTAAGTTTTTTGAGAAAGGTTTGTGGGGGTTGATGTGTTTGTCATCAGTGACTTCCGTGACGTGGTGATCCTTTGGTGTAGGTGTTCAGTCCACTGTAGTGTCTGATGGCCTTGAAGTAAATTGGGACAAATTTTGCCTTATAAATAGACAAGTTAACACACAGAACCCCTGTTAAAGATTGTTCATTAAAGCCTTTTATTTAGTAAAAATGTTTTCAGAGTCTGTATTCTCAAATTGACTTCTGTCATTAAACTGCATGTAATGGTCAGTAAATACTGGCTTTGAAAGACTGACTTCAATATAGTATTTAGAAGGAAGCTTTCTGTAGGCTCTGCAGGCTATTTATGTATTTGTATGTGTATTTGTGTATATATATTGTAATAGTTTATTTCTAGAAGACAAGAAATACACTCGTGTACATGTCATGTGCGCATATATATGTAGTTTATACATTGTATGGTTATGTAGGTTTTTAGAGAGTGTGATATTTAGGAGCGTGCAAGTAAGTTTTGTTTATGTTTGTGTAAAATATTTATACTTGTATTTATGTACAGCATAAACTTGAGTATTGAGGGTCCTCACTAGGCAGTGCACGTGCTGACAGCACCGTGGATTGTAGGAACCTAACAGTGAGCTTGGAGTCCTGTAAAAAGAACCAAGAACTTGTCTAAAGTTCACAATCTCACAGAGTTCTGGAGAGCTACTAAACACCATTTGAACACCCTGGCTTTTCTTTTCAGTTTACTGGTGTTAGCAGTGTTGTAGTGAGGCTTTGAGAGCAGCCACAGGTCTCTGCAGCCTTCCCTGCGTGACAGACTGTTGGTTACAAATCCAATGTGCATCTGCTTTTTGCAAGTTAAATAAGGCAAGGCCTACTCCACTTTGGTAAAGTACATTTTTTTCCACCCAAATGTGCAAAATATCTCAAGTCTGTTGGTGACACTGGAACATTTGTTTTTTTTGGAGATGACACATCAAACTCCAAGAAATGCAGTACCCTGTAGTTTCTAGAACCAGATGAAGCACAGAATTTTCTAGTGATGATTTTGCTAGAAGTTCGTTTTAAAATGATGATATTTTGTCATATTCAACATATAATTTATAAATATTTTCTATCTCTGTATTGAAGTACTTTGGCATTTTATGTACTGTTATGTTTCTGTGCTTTAGGTTTGATCCACAAGCCTCTGAGATCAGTCTCTCATAGTCAAATCCAGAAGATTTGTTTTTAGATACTCAAAGAAAAGGAGGCCTTGCTGTTTAATTCTTAGCATGTTACAATATGTTGTTTTTTTGTAAAAGTACACAAGATGCTAAGAGTTCTTTCCCAAATAATGAGGCATGTGTGTTGCAGTGGTGACTTTGTGATGTTTGGCATGATGGTTAAAATAGTCTGGTGCTGAAAGAAGGTGATAAAAATAGATTGGAAGATGTTTAAAAAAGACTTCAACCTGGGGTAATCAGTCCTCAGGATTTGTTAAATTCTTGGATACAGAAATGTCTCCTACCACAGTGTCATCTGCTCCCCAAGAGCCTTGGGGGCCTGGCATGTGTGATGAAAGCAGGAGTAGCTGTTGGAGGAGCACAGCTGACTCTGCTTGTTCCCTGTCAGGGTTTGCCCATTGTGTTTCCTTGTGATTGATCATGAGAATATTGTCTGACTGCCACGTACTTGGAAATCTTTGTCTTGATTGTTACCTCACTCAAAGTGGCACAAGTTGATGTCTTTGTCATAAAATTGTACTGGAATTTGGTAACAGTTATTTCCATCAAGTTCATTATGGAAAACGATGGAAAAAACCCATATATACTCCCTGTTTCTCTCATGCATCCACCACAGGGAGTACTTCTTGTAAATGATCAGAAAATTGCTCCTATGAAGTGATGTTTCTAAATATTATTTAATTTTCTGGAACTGTTGGCATTTATGTTGGATTCCAGTTTTGTGTGTTAGATTTAGGTCAGGTTTTGATTTTACATATTGATGAGCTTGTCAAACTTCTTCCTGTGCATTTAATGTATGTAATGACTGAGAATATAAGTTATGCAAATAATTCCAAAATACAGCAATTTTAACTATTGTTTTAATCTCTAAGTGGCATCATTAACAATCATCAATGCTGGTTGTTTCTAACTTCAGGTTTTCTGCTACTATTTTCTACCTTTTCAGCATATTTTGCTTACATGGCCAGTTGCAAAAAGCAGTAACACAATTCAGTTATCAAATTAACGTGATACACTCTTGCAGAGTATTATATTAATTGCGGTGGATTTCCTTGCTAACTAGTCCATAATCCTAGGAGAGGCTCAGTCACTAAAAAGAAATTTGAAAAGATTTGTCATTTGCATCTGTTTGTTCCGTGTCCCATATGATGGGTAAATAGCTGCCCGTGGAAATGGAAAGTGTCAGCATTAAGCCATAGCTAGGAAATATTTTTCCTTTTATTGAGCACATTCCCAAGCTTTCCAATACTTTTCTGTCTCCTCCTAGTGCCAAGCCATAACCTAGATGGTCCCAAAAATGTGGTGTAATGGGTCCAGACCGGTGCTCTTGGAGTCCAAATGACAGCCTTGACTGACTGAGTTAATAAAATATGCATGATTATGCAGTGAAAAGCTGCTTCCCAAATGAAACACTCTGATTTCAAAACATAAATGTCTGAGCTGCTTCAGCTGTCTTTTAGCCCCTGATTAATGCAGTCCCTAAAGCAGTGGCAGCTCTGCACCCACCAAACACGCACCATTGGCCTTTCCCAGTCTGGGAGGGGAGGGCTTGGCTGCCACAAGAGCCACAGGGGTGTCCTCCTAAGTTCTGAGCTGCTTCAGTTTTTGTTTGTCTGCAGTTACACAGAGGACACAGCCATGCAGAGCAGCCTTGGAGGGGCAGGGGAAAATAAAGGTGTGTGATACAACACAGAACAGGGGACATGGCTAATTGGAGACAACCAACATACCATAAAGAACTTGAGGCTTGAAGTAACAAGTGCTGTGACTGAATCTGAAGAAATTCCCATATCACTGAAACTGAGAGATTTTTTGAACACTTTTATTTTTGGCCCTACTTGGATAAAAATTAACCTTAAGGGCATTTTAGGTGGGCACTCGGGTTCTGAGAGGGACTATTCCTTGTGCAGGCTGCCTCAGGCACGGGCTTTGGCTTGGCCCATGCTGATTGTCACTGGAGAAGCAAAACCAATAAACTGGTGTTTTTATTAACCCTGTGTAACAGCTCAAGGTAGCACGTTCTGATGAGTGCAGTCTTTCTGATTGGGGACTGATAGATGCAGTCTCCAAAGGACTTGTTTGTACCATTAAAATCAAGGAGTTCTCTGTGTGTGTAATCATTTTATGAGATCAGAGCCTACAGCTGGTCTTTGAATTATGTTGTAGCTGCATTCTTTAAGGATGTGTAATTTGTAATATTTTTTTTTGCAGTTCCTTCTAGTAAATGCAAATTCTGTTCAAAGGATTCTGGCCTTTGTCTAACTTAGAACTGAGGTTTCCAGTCCAGAAACACATGTTGAAATAGCATAAATAATTTTGTGAAATACTTTTATTTTTGTAGAGTTTGGTATTATTTTCTTTAGAATTTTTTTCTTTATATATTTTAATTTCAAACGTTACTGCTGCGAATCTTGGGTTCCAACAATTGTAATCCTCTGTGTGCAGGAATGCTTTTTAAAAATTATGTTTGTTGATGTTGATTATTGCTGCTGACCTTGCAGTACACTAGGAAATGCTCATATGAGCAGAAAGAATTCAGGTGACAGCATCTGTACATGTACCAGATCCAAAAGCCTATGGAACAAGAAATTTAGAGCCTCTGCAAGACTTTTCTGTGAAGTGTGTCATAGGAATCCCTTGAAGTCATTACAGCTGGCTTAGCTACTGAAATCATTTGTGCACGTTTTGCCTCATGGAACGATTAGGATGTTAGTGCATTGAAGGTGGGAGCACAGAGAAGTGTTTCGAAGAAGTGAAACCATCCAATTTGCATATAAAGAGGAAAATACTCTCTGCTTTCTGAAAAAATAAACTTGCATCAGCTGTGTGGGATGCAGTGTCACTGTTTGGTAGCAGAATTTGAAAGTGCTGGGC
This sequence comes from Margarornis squamiger, assembly GCA_035222235.1. Classification (NCBI taxonomy): domain Eukaryota; kingdom Metazoa; phylum Chordata; class Aves; order Passeriformes; family Furnariidae; genus Margarornis; species Margarornis squamiger. Next base: position 67,870,497 of record JAWWTY010000123.1, read on the forward strand.
ATGTCTGACTCCCATCCCCTTCCCCTGAAGTGCTCTTGAGTAGATTGGATGGACTCTAACCTAACTTAACTTGGCAGGGTCTGGGTATCTTTTATTTCTGTTTTTTTGGTGGTCTCTTACAAGGTTTTTTGTTATTCTGCAACTCTCTAGCTTTGATGCAATGTCTTATTTCTCGAGGTTTTGAGGGTGTTTTTTTTCTGGGTAATGTCAAGTTTGGTATCTCAGTTAATACCAATTTATGTGACGTCCACTTTTGTTTCAGTGAGAGCTTAGCTGCAGTATCAGTAAACTAAGGGGCAAACACTTTTGTTCCTGTGTGTGAATTGACAGATTGCAGTCTCTGTTGTGGAAGGGGTTTGTAATGATTACTGAATGTCTTGTATTCAGGTATCAAGTGGTTTAATAGCTCAGTGAATGCCTGTAACCACTGTGTGTGTGGTGAAGAGTCAGTGCTCTGTAACTGCATTCAGGGCTCCATGTCAGCTGCCTAAGCATCAAATACTCACTGTTTACAGGGACTGTTCATTCCCATGTTGTGCTTCATGTGCCTGTGCAGATGCAGTCCAGTGGCACTTGGGCTTAGGGCTTGCTACTGCAGAGCATCTCCTGGGGAAAAAGAAGAGTTTTCCCTCTTATTAAGAACACAAATAGAGGTCACTTCGTTCTTCTAAAGCTGATGCCTTCATGTAGAGTGGAGACATCAGATGTAACAGGCTTAACCAAGAGGCTGGAAGATATTTGGAGAAATAACTTCAAAAAATGCAAACAACTGGATTTAATGCTTTTACAGACTTTTTATACCTGGAAATACGTATATGTGATTAAGCTGAGATTCTGTGAAAGAAAAAAAAATAAAATGAGTGTTTTTTCTTCCATTTTATTTTCAGGTACTAAATGAAGCAGTGGGTGCACTGATGTATCACACTATCACTTTAACTCGAGAAGACCTGGAGAAATTTAAAGCACTTCGAATAATTGTCCGAATTGGCAGTGGTTTTGATAATATTGACATCAAATCTGCTGGAGATTTAGGTATGACTATTACAGACTTTATTTTGCATCTTACACTTGCCTCCAGAAATCTGATAGCATCTAAATCTTTGCATTAATGTTTTCTGTGTTTTTTGTACTAGCATCGTATGTAAGCTGTATAATTTTCTCATCAGAGTGTTTAAAACTCATTATGGAACTACTAGCATTAGTTAATTAAGTGATAATATTAACAGCTTTGTGACAGGATGACAATCCGCCTGCTCTATATAAACCCAAGGAGTAAGGCCATAATTTTTCATCTCTTTCTTTTTTACCCCAGTTGTACATTTTAACTACTACTGCTGTAATCCAATTACAAAATATAATTCCATCACATGGCATAGTACTTCTGTTTGAATAAAAAATGAGATCATTATCAACTGTCTGAGACTTACTTATGATGCATGAGATTTAGTACTAAACCACTCCATAAAACAGAAATACTGATTTCACAGGAGCATCAGTTGTTGCTGTTCCAGAATAAATTCAGCTGCTTGAACCAGGAGGAGACAGTGCTTACTCTGTAACAAAAGCAACAGTCTGATCTGTACTTTTTGTACTTTGGGTTAAACTATCTCTTACCTGTAGTCTGCTGGTCAACCTACCACTTGGAGTAAAGATTCCCCTCAGTTTTTTTCCAAGGTTGAGGTGACCAAGTATGTTTCTCAGGGAAGATCTTGGAAACATTTCTTTCAGTGCTTAGTCCGAGCAATAACCCCACTGGTGTAGTGAGGAGAGCTGTAGTATGGTCTGTTTATCAGCTGATGACAGTAAAATACTCACCTGTTTTAATGGCAGAGTGGTTTGCACAGCAGACAGAGCCCAACCACTCCTTGGTGAGTTTTATAAAGAACAGGTCAGGTCTGAGAGTGTATCTGGTGCCATAGTCAGGCATGTGTTGTGAGACTCAGCAAACGTGTCTGTGCAGGGATTGGCCTGGGGTAAAATCCCAGATGGAAAGCCAAAACTTAGGTACAGATCAAAGGCTCCGACCAGTGAGGAGTGGAGAAAGTCAGGAGTCTGATTTGTGGAGAAAATTCCTGATAAGAGGAAGATCTTTGCAGGTTTGTTGGCTGTTTCTTCTGTAAGTCTCTCTGCTGGATTATGACTCAGGTTTATAACTTGGATGCAGCCACGTAATTGTTCAAGCCAGAGTATAGCAGGTTTGGGAGATTTTAATTCATATGAAATGCTGAATGGCCACATTCCCCAACATTCAGTTCCTATGTAGTGATTAGCCTGATTTATACAGTTAGGATCCAACCTGTTTGTGCATCCCAGTATTAACAAAGTATAGTTGTCCACTCTGTCAAAAGCCAGTAAATGCTGGAATGATTACAGAGTAAAACCTCTGATTTTAATAGTTTGGGTGAAATGGTTGGAATGAAATACTAACCACTAATGGGACAAATCACCTTCCATTTGTTGAACTAGTGCAAATAATACACATCTCAAGGAGGTAATGTGAGAGTGAACTGCTCTTTATAAAAAGCTTGGATTCGCTTTTGAAATGTAATGTACAGTTAGACTGCAGATCTGACATAGCCCTGAAATTACATAGTAACTTCTTATTTTTTATAGAGCTGACAGATGGGTTTGTTACCAGCTTTTCTTATTAAACATCACTTTTGTATTAGCAGTTTTATCTTGAAAATCATGAAAACGTGTTTCTTGGATAAAATCTGCATTTTCTCCACTTTATTAATTGTTGACTGGAAAATCTGTAGAATTCATGGGTGTAGCTGGGTGCAAGTGAAGTGGGAGTCAAGGCAATGCCTGTTGACTCCTACATTTTTCAGTGTCAAACCCTGCACAAAATCACTGAAAGCAGTGGGGAAAGGGGAAAGGGGAAAGGGAAGGGAGCACAGTTCGATAGATATGAGAGTGTACTGTCCTTTCTTATGTGAAATATCTCTTCATCTCCTTGCTCCTTTCTTGCTGCTTTTTGTGGTTCACAATGTCTCTGCCTTTAAAAAAAAACATTTTCAAAGTTGGAGAAAAATTGGGAAAAAGAAGTTCCTGCAGTTCAGGATAGAAATTATCTGACTTTTGTTCCCTCAGTTTCCTAAGGAACCCTGTTAGGGAGAAAGGATATTATTTCTCTTCCCAAATAAATAATAAAACTCTTTCAAGCATTATTTTGTTAATGCCAGCTATTAGGAAACATGATTATTAAATTTACTTGGCCTTCTAAAACCTGCATTTTTGCTTCATGGAAAAGGCTCTTTGTATAAACAAATGTAGCTGCTTCATATGATGTACTTAGTGGGATGTTAGTTTTCAGCCTTTTACCTTTCCCCCCAGTTGTGCTTTTTCCCCCATATTTAAAAAGTGTGAGTTACCTGCTGCCATTGATGTTAGCAGGATGCCAAGAGTAATATTCCAGCAAATGATGCTGGTATATCTTTTTGTAAGTCTAAGGGCAGTGACTCAGCAGACAGGATTATCTCCACAGCAGAGGAAAGAAAAATAGTTCTGCACGTTCCTTGTGTTGCTTTTTATCATTGTAGAGAAAGCTGTGAAAAAAGTAATGGGCAGCAGAATAAAGGCATTGGAATGTAAATGCAGATAAATACGGTACAAACTTATTATTTGTCATATTATTGTTATTGCTATTATTGAAGAGAATGTTTCTTCCTCCTTGCTTCATAAGATACTCTGGCATTAGCTGAGGGCTCACTGAATATGTAGTTATGTAAAAACCCAGTGAAAACAGTATTAGGGTGTTTTTAGGATACAAAACACTTTTTTTTCTCCACCGTGAAATTATACTGTGTGCTGTTTGTTGTCTCAGTCAGCAGAACTGAGAGACAAACATTTGTGGGAGCTGGTGATTAGAGAGAGAACATGCAGTACACTGACTGAAGAGAGACAAGTCAAAAAGGACACAGATTTTTTTCAAGCAAACATTTTGCTTAACTGCTGTGTATTGAGTACTGGAAGGTAAAAAGCAGAATGGGGTAACTTGCATGCAATTACAATCACTTGTTGCCTTGTCTGTTTTTTGATGTAAAAAATGCTTATTGTGAGTCTTGAATCAATCCACCTTCCAGTTTTCTGTGGAAATCTGTAACACTCCTTTAGCCGCTTGATGTTATGCCTGTTTCAGCTAGTAACTTTTCAGCTCTTAGCAACATGGACTGAATTTGGCATTACATGCCATGCAGAAGCAGATTTTGCATTTCCCTATTGACAGTTAGGTGGGTTCTCTCTTAATTTGAGGGACCAGGAAAGGACTGGGATTCTGTTCGTTGTAATTCTGCAAACCCATGTGCAACGAATAACAGATTGTCCCTCCCTGTGTCATGATTACTCATAGATGATTTGGAATTACTGATAGTCATCCTGTGAGGGCTTTATAAGAGTTGCTGTCATTATAAATTATTTTATCCTTTTTGTAACTTGCATAGATGGCTTTTGGGAGTGTTATCTGCTCAGTAGTAGAAAGCCAACCCACAATTAAACCTAAACAATGATCATTAACCACACTATGGAGAGCAAGGCAGGTTCCTCTTTGCTCTTCAAACCACCAAGCTCAGTGGAAATGTAAAATGTTTTCCAAGATGCAGGTTCTAAACTGACCTCTTTGTGGCTTCAGTGGTCTGTTTACTATTTGCCTTAGTTTGCAATAAATAAAAATACAATAACAATCAGAAAAATAACCTTGCCCATATTTATCAACTATCATGTCAGGTATTCTGTCTGCTGTTACAATCAGAAACTCAATATGTGTGCAAGACATGTTGAAATATCTGTAGCTGTAAACATCATTCTCCTGAAGTGCTGTTAAATGGGAAAAAAGGAAGCAGTGTTTGGCAACTGGTGTCCTTTCCCCCGCTGTTTGCAGGGATTGCAGTGTGCAACGTGCCAGCCGCCTCCGTAGAAGAAACGGCAGATTCCACCATGTGCCACATCCTGAACCTGTACAGGAGAACCACCTGGCTCCACCAGGCTCTGCGGGAAGGCACGAGGGTACAGAGCGTTGAACAGATTCGGGAAGTGGCCTCTGGAGCTGCCAGGATCAGAGGGGAGACTTTGGGCATTATTGGATTAGGTATGTTGTCTTCATAGGTGGTTTGATACTCTTCACTTACAAAGATTTGAGCTATGAAAATGGGACACTTCATCCAGTCCATGTCATGCATTGTGTATAATCCCTCTATTCCTGGTGCTTATATATTTCAAGTGTTTTCCCTTTAGGCATAATCATTTTCCTCATAATACTGATTTTGTTGCTGATACTCTCCCAGGCACTTCCCATTTCCAGCACAAAAATCCTGCTACTTCAACCTGGTGTCACATGTATATGTTTTATTCCTTATCCACTGTCTTATCTGGCTCTGTTTGGCCTTTTTTCCTTTTACTGTTTTTACATAACTGAAGAGTCTTTGCTGCAGTAACATCCTGCAGAGGAGTTACTTTGGGCATTTGGTTGAGCTGCATCTGAAATTGTATTTCAACTCTAATGAGAGGAAAAATATATGCAAGAAAGTTTGAAATGTTTCCAGGCCTAATAAAATCACCTACTTACCTCTCTGAGTGGCCCTGAATGTGTTTCAGCATCCGACAGATGGACAGGCTTGCTTGAGATGAATTAATTACTGTCTGTTAAAAAGTAGAGAAGAAAAACAAGCAAGTCAGTTTCTATATAAAAATTATTCAGTCATGTGCTTGTCTTACACAGATCTGATAGACTGTGGATGTAATTGCTGTGCTATTCATCCACAGGAATTAATAATATGATTTTGACAACAAAGCATCATACTTAAATGACTGTTCCAGTTACATGTTGCTGTCAAATAACTCAAGCCATGAACTCTTCCTTTTGGAAACTGAAAATAGCCTGGCATTACATAGTACTCATTTAGATGAGTATGCAATACCCCGAGAGCATCTTCACAACCAAAGAATTGCCGTTAAAATATGACTTTCAGGGAGTTAGTCATGAAGTTGCTTTCTCAAATCTATACCCATGTGATTATGCATCTCATTTAAACACGCAATCATTATTGCACTCACGGTCACAGCACCTCTACACAAGTAATAGACAGTTGCCTGCAGTGTTTCCAAAATGGAAACTCATACCTAGTTTTTGAAACTTAAGCTTTGGCTCACACACTGTGCATATTTACTGGAGATATCTGTCCTGTTGTCATTGGATTTTTTTTTTTTCACTGAACAAATTCAGACTTAAGATTAGAAAGTCTTTAGTCATTGACTTCCTTAAGTATTGAATGTTGTGTGTTGTTTTTTTGTTGTGAGTGACTGAAAAGTATAGAGAAACAAATGAATAATCAGATTGCCAATATGTGCATAAAGCTTTATAAAATGCTAGGGTTTGGTTTTAGTTTTAAAAAGCAAACCTCTCATGTGCATGGTATATTAAAAAACCCCAGCAAAATCTGATTTCAAAGGCACACATTTGTTGCAGTTCTTAACCAACCATTCTCTCTAGCCTTTTGTTGTTCCTGTATATTTTCCTACAATAGAATATTCACAATTTCAAGGAAAAATTAAAATGTAAAGTCCCTTTTGGAAACTTCCACTCTTTCTTCTTGTGCATGCGTGTGATGAGGCACAGCACTTTGATTCTGATCTGTTCTAACAAACTCCTGTGTAGCTCTCTATTAATGAAGAGTGAAAATGTAGACTTAGGAGATGTGGCTGTACTAGAGTTTCTGTGTGAGCACTTCAGGCACTTAGCCTGTGATGTACTCCCTTTTCTAGTACAGGTCATTGCAAAAGGCTACTTGTCTCTAGTTTCCATCTAAAACACATATTTACTACCAAAAGACTTCAAAAGACTGTTGTCCTTAGGTTGTATTTCTTTACTAGTGGCCTCTTTCCACGTCTGGAGTTTTGCCTCAATTTATTGTTTTACTATTTAGACCTGTCAGTGTCAGAAATGATGATCCACTCCGAGGCTGTGAAGTGAATGTATTACACACAAAGTAAACACTTCTCATCATCTGTTCCTCAGTTCTTTTCTGTAGTTCTGTGTAGTGTCGCAGTTTCTGTCCTTCCTTGTTAACGTGTCTGAGATCATCTCCTCTCAATCACAGCTGTGTTTCTCTGTTCTTCTCTAAAACTTGTGGTCTCTTCAGCAGTGGGTTGCTTAAATTTATCACTTTGCTGCTGCAACAGCTAACTCCAGGCCTTCTTTGCATCTGTTCCTGGGCTTTTCTCTTGTTCTGCCAAAGAGAAACACCCTAGTTCTTGCCTATCTCTGTGCTAGGGAATGACTATGTCATTCCCTCCGAAGTTTCAGCTTCTCACTTAACCACTGGTCTAGCCAAGTTTCGTGACTCACTTGCCTTCTTTCCATCACCCACTCTCTTTTCTTTGCCTTCTCTCATGCATATTCCTGCTTTGACACTTGGTCTATCCTGCTTAATCCTATTACTCTGTGCTCTTCCTTTAAAGTTAACCCCATCTCTCATCCTCTGTCTTGTACTGAGCTTGAAGATAAGCAGAGACTCAAGAGCATAATGCCCCCTTCACGTGCCTGTGGGATCCCATCCCTCATTGTTGTGTTGTTTGGCTAGACCCTGAGCTCCTTAGGGCACAGCCTCTCTTTCTGTCTGTCTTTGTGAAGTGTGGCATTTTTTGAGCCTTACATACATAACAATATCACATCATCAAAAAGCTGTCTTTGCCATTTCTAATCTTTTATTACTATCCGGTGTCCTATATTTCAAGTGATGCATCACAGGTGTTGTTAGTAAGCCCTGCATTTAAAAAAAACCCAAACCATCTTATGTTCAGACAGACAGGTTTGGTTTTTTGGGGTTTTTTCAAAGAAGGAATATTTATGATCAGCAGCATGTAAGTACTTGGATGAATAGATAGGTGGATTCTGCTCTAGAGATAATTTTACAGCAGTGAAGTCACACTCCCTTCCCCTTCCCAGTGAGAAATGCTGATGACTAATAGCTAATGCATTTCCTCACTGGAGAAAGGTGAAATTCTTCCAAATAAGTGTGTCTCCTCATCATAGTGAGTGTCATCACTCAGTTTGTCTTTCCTCACCTGCTGCATTCCGTCATCAGTCCCACGGTCCTACCTAGATGTTGGCCAGGTTACTAACCTGCATTATAAGACAGTAAGGCTTTAGAGTTGGGTGGTATTCCCATGCAATGAATTATATACTCTTAGCAGTCTTGCTGTCTCTCTTCATGTGCTCAGCAGGAAATGTAACCAAACAGCACTGTCCACATTGCAGAGTACTGCAAGAGGGAGGAAAAATTACCCATGTTCTTCACTGCTGCTGCATAGGCAGGGAAGAGCTGCTAAGTGAAAGCACTTTTTCATTCCATGGAAGTCTTCAGGCAGGTCATCAAGGTTTCCACGGTATCAAGATCATTTTATAAAACTTTGTAATGCCAAAATAGAAGCAGTGTTCACTGCCCAGGGTCTGAGCAGGGTCATTGACAACTGCAGCTGCTGTGCTGTCACACTCAAATCAGGTCTTTGGCACGGTCAAGGTCAGAGACACCTACAAACTGGGACACTTGGGGAGAGTTGGGAGACTTGGAAGGGAGTGAATGGGTGAGACTGTAACAGGAGACTCACATGGTTTAGAGTCTCTTTTGAAATGATGCATGGACCCTGCTAGAAATTCTTATAAGTCTCTAATTTCTAAAATAGGTATTTGTTGCTTTCTGCTTTTTTGCAATTGTATGCAATGTGCATTTTCTTCATTCGTCTCACACTACGGACCAAGAAGTTCACTTAATGTTTTGAACTTAAGAGTTTGCTTTCCCTGAAAGCACCACGAGTATTCATAACAATTCTATATGCTCTTAACATAGAGTTGTCTTAAAGGTGGGATGATTTGTGTGCTGTATTGCCTGTGATGTGCTGAGGTTGGTTTTGAGCCACCCTTCATGCCCAGGAGAGTCTTCTATTACACAAAGTTTTTTGGAAAGGTTAGAAAACATCATAGGTTTGTGGTTGTACTACTTTTTCAGATTGCAATTTTGAAAGGAATTGGCAAATTACGTGTGTAATGACTGAGACTAAATATGACTTGTCAATTGCAGAAGAGTTTTATCCCATAAAATGATTGTAATTGGCCAATTCTGGTTAAAAGTACAAGCGTGATTCCCAAGTGTTTCTGAAGGAAACTTGTGCCCATTGGAGAAGGCTTTGGTTTATTGGCCTGGTTGCAGTGAATGGGGAGTGTGGCTTTAACTGGAGAGTCTGCTGGGAGAGATTTCACTGTGGTGAATCCCCTCAGGTATTAGTGTTGTAGAGAGTGTTAAAAAAGAACAGATGACAGAGTGTTGCATGTGAAAATGAATGGAGCTGGAGTAACAGCTATTTGCTTTGTTAAAAAAATAAAAAATGTTTACAGTTGTGTGACGGATTCCTTGAGCTGTGAACATTCCAAAATTTGAAAATAATACAGTGTTTGTGCTGAAAATTTTCTAATTCAAATGTACAAAAACAGCCTGGAGAGCAAGCAACTAACAGGCATGCAAGTATTGAAATGAAAGATTTTGAGGAGTATTTTAACTTGGTGTCCCCAAAGAAAAGCAGACAGCCCCTGTCAGATTGACATACTGTTTAATATTCCAAGCACATCTGTCACTAAGCACTGCAGAATTGCTGTGTTCAGGTTAAATGATCAACAAAAAACCTTTCTTCCTGTGGCTTCTCAAGTTTATTCAAAGAGAAACTGAAAAGCAGAGGGAAATCCCTTTAAGCACAATTGGAAAGAGATGGGATTTCCCTGGGTTAATTTGATGCTTTTTTGAGCAAACTCAGATGTTACAAAAGAAAACTCGTTGACTTTTTTCTCTTTATTTTTCCAAATGAGACTTTATTATTACCGTGTGTCAAGTGATGCTTTTGAAACATCTCTATCCAACATTTGTAATACTCTAACGTGAGTATTTAGTGTGTAGGCTTCTAACTTGAAAAGTCTGTTATTTCTTGCTCTTCAAAATACCTGTAACTCATTAGATGTACTCAGGTTTTTTTCTGTGTTTTACTGGTAGTGTGTCAAAGGGAAATACACGCCTCCTGATGCATGTGGCATGGAGTCATGCCCACACAACAATTTTGGGCACAGCTCTCAAATGTGACAGTAGGAAAAGTGGAACAGAAAGACAAAGGTCCATGTGAATACCAAGTGGGACCGTGCTCTTCTTAACTAGTTGCCATATGATGTATTGTGCTTATTTATCATTTAGGTAGCTGAATAACATTTATTTTAAAGCCTTTGATGGCAGGATCCTCGTAGGAATTTTAATGGTGGAAGGGTGTTATTCAAAATGAAAGAAAATACTAGTTCAGAAAGGAGATTCTGTGCATTCAGATTAAACAAATTATCTTTCATTGCTTCCATTTTTGAGGATTAATTTTACAGCTTTTTATTAAAGCCAGCTGGTTCGACATGGGTAAGAGTAAGTCCTTGGCAGGATGTGTTCAGAGGCAGTGCTGTTTTGCCATAAACAGGCCCAGCAGGCAAGCCTTGTATTACACAGATTATTGCAGATTACATGACATCTTCTGGCATTTGAGATATCTGGTTACAAAAGGTGCAGACCTCCTGCTTTGTTTCAAACAAGGCAGTGTGAAACAGTCCAGATGTACCATTTTGGATCTTAGTGATGATGTTGAGTGGGATGGGAGCTGCCTCTGTCTTATGCTCTTCAGTTGCTGTACAAAGCAGTCTAGTCTGATCCGAGCGTTCCCATCAGGAAGGAGGAGACTACCTCACCCCAGCTGCTCCACATCTGTTCTCATTGCATTCTTGTCTTGTTCTAGGGCGTGTTGGGCAAGCAGTAGCACTACGTGCCAAAGCCTTTGGCTTCAGTGTGATTTTCTATGACCCATACCTCTCGGATGGCATGGAGCGTGCTCTGGGACTGCAGCGGGTGAGCACTTTGCAGGACCTGCTGTTCCACAGTGACTGTGTTACCCTGCACTGCAACTTGAATGAACACAATCATCATCTTATTAATGACTTCACCATAAAGCAGGTAATAATCTCTGTGGGCGCCCTCCACACCGGTGTTGGTTGCCAACTCTGTGTAGAATTAGTTTATGTAAATGGCCAGATTGTCATTTGAAAGAAATTTCTTTCCCTTTTGCTGCTTTTGAGATCATGCAGGTTTATAGTTGATTAGGAAATAGCTGGTGGTTTATGTATTGTTGCTTTTCCTGTCTTTTTGTCTCAGTAATAGTGCATTTGTGGAAATAATCTGCTCTTCTTAATGTCACCCAGATTTAATAAAGTGGCATTGACGTAAAAGTACTTTTTCTATGTCTTGTAGTAGCTGCTTCCTTTACGTGTGTATTTTTAGGTAGCAATTCTGCCTTTCACTCTTGTTCCTCAGTGTGAGTTCTTTCAATGCAGTTTAAGGATTGTGACTAAATGGCTCCCCCCTGTGCTCAGTCCCGATGCTCGCAGAGCACTTTGTGGACGTAGCTCATTTACAGCATTGTGTTACTGGGAGTAATAATGTGTCTTGGAATTAGTACTATACTCTCCCCAAAGTTTTAGGTAATACTAAAATAAGTTCAAAATTCAGGTTTAGTAACTGCTCTGTTATTGACTAATTTGATAGTAAACTTTTTCATTAAATGTTTGGCTTCTGACTCTGAACTCAGTGTAGGTGACAGCAAGAAATAAAACACTGAGATGTAAGAATGGAAACTGTACAGGAAAGAAACCCTAAGACAGAATAGTTGATTTTGCTGTTCTTCATATATATATATACACATATATAGTGTTTGTATGTGTTGGTAACAATGACAGTAGCACTCTTTTGCAGTAAAATCATTGCTTGTCTTCTGAGATATAGTTTGCACCCACTACTCTTGAACTTTAGGACTGAAACTTCCTGAGTGTCCCACAGTCATGTAGGATTGTGGCAGAGAACTGACAATATTCCACACTTCTTGATTTGAGAGTTTAGGGATTTTGCAAATGAATCCCAAAGTAAAATCAGGATTTGGGATTTAGAACTTGAAAAAATTAAGAAGCTTAAAATGAAACCTCTAAGAGAACAGAGCTCTGTCACCCCACCCGGAACATTCCCTTTGGTTGTGTGCCTGGGTACATTCAGTGGTTATTACATGGTTAGATGTCTTTGCAAGCAGATATCTAGACCCAAACAGAATCACACGGAGTTCAGTGGGACCACCGAGCAGTGGTCACTCATTATACAGCACATGTGAAACTGGGGCCAGTTTATCACAGGAAATTTTGAGTGGAGGTGGATAAATATGTTGAGCTTTGGAGAAGGTTTAGTGCATCAATCAGAGAAACAAACCAAGCAAAATATGTTAACACTGAGTAATGCCATCTGAAATGAAATGCTATAATAAACTCTGTACTGGAAAGTATATTGTAGGCATCTATCTTGCCATTTGTTACCCTTCATGATCAAAGCAAGGATAAAAATGTTAGAAGATAGTTTTTGCTTTGGTTAAGAGTTAGGGTGAAGCAGTCTGTATAGTAAAAGCTGGTGTGAAAACCATAAAAGGTAACACCTCTGACTTCTTAGTTTGTGTCTTCTGATAATGATTTGGGTGGACAGATGTTAGAATTGGCCTAAAATTTCTAGAGAGCATTGCACGCCACTTCTGTCCAATATTGCATGCTCATGTAATAACCAATTTTTAAACAACATACAAAGAAGTGTGGTGTATCTCATTTCACTAAAGTCTCCCCCAGAATTTTGTTTAGAATCTGAAATGACATAACCTTACAGTGTCTTTGAATTTTTGGTGTCAGTCTGGTCTTTCAGTAGCTTTTCCCTTGAATTACTCAGCATTCTGCCTAGCCATCCCACTTGTCCTTGCAGTCCCAGAGTACCTCACAGAAGTGTTTCATTACATACACCTCTGGTAATCAGGTGCTCTTAAGAGAAGTTGAGGTCATCCTTAGTTTTACAGATTGAGAAAAAGGCACTGCAGTTTAAACACAATACATTTTGAAAGCAGCTGTGCAGGTTTAGTGTAGGTGAATTTAACAGCTGTCAGCAGTTCTAGCTGTGGAGCTCCTTCAAGCTTCCACCCATTGTTAAGGATCATCTCCAGCTGCATCCACCCTGACAGTTTATCATGAGTCACTTAATTCATTCCCACTAGAGTACATTTATGCAGCCATATTCTCTTTGATTTGAACTTGTCTTAGTACTAGTTTTAGAGTTTTGTAAGTAGTCCTGAAATGAAAATTGAAGCAAGGTTGTTGGACAGGTTGAATATTTTAGCAGGGTTCACTTTAATGGAAATTTTCAAGTCCTTCAGAGGGCATATAGATACTTGAAACTATACTTGAAACTAAAGTTATCACTTTGCGCAGAGATAGGAAGGGTGTATGAGCTCCTACAAGCCTTTATGGCACTGCAGGTGTGATGTCTCTTTGGTGAGCCCACCTGGGCTGGTTTGGGTACAGTTCTCACAGCTGACCCAAGTAGTGGAGATGCAGTGATAATTCCCATAAGGAATGTCATGTTGTTACTAGACCAGCTGAAGACCCTGCCTCCATTTCTTTGCTGTTCTGATTCCCAAGTTAATTGCATAAAACTGAGAGAAGGATGCTTTAGTTCTGCTCCTGTAAGTGGAGTTTGGTTTTGCTGTACAGACCAATGGATGGTTCTCTGTAGGCTGAGGGATCTGCACATGGAGAGAGGCAGGACCACACTAGACCTAGAGAGCTGGCCAGTAAAATATGGTGGATTTTTTCTAATAAAAGACTGCAAGCATATGTATGTTTATAACTCCCTATGATCTCATTAAAAAAAAAGCTCATAGCTGACTTCCATCCAAACCTCCTTGTTCATGATTTGGCATTTTGAGTCAGTCTTTCAGCGTAAGGATCCATTTACATAAGATTTTAGTTTGATGTGTAGCTTTCGAGTAGTTGAGTTGGTGTCAGAATCTTGGGGTTTTCTTATTGTTATGGTGAGAGATGAAGTCAGTACAAAATGAGGGTTTTATAATTCATCTTCACCATGGTTCCTGCTCTTCATATGCTTTACCTTCATGCACAGAAGTGTTTGAGACACCTGGTAAAAGATGAAGTATTAGGGTGGCTGGAAGGAGGATGTAGTAATTTATGTTTTTTTCCGTACCATCTCTCTTATTTAAACTGCCACTTTGTTTTCAAGTTGTGGATATATTGTGGTGTGAATTCTTGTAGTTCTCCCCACACAGTGTCATCTACAATGCTAATCTGCACAATGCACAGCACAGCTTCTCTCCTGGGCACACAGCGTTCTCAACCAAATTCATTTTCATGCCTTTTAATTGAATAATAGAAGAATTCTTTAGGCTTTTATTTGAAAAGTCTCGCAGGGGAGGAGGAAGCTGAAGTAACAAAAATAAATAATACATACATCTACTGTGTTTTGGCAACTAAGGGGAAAAGTGTTTGAAAATCCAAAAGCATTGATTTTTCTGAAAAAATCATGTAGGCTTTTATTTGTGTGAAAGTTGAAAGCCACAAAATATGAATTTGTTTAAGAATGTGCTGTAGTTTCTGTCTCATGCAATTTCACAGTGAAATGAAAAGGCATAAAATGATCTGTCACTTTCATATGCACAGTTGTATCTTTTGATCATGTTACTGCACAATATCTGAAACAACGCTTCTATTAAAAGGCACTACTTACAAGAAACAAAAGGTTATTAAGTGCTGTGAAATAGCATTTTATGTTAGAAGCATCACATTTTGTGGTACTTTCCGATGGAAAGGGAAGACAACTGTTACGGTTTAAACCAGCTGAATAGCCTTTGTTGTAATGGATGCTTCTTTTGAGTAAAAAATAATGCCACAACGATTTTATTTCATTTATTTTTATTTCATCATTCTTGTTTTTAACTTTCCCTAGATGAGACAAGGGGCTTTCCTGGTCAACACAGCTCGAGGTGGGTTAGTAGACGAAAAAGCACTTGCACAGGCCCTGAAGGAAGGAAGGATACGAGGGGCAGCCTTAGATGTACATGAGTCAGAACCATTCAGGTGCTTTTCCTTTTCTTTTCTTTTTATTTTGTTCACTTTCTTATTTTTAAGTCTTAGTGCATGATACAACCAACAGCAACAAGTAAATGGAGTTTTCCATTCGTTTGGTAGCAAAAGACTCCTTAGCAAAGCAACATGAATCTGTGCAGCACTGGACTAATGCAAATGTAGATGGAGCTTGTGGATGTGGTCAGAAGTGAAAAAAATTATATCCAAGCTTTAATTCCTTTAAAAAGAAACAAAAATCCAGTGGGTTTATTTAGTAGAAATAGCAGGGGCTTTGATTCAAATCCTGGCCATGGCTTTGAGGGGAGCGTGCCTTTGTCATTGATGCAGCTCTGGAGGCAGCTAATGCTGATGCCTGAACAGAGTCTTTCAAAGGCAAAGAGTTGAGATGTGGTATGAGAAATAACTGCTTTATGACACCTCTCTAAAGGAAAAGACATATTTTTGTCCAGATTGCCTCTGCAGGAAAACCGTAAATGTAATAGGTTGCAAAAAAAAGTTAAGGAAGGCTGTCAGAGTGCAGGTTTGGTTTTGCTTTACCCTTTCTCAGGGGAGTAGTAACTCTGCTGTCAGTAGCAGGGCTGGTAGCACAAGCCTGAGTTTTTGAGTGACTGAGAAGTCCAGTGTTTTAAGACAGAAATGTACCACTCCCCTAAGTGGCACTGGCACTGCGATACCAGCACTCCTAATTAGAAATGAGCCCATTTCATATGTCCTTGAGAATAGGCTGCTGTAGCTTAGTCCTTGAATGTGACAAGCCTTTTGCAGTCTGGACAGGGAGAAATGTTAATTTTAACTGGAACAATCCACAGAAGTTTTTGAAGGGCACGTTGTAAAGACTGGAGAGAGGACAGTATCTCTCCTACCAGTTTGGGGCTGGGGAATAGTAGCTTTGAAAAATGAGACTAGTACCCTTTTAGTCAGAATTTTTATATCTACTGAGGCACAATGCCACATCACAAATATTTAATTTTATTTATGCATACTCTGCATTCATTTGCTCCTAAATGTAGTCATTACAATGCAGTAGTGCTGTGCAAAGCCAGAGTCTTTAACAGCTCAAGGGACTTCCAGCTACATACATTCCTCCCAATTCCGAGCTGGGATGTGCACGAGCAGCCCGTTGCACCTCTAGGAAGCCCCATTTACTGCATGGAGCTGCCATCTGCAGAGATTCAGTTGCAGGATTACAGCCACAATTTCCTTTGGCTTCGGTGCTGCATGTCTATCTGAGCGCAGCGTGCAACTCTTTATTGGAGAGTTTGGCCACATATTTTGATGTTTATTGAGCTACAGATGAAATCTACCTCTTTTTTGAATTATGACCAACGCTGAAAGCACGCTTTTGTCTTAAAGTATTTGTTCTCCTGTAGTTACAGTTGACTGCAAGATTATTAAAACTGGAAATAAATAGGAGGAGAAAGTTTCCATTATTTTCAGTTTCTTTACCTTGTATCTGTGATAGCACTTTTACACAGATTCATTGCCTTCCCTGAAAATCAATCTGTAAAGTAAATTTCCTTCTTTCTGTGGTGTTTCCGTAAAGGAACGGGAAAGAAAAAAATAGCTAGAAGTAACAGGAAAATAACAACTGAATTATCAAAAAAACTGATGTGTGCTGATGGTCACACTTCTGATTTGGAAATAATTGTAGGATTTTTTTATTTAAATTGCTAAATGTCACATTGACAGAACAGAGCTTTGTTGGCTAATGCAGTAAAATTAAAATTGCGATGAACTGGACAAATGGAATGTCATCCTGATTTAATTTGGGTTTGCTTTATGCATTTCTGCCCCAGAACTGGAGTGGCAGTGGCTGTAGTTAAAATAAGTGCATTGGACAGAAGCTAATGTTGCTGCTATGCTTAAGTTCTACCCTTTGAGTCTATAAAAGGTGATTGTTGCTTATTGATACCATGAGTAGTGTATTAAATTAACTGACAGAATTATAAACAAACCCAACAAGGAATAGAAATGCAATTCTTCTGTGTTGTAAAAGTTAATCTGTGTATGTACAAATCCATGTGAATTCTCCCCCTTCCTTCTCCCCCACCCCCTGGTATTTTTTGTCATTTGATCTTGTTTTAAATCTTCATTTAGCTTTAGTCAGGGCCCCTTGAAGGACGCACCAAACCTGATCTGTACCCCACATGCAGCCTGGTATAGCGAACAAGCCTCGATTGAGATGCGGGAGGAAGCAGCACGAGAGATCCGGAGGGCGATCACAGGTACTGATTCACCTCACTGGCTCCTTCCCTGCCTAGTTCTTCCTAACAAGCCTTTTTCTTCAGCCTTGAAAGGTGCTGAAAAGAACCAGCCTTAGGTTTTGTTCACCATTTCTAGTGTTTGGAACATAGAAATTGAGCAAATGCCAACTAAGTCTCTTCGCAGAACTGGAACAGGTAATTTTTGAGGTTCTTTGAATTACAAAGGGAATGCAGGTACTACAAAACAAACTTTTCTCATATAAGAGAAATGTACTTACATGTGAAAAACCTGCTGCTTTTTTTTTTGTTGTTGCATGCAAGTATTGACTGCAAGTCATCCTGGTATTGCTGGTATCTTTCTCAGCTTTTCCTATATTCCCCCTTATACTTGTCAGGAGCAGTTCTCATTCTCTACATCAAAATATTTTGTTGAGAGGTTATTCTATTTTGGATGTTCCTCTCTTTAAAGCATTGCTAAAGAAGCCTGGCATTTTAAAGGGCAAAGTGTCTTTGTTATATAACTACCATGTAATTGTAAACTGCTCACATAAGAGAAAACAGTTACGTCTCAAACATGCACTGCTAATAAATAAAATGAGAAGACTGAGCCATTTGGCATTGGTTTGAATCCCTTGTAGCCTAAAATAAAAGGAAGGATTTTCATACTGGAAAATGATTCATTAAGCACTAATGTTTTCTCTTTAGTTGGACTTTGCTGTTTCCCCCTTGGCGATACAGTCTGAATGCTCTGCAGACATGCAGGGCCATCTGTGTCACCTTGAGAGCAGTTCAGTGCCAACACATTGCTCTGCTATACAGAAAGCACTGGCAGTAGCCTTCCCTCCAGCCTGTGCCTAGAGAGGCCGGGCAATTTAGTTTCATTTATAGCTTGTGCAGAAAGAAGATTCTCCTGGATGCTAATTAAAGGCCCCCTCTTAAACTCCTGATCTGAATTGTCCTTTACTGGACTAATTCCCTCCATTTTAGAGGTGACCTAAAGAGCCTGAGCATTGCTTTGCTGGAATTGGTGTCTGTGCCAGTACTCCAGAAGAACTCCAGTAGTACATTTGTTCGTTAGGGTGTTGTATAACTGTTCCCTTCTCCCAAATACCTCTGGGAGGAATTGCACAAACCATCATCCCATACCTGCTTGGGGGAGGATTAATGTGAAAATAGGCATTAATAGGCTATGTTCTGAAAACTAAGTAAGAGCTATCCAGAGCTATTTTATGTTAAATTTGTGCGGTAGCCCTAACACAGGTGCCTGGGAAGGCAGACCTGCAGTTCCTTCACGTGTGTGATTGTGCTCTCAGGGATCTGTGTCACTGATTAGTATCGGAGCTGTCAGCACTCCAGTGTTTGCATGTGGTTTGTAGCAAGATCAAACCGAGACCAGCATTGGGGAAGTGAGAATGACATTGAGTTGCAGTGAAACAAATGTAGGAAAGATACGGGAAATGTGGCATGAAGATGGATGTATGGAAGCCATAGGGGAACACGGCGGAGAAAGTGTAGAGAGGGAAAGTAATTGGAAAAAGGTGTGCAGTGTAGGAATGCAGGCTGCGACCACCATCTGATGATAAAGATGTTAAGTGGTTGTGCTGTTGCCAAAAGGTCAGTGGTGGTGTGATGTTTAAAATAAAAATAATAAGCAGAGATTAAATACTTCTACATATGTTTTTAAAGTTGAAAGCATTCCAAGTATGAAATAAAGAGGACTGCAGAAGTAAGGGGAAGGCAAGCATGGCAAGTGAAAAGATCATTAGAAGTTTAAAATAAAGAAATAAATACTGGTTTTTTAAGGGGAGACTAGTAGAACATGCCTACAGAAGTTAGCAAAATGAGGAATGAGGGGGCAAAGATGAAGACATGATTAGGAAGGATAAACATCAGAAGAAGAAAGATACTGTATAAATTTGTGGACAGTTTTGTCAGGAGTTGAGATGGATGTGTATTTCAGCTACGTGTAGAATATGATTTCTAATGAGGAGAACATTAGGAATTCACCCATAATGTGGCATGTACCTCAGTTTGTGTAATACTGAAAAAAGACCTTTTCAGCTTGTGCACAGAAGATGTGACAAGTTTAGTGATGCCAGTGCAAGTCATGGAGTAACAGGTATCTGATGGTATCCGCTACATGACAAGCAATTTTGTGAAAAGGCTTTTTTACAGCCCCATTGTGGCCAGGCTGATGGATAGAATGAGCAGGCAAAGAATAGTGAAGTCCTTCATCAAATTTCCAGTAGGAAGTTGGAGACAAAAGCCTGAATGCTTTAATGATGGAGCACGGTCATTTTCTGAGTATTTCTGGACTACCATCACCAGCAGTAGCAGGGCTGGACCCAAACTGACCTCTTTCTATACCCCTGTTTGTGCAAACACACGGTAAGATTAAACTGTAGAAAAGATTCATTAAAACAGATGTCAGAGAAAACTCTGGCTCCAGTTGATCTCCCTCCCATTGAAACAGGTGGAAATAATCCTATTGCCATGAAGATGATGTGTGTTATATCTGTTCATGCCATTTGTTGCAGGGAGATAGTTCTGCAGAAGACAAACAGGGGCTTGCCCAGTATGTGCTGAATCAGTCTTAAAACTTCACTTATACTTCAGAGGCTAAACAAGGGGTTTGAATAAATGAAGAAGGGAAATTCTCGTTATTCTCCTTTTTTGTAGGAATTAAAGGGATGGCAGAGGATCAATACATAATAGGAAATAAATGTGAAGAGCAGTTGAGATAAATAAGGGGACGATCACAAGGACAGGGAGAAGGTGTTGGTCATATCCTGGTTTAATGGCAGAATTCCATTCAGCATCCTACATTCTTCAAGAAGTGTTTTTATTGCTGTTACAAGTGGAAGGAAAAGGAGGACAGTGATGTTAAAGACAGGGAGTAGGAGGCTACAGTATTGAATTTGTGTGGTAGCCATGCTCTACACTCAAGTTACAGCTTTGTGGAGAGCATGAATCGTGTTGATTGAGACCCTCTTTGCAAGACACAAAAAGAGACAGAGAAATCAAAATTATGCAGAGCATTTTGGCCATTATTAAGTCCCAGGTAAAAGGGGAACAATGAGGATTAAAAGACAAGCTTGCAGTGTCATCTTATGTATTGATTTAAGTATGCAGATATTTATGACTATTCTTAACAGACACATTAAGAGCATAAAGCCTACAATTTTTGTGTATTTTAATTTCCTCTCTCTCGCTCCATCCTAGGTCGTATTCCAGACAGTCTGAAAAACTGTGTTAACAAAGATCATTTGACTGCAGCTACACATTGGGCCAGCATGGATCCTGGAGTGGTTCATCCAGAGCTTAATGGTGCGGCATACAGGTAAGAGTGCTGGAGATGGAGGAGAAATAGCTCCTTGAGTCAGATGTAGATACCTGAGAATAGATAGAAGACCTTCCTATTAATAAATAGGTTTATATACCAGCTATATTGTTTTCATAATTGTTTCATTTAGAAGAATAATCTTGTTTTGCTGGTTGAAGTCAGTCATGCTGTGTGTAAGTATGATTCCTCTTACAATCTCTTTTGTTTGGTTAGTATATGAACAACACACATTTGTTTGTATAGTCAAGTAAAACAATTCTAGTCATCTGTGGTGAGTGCAGTGGAAATTTATGTTCCTTTTGCTGAAGGTAATGATGCAGCAGTAGGTTACAGAAAGACCTTCAATAATAAACTATTCTAATGTTCATTTGTGGCCTCCAGATACAAGAGAGAACAAGTAACTCAGTATTGAAAACAGTGAAACAGCCTGTGATGATTATGAAAATATGTTTAAAATAGCGTTTTCTAAATTATATGTTTAATTTTTAAGCAGAAGCATTTGAAGGACTTGATCTATGTATTCTCAATGAACTGTGAAAGCAGGTCTTAATAATTAATAGAAAGGGGCAATTTTTACATGTAATATGCACATTCTTTAGTTACTTTGTTTGCTTGAGAGTCTTTCTGTCCTTTATCCCTAGCAGCTGTTCTTGCAGCAGATTTTTCCTAGTAGCCAGCTTCAGACAATTTTTATTTATGAAAAACATCTGCAATTTTTTTATCTTCCAGTATGGTGTTTACATATAAGTGGGATGAAAGTGGCTGAGAAAGCTACAGACAGCTGCTTCCCTTGGTGGTGCCTTGAGCAAAGGGACAGTGCAGCCCTTTCATTATTTTGTCATACCTCTTTATCCTAATCTTTCCCCTGTCCTTATTCGTACATCTACCTTATCTTTGTCCTTCTTTAGACATGCTTTTAATAGAGAGGGGATTCCTGGGTTTGTGTTATTCCATATGGGAACCCAGCTGTGCACTGCTGAGAAGGGAAGCAAAAGCTCTTGTGTCCCAGTGGCTTGGAACAGTCTCATCAGAAAGTGATGGAGAGGTGATGGGGAGGTGTCACCACCCTCTGCCATAACCCTTTATCAGCAGCCATAAGTGCACTAAAGGAAAAGAATAACATGGATTTGGTCAACATGTGTTTGTCTCATGTAACATGAAGATTTTTATTTTTTGATGAAGTACCCATAGCCCTAAATATCTGAAGGAGGGTATTTTTATTTGAGATTAAATGAGAAGAAGTTCAAGCACTTGTGTTCTCCTCCACAT
Organism: Margarornis squamiger; assembly: GCA_035222235.1. NCBI lineage: Eukaryota > Metazoa > Chordata > Aves > Passeriformes > Furnariidae > Margarornis > Margarornis squamiger. The sequence continues at coordinate 67,892,335 of JAWWTY010000123.1, forward strand.
TGGTTCAATTGACTTCAGTCTGGAGCAGTGAGGGTATAGCTGAATGTGATTGGGGCTGAAAGACAAGTGTGCTGGACGGGGGGCAATAATTCCACCCCTGTCGTGGCAGTTAAGGACAGGGTTCCATGCCCAAATAAAATGCAGGTTTTTGTTCTCATTTTGGGGGTCACAAGTCCAGCCAGAAGCAGGCCTCACAGCCACAAATTAATTTAAACTTAGGAATGTTTTGGAAGTTAATGATTTTCAAGGTAAAGACCATATGTATTCAATTCAAGCAAGATAAACACAGAACTGAGTGACTTTTTAAGACATTGTTTCAGTCAATTTTTTCAATTAAGAAAAATAATTGTAAAATTCTGACTTCACAGTTGCTTTCAAATACAAAATAAAACTCTTTTTGGCAATTTTGAGGCAGAAGTTAATAGTTACATAATACATATTAAAAGCTTTTTTTGGAGAGGTGATAGAATAGTGGTTAATGTGGGTGAAGGCAGTTACTATGTGCAGTACAAAATATGCAGCACTTGAAGCTGAGGTTTTATGAAGAAATTGGTTTCAATAGCAGTGTTTGCTGCTGCTTAATTCCTACCTGGATTAAGTATAGCCTTTGAATTGATTGTTTAAACCAAATTTTTCTTTGCAACCCAAGATGATGTTCAGCTAAGTGAGTTCTGGAGTCTTCCACAGACAGTCTGAAGTTTCAGATGTGCTAATAACTGTATCATAGTCATGTAATTGCATTAGAAGATAAGACCCGGGATAATAATTTATATGTTAAAAAATGCAAATAGCTCTTTGGGTGAACTAAAACTAACGAGGCTGTTTTATTCTGGATATATCATTTACTTGTATTTTGATGTAGGATAGAACTCCCAAATTACCAGATATTATCACAAGCCAAGAACATTGAGCATTCATCAGCAGAATATAATCTAGATGTGAATATCACCGCCTTCTGTGGGAAACAAAACCATTTACTGTGTGAAATGCAAGATGCCCTATCAACACCAAAGGGCATGCAAACAGGACCTATCCCATGAGTAAAGATTCACAATATTCCTGAGAAGGAATTATTTGTAGTGGTCTCAGTGAAGCAGTATAATACACCCCGGGTTTGTGTTATTACTGTGGATTTGTTACTGAGCTGCCTGTTAAATAACCCCCTGCCCTTTCCTGTGTCACCGAGCAGGCAGGTCATAGGCAAAGTGAGATTTAACAACCAGGAAACAGTGATTATACCATTCATGGACATGTTGACATATCTTCCTGCCTTCTGAGGGGTAGATGAGAAGGCTGGATGGGGCTCTGAGCAGCCTGGTCTGGTGGAAGGTGTCCCTGCCCTTGGCAGTGGGTTAGAACAAGATAATCTTTAAGGTTCCTTCCAACCCAAGCCATTCTGTAAATATCTAGGTACTGAAGAGGTACTTGAATAAGAACAGCTGGATTTTGGTAATTCAGAAGTTATTTCATGTTGAGATACTTAACTGAGATTTTCAGACTCTGTAATGCCTGATAACAGCATGCACTTCAATTTTTAACCTCTTCTGGGACAGGCTCAGTTTCTCAAACAGAGCTTAACATAGTTCAAGGTGCTTCTGCAGTTTAAAAAATATACGAGATTAACCAAATTAAAGTTGCCTTTCAGTTGTAATTAAGAGGGATGCTGTATTTTTCTTCCTAAATTAAGACTACATGGGGGAAGGGGAAGGAAGACCGTGAAGTAACAGTGGAGGTGTAATTGAGCTCTTGCTGCCAGAGGAGGAGGATAGGGAGAAACTTCATGAAGTGCTGGAGGGGATATATTTTCTGGTAAAGAAGAAAAAGCATTAAATAGTCACAAAAGGGAAGGTTATAGAATAGAAATGCTCATGGGTAAAGGCTGTTGAGTTTATGTGCCCTCCTTTCAGAGACAGGATTTGAACAACGCTGATGATTAAATTGAAAGAGGACAAAAATTCCAAAAAGAGAATGGCAAAGTAGGGCTAGGAGCTGTCAAGTAAAATATAGTTTCTGTAGAGCAGTACATTATCTGCATTTTGGCCGCTGCCACAAACAATTGTAGGGCCTGTAGATGTTACTGAAAATCTGGAGGAAACCTGTACCCGAGGAGAGGTGCTGGCTGGTAGAATCCTGGCTACCCTAACTTGGTGTCCAAGGGGAATTTTTTTATATAGAGGATATGTAGTTTGATCTGCTTAATGTGTTCATAAGGTAACTGTTAATGCTCCTGATTCAGCACTGCCCGTTTTCACAAGGGGAAGCTTTGGCTTTCCTTCTTGAGGAAAATGCAGTTGCAGAGTTTGCTCTCTCCTTGATTGCTCCCAGCTCCAGTGTGCTGATGCTCAGGGAGGATGTTGTTAGAAAGTAGAGGTTGCGTTGGGAACAGCTGCTGTGTAGGACTTCTAAGTGCAAGTTTTTGTCATGTTGTGTTTTGCAAAGCACCTAGAGTAACAGATAAACTGTTTCAAACTTAAATCAGAATAAGTAAAACAATACCCTGTCTGACAGTTTTCATAGGAATTGAAGCAAATTTGATTAATAAGATTCAAATGGAGTTACTGAAACAAGCAACTAATTCCATTAGCAACTGCAAATTAATTCTAAGGAACCTCTCTGGAGAAGGAATTAGCATAGGAAACCCTGTAAATATGCGTACAATTGGGAAGAAAGTTATCTGTCCTACAGGTGGTGTGATCTGTCACACCCTGATTATCCATCCCACACTGCAGTCAGCCTTGTGGTCTGTAGGAATCGTTCCCAGCATGTCCAGACCAGCGTGTGGTGTTATCCTTGTCCCTGTGCCATGTTGGACGGCCAAGCTGAGCCCCTCTGGCACAGCGTTTGCACAAAGCAGCTCCCAGGATGTTTCTGTGGTGGAAGGAAAAAGAATAAGCAAATGTGCTTGCATCCAGCTTTTTTCCTCCTCTGAGTTTTGTGTAACTTCTGCACTAATTTTCTGTCAGTTTGAGGGAATTCAGGGTGAGCAGCACCAACCTGTATTACCTCAGAAAAGATGCTGTGGAAATGGAGTGGAATTAAGCGTTGAACTCTGATGAGGAGAGAAATCAACATCAGAATAATGTGATATTTGAAAAAGCTTGACAAGCCTACAAGTGCCTTTTCTCCCGTGCAGTCCTGAGTAAACACTTGGGTAGCAAAAGCCACAGTGAGTGGTAGGTTTGTGTGTTTGGACTTTCAAATCGATTATGCTCTTTAGGATGCTTGAGGAGGATGCATCAGGAGAGAACAAGGGATGAGTGTGCAGCTCTGTGGTGAGGAGGGGAGGCAAAGGGTCGGTGATAAGTGGCCAGCATGGCATAACTTGCAAATAGGTGTTGGGGTATTTGACTAAAAGGAAAACATATTTGTATTAAGTTCCTATGTAGCTCTTGTTTGTATACAGCACTGTGAATTACCAGAGTTCATCAGTTACATCTGAACTGTGGGATTGAAGCAGTAGCTTTGCCTGGTAACATCAGAGCCAGCATAAACTCAAGCTGAATCAGAGAGTGATTTTTGTTGTTGTTGAATTAATAAAATATTTAGGCCTTACTGTTTGTCCACATAGGGTAAGAAATCTTTAAAACCATCCTATAGTTTCGTGTTTGCCTCTCTCTTTCCTGCAGTCTGCCTAAAGCACCTGTCCTTTGTATAACTAGTACTGGTTCTCTTTCAGACAAGTGCAGTGGCAAGTTTTATGCTGAAAGAGTAACTCAGATGCAGGAGCTTTGAATTTATCATCTTAAAGGGTGTGTGTGTGGGTATGATTGCTATTTTGGGGAGAATTGAAAAGCTAGGAATGGAAGAGTAGTATAAAGAAATACTTTTTCAGGCAACAAAAATGAAAATTTAAAATTTCTACACGAGAATGAAAGAGGAAAACTAAAATCCCCAAAGGTCAACTTGATGAAAAGTCATGAAGAACAGATACTGCATGGACTCAAGAATTACTTCTGGTTGAGGTTATACTTTGAGAGGAATAATACTTCCAGATTGTTTACTTTGCTGTGCTGTCACTCATGTTATTTAAGCTGAAGAAACAATCTAGCAGACCTTTATTTCTCATTCGGGTAAAATACAGCATCTCTTGCTTTATGTAGCAGCACCTGCGTACGGTGTCTTACCTGGAGCTTCAACTCCCTGTCTTTCTTTCTGGTCTGAAACTCAAAGAAGCACCTCTGTGGCTCTGAAAGGAGGCAGGGTGGGCCTTCTGCTCAGCCAGCTGTTGATTTTAATGTCTGCTCCTGTTTTCTCTTCCCAGCAGGTATCCCCCAGGCGTTGTAAGCGTGGCTTCCACTGGCATACCTGCAGCAGTAGAAGGAATAGTCCCCAACCCCATGTCTTTATCACACGGCCTCCCTGCTGTAGCCCACCCGCCCCACGCTCCTTCCCCCGGCCAAACTGTCAAACCAGAAGCTGATAGAGACCACCCCAGCGACCAATTGTAGCCTACGAGAACAGCATTCCCGGCATCGGAGAGCGCCGCTCCCGCGCGCGGAAAACAAACCACACACCACAAACCCCTGGATTTTGATTAAAGGCAAAACCATGAACTTACAGGAGGAGACGATTATTGGTTTAGAAACTGGTCCAATATACAGTATAAAAGGAAAAAGGTGGGAGACAAAAAAAAAAGAAGATTTGGAAGCATTTTTTTCCTCCGTATAAATTGTAGTTTGTCCCTGTCCAGTGGACTGATTCACTGTTTCTGTGTCCTATGGGTTCTTTGTTAAGCAAGAGAAGTTAGTAGTTAATTATATCATGAATGTACTTGTCTGTGTACAGTTTTTAGAACATAAAAAGGGTTTGTTTGCTTAGCTGTCAACAAGGAAAAACATAAGGGAGGCATTCAACAAACCAATTTTGAGATTAAAAATCCTTTCTTTTATATTTTAAGACATGCCCAAAAATGAGGCAGTTGGCAAACTTCTCAGGACAATGAATTTTTCCCATTTTTCTTTCTACGCCACACAGTGCATTGTTTTTTCTACCTGCTTGTCTTATTTTTTAGAATAATTTAGTAAACAAAAGAAAAACAGTTTCTCTCCTAATTTTGGCATGAATTCCCTTATTTCAAAATGAAGACAACCTTGCAAAGAGATTTTGAGGAAAAAAAAAAGGTTTTGTATAAACGAGCGTTGTGCTTTTTGTCACCAGTTAAAGTATATATTATTGGTGGTATCTGGAAAAGGCACTAGACTACTGAAAAGTAGCAGCATTTCATTGCCTACATTGATTCCTTCCTGGTAATGTGGTAGGCTAGCAATATTTTTGGTTAAAATCATGTTTGTGACTGTAACCATTTGTATGAATTATTTTGAAGAAATAAAAATCCCAGACAAATATCATATGTGTAAAAATTTTTATTTCTAGTAACTGTTTATTCTACTTTTATTAGGTTTCTTAGCTGTAATTTTTAAACAGATGCTGTCAAGTATTTCATTTCTAGCTTTACTTTGCTCTCTGTTGTTTGTAATACTGTCTTGGAAGCTTGAAAAATAAAAAAAAAAAAATCTTTCCATACCATTTTTCCCTTTACATTTCGTAAATGTTGATCTTTTTTCCTGTGTTTCTAATGGAGTTTGAAATTAAGATGGATTTTGATTTGTACACCGGCATCATCAGCTACAATATGGTAACAGCATTTATGCCACCACTGTGGGCAGAGCAGAGGAGGTACAACAGCAACACAACAACAATAATAATAATAATAAATGTCTTTTGCCGAAGTCCAACATGAGAAGTGTCCATTGTTTTATTTGCTTTTGTGATGATGGAAGTGTGCAGCAGGATCTAATTGTGTTTGCCATATTGCAGGAGTTTGTTTGTCTGAGACAGGCAGAAGTGTGTTCGAGGCAGGTTAGATTCCAGCTGGATGCTGTTCGGCCTTTCCTGTGCTCCTGGATAAGATTCCTTCATCCCTGCGTGGTTTAAAAAGGCAGTACAAGAGTTTAGCTGCTGCAAGAAGGAAATCCATGGTGGGCAAAAGTGAACGTGGACATAAACCTCCTCACTGGCCTCTTGTCTGTTCACTGTTCATCTGCACTGATAACTGCACCTAAGGTTAGGGAGCTGCTTTTATGGGGTCTGGGGAAAGGTACTGTCCCCCATTCCTGCAGGTCTTCAGAGCAGCCTCCACCTCTCTTGGGGAAATGGTAGGAGGCTGTCAGTGAAGGAAGACTGAAATTGGTGGATCTGTACCCAAGGAGCACTATAGAGGGAGAAATTTGGTCTCCATGGAAGAGTGGAAGGATTTGCCTTGAACATTTAGAGCTAAAATTCTCATCCATTACAACTCACTTGATGGTAAAGCCATTTCTATTCCCTCTGTGAAACAAAACAGAAATGAGCCCCAAAGCTGCAAGTTTTCCCAGCAAAGAAGACACTTCTGAGATCTTTGTTGCCGAAAACTTGCAAAAAACCAAATCGGTCTCCTGTTGAAATGGGACTTCATATTTCATGGGCAAATCATATTTTAAGATGCTGCTCTGTCAGGCTGAAGTTGCTTGTTTAACATATGTAAAACAAATGTTTAACATCTGGCTGCAAAGAATTGCTGGCAGTCGCATTTGCAACCAAATCTCCCAAGGAAAACCAAGAGGGTTTGTTTTTTCCTTGCATCAGTTTGGATGTGGCTTATGTAAGTAAGCTTTGTTTCTAGTGGATTGACACACTGAACCGGAAATGAAAGCACTGGTATTTGTTGTGTGCTTTTCTCCAGTTCAGTTTCAAAGCTTTTGAGCCATTGGCACAAACATTTTCAGGATTTGAGCCCAAAATCCTGTGTTTATGGGTGTGACCAGTGCACTGGTAATGGGTTCAGCATCTTTATGCTGCTGTTGGAGATGTGTACCTGTTGGTCTGACTGGTGGAGAGTAATCCAGTTCCCTGCTTTAGAAAGGAAAATCTATCTAGGCAGTGACAAAACTGATGGGTACTGACTTCTGGGTTATGGTCTGAAAAGCTAAATTAAAAATCTAATAAAACCCCCCAAACGTGGAGTAGATGAGTCATTGGAAAATCATCCCAAAATGGACAAAGGCTGTTGTGCTGGAGTAATCTTCTGTCTTTTACGGCTGCTTCTGTTGGGAGGTGGAAATGTGATTAGATTTCCTCCGTCTGGTAAAGGATGTTCCAAATAAAGTTTAGCCAGGAGAAGATGCAGTCAGTGGGGAATCTCAGAGTGGTGAAGGTGATGGCAGCAGAGGCCACAGGTGACCTGAGGCAGCCAGGAAAGTGAAAGAGGTCACTCAAAGTGCCTGCCTGGAACATGATTTTCCTTTGGTGTCATTAGTTGAGTTAAGGGTCGAGGCCAAGCATGTCCAAACTGCTGCTGGCTCAAAGGCTGTGGGATGGCAGGTGGCTCTGGAGCCTCCATGAGAATTTGGTGGTATCAAAGATGGCCATTGTGCAAATGCAAAGTCAGGTAGTTGCAAGTCTAAACAAAAACTGGTCGGGAAAAGGAGCTGTGAGTGCCTTTCCATGGCAGGGCTGATGGGCTGCTGCTGTGGGGAGGAGCAGCACGGTGGCAGATACTTCTGGCTTGGTCTCTGGTAGGTCTGGGAATGGATTAGAGATGCTACATGGGACCTGCAGCATTTGCTGTGTAGTTTTGGTCAGGCATTTTGAAGAGGGTGAGCTCCAGCTGAAGTCATGGCAGAGAGGGGCTCTCAGAAGGACTGCTGGGGGCTTGTGTGAGAGGAAATCAGAGTTACTTGGCTTTTCCAGCTTGAAGGCAGAGTTGGAGAAATGACTACATAGCAAATGCTGTGGAGGAAGGAGAAAAGCTAAAGAAAAGCTGGTATATGAACAGACAGGCTTAAATAGGGGTTAGGGAAAGTTCTCTGTCAGCAGGGAGTCCTTGGCATAGGTTTGCAATTGGAGTTACTGGAACTCAGTCCTGAGGTCACTGGAGCTTGGGTTGGGAGTTTTTTTGTTTGTTTGGGTCTTGAGTTTGCATTTGGATCTTACTTTTTTTTAAATACAACTTGGTTTTTAAAGTCCAAAATGTGAGAACAGTGTTTAATACAAGATTGCTACCAAATTGACAGCCAGAGGCTTCAGAGGCTTTTTCCATTCAGGATAAAACACTTCAGCTTCCTTTTTAACAAGCCTCAAGGCTTTATCCTTTTATTATGGGGGGGGGTGGGGGGTGTTTGAGAAAATGCCTTATTTTCTTGTCCAATTTCCACCTCAGATGATTAAGGCTTGCTTTCCAAATGACCATGACTGCTGCAGTCTGGCTGTTCCCAGCTTGCTCCGTGCCTCAGACCAAAGGGTTTTCTCCCCTGATTTTAGTGGATGCATCAGTAGTGGCAATTGTTCTGCTTGAAGGAGAAGGCAGCACTGCCAGTATTTACTTTATTCAGTTCACCAACCTTTCTACCTTTTGTAAATTGGGGGGAAAAAAAAGGGAGGGGTAAGAGGGAATGGGAAAGTGTCACTGGTTTTAAGGGCAGAAAGTAATATTAGATCATTTTGTCTGACCACTTAGTGAAGCTGTTAAATGTGATACACGTCTTCATTAAACCTGATACCATGTTTTGACTAGAGTAAATCTTTCAGAAAGATTTTTAGTATTTATATTAAAATGTCAAGTGATGGGGATTTTTGCTGTTTCCTTTAACAGTTTGTTTAAATGGGGGATATCAGTCACTGTAGTTTTTAAGCTGCTTTATTTAATTTGGCTTTCCCTGCCTCTAAATTCCAGTTATTGTTTCATGTTGACCATGAGGTCATGTAGGCTGACTTGAATTTAGTGAGCATGTCACATTTTAGCCAATTTGCCTCTGTACTGAGGTCAGTGACACATCTTCCAGGAACACTGAACTGTGTTATTCATCTCTTTTCCAGTTTCTTTCATTGCACTGTACATCCTTTCCTTTGTGGCTCTGTCTTTTTGCCCTTTGGAATGACATGGTCCAGTATGGTTATCTTCTGCAGATGAAATTACAGGGTTTCTGATCTCACATGTTCAGCTCTTGTCTTCTTGCCTCCATTGACTTTCCAAGTTCCTTGGCAAACTGTTTTCCTGCAAAGTGCTCGAAGAAAGTGATTAATCCTCTTCTTGGTCCTCAAATTGCATTGGCTGGGTGGCACCTCCTCAGCAGCCAAAGCTCCACGTTGAGTAGATGCTCAGTGCAGTGGTCCTGCTCTCCTAGTCTGAGGGCTCTCTTGCATCCCACCATCTGCATCCTTGGTGTGTCTGCCTCCTGCAGAACGGGCCTACCCTGGGTCTCATACCTTCTGTCAGTCTCTTTGTCCCTCAATGTCTGCCTCCTTCTTCCTTGTTTCTTTCTAGCATTCAGAACACCTGGAGTGTTCCTTCTAGAATTCTTCCCTTTTTTTAGGAGAAATGTCCTTTGGTCAGTTCTACTTCCCATCTGTGAGTGTCAGCTCAGCACAGACCAGCTCTCCTTGGCTGACCTTGCACACTGCCTCTCCAATTCTATGTCCTGTATTAGATTTTTTTATACCCATTTTGGGGCTTGGGATCACCTTGTTGGTATTTTGTTTGTTTGGAGGTTTTTTTAATGCAGTTCCTCATCTGGAGTTTTCATCCTACATTTTCTGTACCACAGAACCAATGAGGGCTCTTCAAATCTGGTCCCAGCACTGTTCTTTGCCTTTACACTTCTGTTCAGAGCTGTAACTGTGTTTTCTCCAAGGAGCACTGTTTGTTTTGGGGGCAGGGGGTGGGTTGTGGCAGAGTCAAGGCCGCCATAAACAGAGTAAAGTATGTCCTTGGGATGATTAGAGGCATTTGGGACATGCCCAAGATGATGTAGGTCATTCTCTGAGCATGCCAATCCCTTGAAGAAATTTGTTGCTTGCACAGTGTTTAACTACATATCTACCCCCCTTCTTTCATGTGCTGCCTAAAAGGGATAAGGGGTTGCTGGTTGGAAGCGTTAATGATTTACTCAAAAAAAAGTAAGGAAATTTAAAAAAAAAAAAATTATTATTATTTGAATATGTTTTGAGTTTTGAAGATTTAAAGTAATAAAAAGGAGCAAGGTTATGGCTTAAATTGCCAGAAGAACCTTTTGTTACGTGTCAGATTTGACGTATTAGAAGCAGACAATTGGACAGTGCCATTTATCTGTCTGTGCTGTGAAGGCAGGGTCCTTTGCAGAGTTTGGGAAAAGTGTATGGAGCCAGCTTCCTGGATAAACCCTAAGAGTTAGGGCAGCAAATCAACATCTAAAAATAAATCTGAGGAGCTGACCTCTCAGACTTGTGTTTCCAAAGCCCTCCAGCCATTTTCAAAACATCCCACCCGATGCAAAGGATTGAATTCTCAAGCCAGTTGCCTCCAACACAGCTGTTGGCTCCAGAGTGTTTTCCCTTCCCTGGGAACTCAGCAAGCAGCAGAGCTTGGTCCTCAGCACACCTAAAAGCACCAGAATAAATCCCATTTAAGGCTCTGTTGCTGACCAGTAGGATTTTGGTTAAGCCCTCGTGTAAAGTTAAGTCTGTGCTGTATTTTTCTGCTCTTAAACCACAACAGAAAGAAAATGCGCTGTTGGTGTTTTCCAGTAACACATGGGCTGTTATCAGCATCTCCAGTTTCCATGTGAAAATGGAGTCGGGGGATTTCCAGCTTCTTTTTGATATGAGTTTTTGGTCATTTTGCTGTTTGCTTGCTCATGAGTTTTCAAGACCTAATGCATGTGAAATGGGTTTATCATATTATGAATTTATGGTGATAGATTTTTGTCTTTTAAGTTGCTGCCCTTTGTAATTCCTGCAAGACAATTACTTTCCATTCCAAGCACGGAGTGCCTGTCCTTTGAAATGGGTGGCCGAAAGAAAGTTTTCAAGAAGTAATTTTCTGAACAGCTGTAGTTTTCTTTCTTCTTTTCCTCCTTCAGACCAGCCATTTTAAGCTCAGGATGCAGCCGTCATATTGCAAGAAGCACAGGTAAGAGGGGAAAAACCTCCACTGTGGCTCAAAGCTCATTTTAGAGGTTTTCAACCTCCATAAATGCAAAGGCTAAAGGCATGGGCTTGCATCATTTGTAACTGGTAGCTGAGATCTGATCCTATTTTACAGGAAAAAAGAAGTCTAAAAGTCTGTTGAAAGAGCACTACTAAATTGTGACCCCTTGGATTGTGGCACACATCCCACTTGAGTTTTTGTGTGTCCTGGAGCAAAATGTGTCATTCCAGTGAATGTCTTTTCCCACAACACTGGGTCTGGGACTGAACCTCACCATTTGGAGAACTCTCTTCATGTTTTATATCCAACTTGGCTGACATAGGATATGGTTTCTGATAGAGCCGTGATCCCCAAAGCACTTTGGTTTTCATCTGCAATTAATTGTCAGTAGAGCTGCCAGTGACTCCCAGTGCTTTGTGGTGTTTCTGTGGCACAGCTGTGAGTTCAGAACTAAGGAGACACCACAGTTTTCCTTGGAAAAGGCTGTTGATGAGCCATGAGATGGTGGATGTTCTTAAATCTAGATTCATCTGTCTGGGCTATCTCTTCTGCTTGCCTTCAGTGGCCTAAGTGAAATCTCAAGAGGAATAGCTCCTAATGTGTGGAGTCTTTCAAATCAAGTGCCTGAGATTACAATGAGCAAAATGGGAACACTCTCTGCAGATCTGAATGTGTCTGGTGTAAACTTCTCATGGCAATGACTCTATTCTGGTTTCAAAGTGGCTTCACTACTTGAGAGATGCACTCAGCATGCATTAATGAAATGCCATCCAGAGAAGGTACCTCTGTGCTGCTCCTTATGCCCCCTCTCTCCAGATTCGTGCAGCCCGCTGACAATCCCTCCCCAGAAGACACAGCAGGATGAAACTTCTCCATCCTGCGGTGCTGTTTTTGAAAAACTGCTTTGGTAATCCACACCTGGTGATTCCCCCCCCTATATCTATTACTTGGTGGTTTAAAACTCCAAGTGTTGGAAGTGCTCTTAAACAGATACTTGGGCTGAGCTCCGTGAGGCTCTGAAATCCCTTTGGGGATGTAGATTCCTGAGTAGAAAGGGCAATGTTTCACTGTTTGTGATATGGTGGAGGAGTTTTAATGCTCTTTTATGAGTAGAAAGGGCAATGTTTCACTGTTTGTGATATGGTGGAGGAGTTTTAATGCTCTTTTAGATTGCTCCTTCCAGGGGTCTGGATTTCCAGAATTGCCATGTCTGCTCAACCTGTTGTAGCCTTCGTCTGGTTGAAGGTGTCAGGGGGTAGAAATTGGGGTCTGACCCCATTTAGCAAGTTAGATGTATGAAAAAGTGATAGAAGAATGAGAGGTAATAATGTGCTTTCCCCCTGACAGCCCTGAGCTGGTGGAGGTGCAGCTGCTCTGGTACCAACCCAAACCTTTGGCTGCAGTGGGACGGATGATCTCAGCCTGTTCCCTGCCAACCAACCCCTGCGTTTTGCAGCAGGAACCAAGTCAGATGCTGAGCTGTTGTTTCCTCAAATTCCCTTCTCAGAATTCCTTTGTGCTCGCTGTTTCCCGCCAGGGTTGTATCTCGGGCTGTGGTACACGAGCTTTTTTCTCTGCTAAATTCCAGAACTCTGGGTGATCCGGCTTGTGACTCTTATATATGCTTTATTTTATGAATTCCTCCCGTCCCCTCCTGCTGGTTCCCCCCAGCCCCGGGAGCTGATGGGCCCTGCGGGTGACAAAGGCACAGGACCCCGGAGGTCCCTCTGCGATAGCCACTAGATGGCAAAACGCACTTTGTGCATCGAGACGACGTGAGAAACCCCCTGGGAAACAGCGGGCTGGGCTCTCCCTGCCTCTCTGTTCTACAGATATTATTTGTATAAGCTATTTGGGCATATTTAGATACTGCGCGTGGAGCATCTTCCCTTCAAAAGTCTGTGAATTCTCCCGTTCTTATTTATGTGTCGGTCATTTAAGCCTTCACAGAGCATTTTGGCAAGAGATTTTGCCATCATATCCCAGTGTTTGAAGAGAATAGCCTATTAAACAACCTGGCGAGGCTGTTGTAAAGCTGTGTCCATAACTCACCTGTTAGTCACAATTCAGGTGTCACCCCCCTTCTTAAATTACAGATGGGACCTGCTCAGGACTGAGGTTCTGTAACTGCTGCCTTATAAACAGATAAATAAATATTTGAAGATAATTTGTTTTCCAAATATTTTAGAGGCATGAATATGAAGGGAAAAAAAAATAATCAAACAAACCCAAAGGAAATAGAGGGGAAACACAGACACCCTCAGCATTTTCTGAATCCTGGGCATAGATTATACTGTTTGTTATCTCGACTCTGTGAGATTTTGACCTCTGTGGAATACATCCTTGTGTTTTTGCCTGCTGGAGATGTCTCAAGTTGCAGATTTCCATCATGGTCTGTTGTTTTGGTTTTTTTTGTTTTCTCAATAGCTTTTGGGGGCCCTCGCAGGGAAGTTTCCAGTTCCCTCTGTGTGATGACAGCAGCGCTCTTGGCCAGCTCCTTTCAGTCAACTCTCACACATCCAAGCCTGTCCTGCCCTTGTCCTGTTCCCACAATCCTGTTTGCAGCTGTGCCCCTCTCTGCTCTGCTGATCGTGCCTGCTTTTGGGCAGTGCTACCACTTCTTCACGGGCCCTGGAATGTGAAACTCATGGCTTTTAGTGGCATGTTCACTCCATCTCCTCTGGCAAAGCTTTCACTTGGGAAAGCAGAGAATTTGTTTTGCCCCAAAACAATGATCTGAAATACCGTGTTTTGGAATGTGAGAAACACGGGCAGTATTTGATGTCTTCTGTTTCTCTGTGTCTCTGGTGGACTGGACATTAAAGTAAACAGGTTAAAATTAAGCAGGATAATAATGCCAATAGACCAGGTCTAAGGAGAAACAGTAGATGTGAGACAGATTTTTGACCAGTCATTTATTAATGGAGCACTGAATGGAAGGATATGGGATTTCTGAATGGAAGGCTGTGTGTGGTGCAGTGGACAATGCAGCATGGTGTTTGTCACTTCAGCACCATGATGCTCCTGTGGCCACACTGAGCTTTCACAAAACATCCCAAATCTGGATTTTGCTAACTTTTGAGTGCTTACCTTCAGAGTCTTAGCGCTGGTATTTGAAGATTTGTATTTCTAAATTCACCTTTATTTCTTGTGACTTCAAAGGGTTGTGGCTGTTTTAATCAGGTGAAAGTGAGTCTCCCATTGCCACTGTCTGGGAGGCAGGAGAATTCACTGCAGGTGGAAGGATAGCTGGAGGTCCAGAGAGCTCTGCTGGGCACTGCCCTGATTGCTGGACAGAGAGCACAGGGTGCCCAGAGCTCAGCTGAGGCTGCCACTGTGGTTGCCTGGATGCCTGCTCAGGTCAGGCCCCGTGTTACCAGCTCCTGGCCCCATGTGCCACAGCCCAGGGCTGAGCTGCAGTGCCCAGTCAGGCCCTTTTCATAGACAATCAGAGCATAATTCACTGTATGATAAGAGAAAACAAATAACCCCAAGGCCTTTCCTGTGAGATGACAGTTTTCAGCTGGTTTATGTGCACTTGACTTCATGGGATGTCCTTCAGTTTGCAATAATTTCCTACAAGGCAAAAGCAAAAAAACCCCAAAAACCTGCTAATGGAGTAACAACAGATTTTTCAAGAATGTTAAATATATAAAATAGGTGCTGGAATTGCAATAGATTGACATGTAGTTGTCTTTGATGGACATAAGAAACAGGAATAACCATGTAGCATAACCTGGTGGTCCCAGTTTACAGCAAGGGTAATGTATTTGTTGTTTTATAAAGGGTTAATCAATGATTAATAGGCATTGCAATCAATAGCTAATTGATTGTTGTAGACTCAGTTCCCCCATGGCTTGCAGCTATCTGTAACATTGCCTTCACACTGTAATGTATTTATAGCAGTTATTAATCACACACTAGTGTTCTTTAAATGTTTGCATTTTATTAGGGGTATCCAAATTTTCAATAGCACATCAGTGAACTTGAGTTCTGCCTTCACATTAGAAAAAGGGAATATATAAAAAAGCAGTTAATTTGGCCATGCTTTCTTTAATTTGAAGAACCCATCAGCTGCATAAATTGGAAGCCCTATCACATTATGAAAGCCATTTTAAGTAAAACACACCATTTATGGCAGAAGCACTCTTAAAGATTTTTGTAATTACAAATATTTGTACTGTTAAGTGAATTGCATCGAAGTAGTTGTTGTTGTTGTTGCTTTATTTCCCTGGAGGACTCTTGGGCTGTGGGAGCTTTGTTATGTTGATAAATGTGCCTGAAAGCTTTATAATGTACTGATGCATTGTAATGATAAATAGAGCTGGTTAAGTAGTAAAGATCAAACACACAATTAAACAGACTGTAATATACATCTTGCTGAGCAAGGGAAAACAATGGTGGAATCAGTAGAGATGAATGCAAATGGTTTTATTGAACTAAGCAAAAAATGCATTCGTATGCCTACAGAATGTGAAAATTTGGCCTGATGCTTGCATGAACAGACTTATAAAGTGCTTAATCATATATGAAATACCTCTAAGCTATTCAGCATTTACAATCAGCAGACAGGGCTTTCTCTGGCCGCTCCAAGTAATAAAGATGTGCAAGAACCCAGGGGTTAAGTGAATCAGCACGGCGTGGGCTGGCTGGGAGAGGAGCCTGGGCACAGCAGGCAGGGCTCACAGGTCTGCCACAGCACTAACATTAGCAAAAACACGTTGCACTCGACAAAAAGATTAGAACAGAATATTGGCAGCGCCTGCTCCTATTGTCCAAAACGTCCTTTCCTAGAACCTTTCCCAGCAGGGAGGCTGGTTCACACTTGGCGAGGCCACAGAGGTTTCACACTTGTTATTGCTGCTTGCTCTTCCAAATACCAGGAGGAAATGTGATTCAGAAGGAGCATGCTGGAAGAGGGAAATACAGCCATGCATTAGTGAAGAGTCTCAAAAAGAAACCTTTAACACTGAGGCACCGAGGGGCACTTTCATTCAAAACTCAGAGCGGTACCCACACAACCTGCTTGCAGATTATCCTTGTCCATTCCAACTTTTAATTACTCTGAAGGGTGTTTTATGTGAATTTCCTTTGCAGGGGTACCCACAGCCAAGTCAGCACAATAAGAACTTCATAGCTCATTTTACAGATGCTACAGTGAAATAACTCCTGGAGGAGTTAGAATTAGGCAGGATGTAATAGCCAGAAGAAATGCTAATTCTCCTGGATAGACTTTATGTGAGCTCCTACCCTACACAGTGCTCTGCCCACCTGGAATATCCTAAGCTGTTTAGATTCCTGTGCAGTATCTGGGTATTAGCAAGACACAGGGGAGTGGCCAAATCCTGCTTTGCTGCTGCCAGCAGCCAAACCCCTAAGCCTTGTGCATACTGGCCAATTACTGTGTGAAATCCCCTCGGTGCCCACCAGGCTCTGCTGCACCACCAGGACCCACCCAGCAGGCAGAAAGCATCCACTCACAGCGTGGACCACTGCAAGCCTCTTTCCCAAGGATGTGAAACATTCTGGCCAGCAAACACGTTGGTTCTAATTTTCCGTGTGCTGCTGATTGCTGAGAGCTTTGCACGGCCTCCAGGAAGCCGGGTTTATTTAATGAGAAGCAGGGGAGTAGTAAATGCTTCCAACTTCTGGAGTGGAAGAGAAAAAGGAGTGGCCTGGGAAGGTGCTTCTGGCTTCTCACAACCTGAGCTACAGGTGTGGCTCAGCACAGCCATATAGGAGTTCCCAGGAATATACATGGGAATAGAGCTGATCTCTCCTCTGCAAAAAGCCCCTAATTCTGCCCCCAGAACTGTGTGCCACTCCACGAAGATATTTGGATGTCCAACTGCCACTTAAGCATCTAAATACCTTTACAGATTTGGGCTTTGGTCCTAATTGTGTTGCTGCAGTCCATAATGTCACTGGTTTTGTGTGGCAGGCACCAGATCGGGATTGACTGTGGAGAGCAGCACAGCCCGGCAGCCACTGGGCTTGATTTAATTGGGCTGGGCTGGTTTATGGTCCCTGGATATAAGTATTTTTTTCCTTGTTGAAAAACAAAGTGTCTGCCAAGGCCGGCAGGAAAGTGGGAGCTGTCTGGAGGTGAAACTGCAGACTGACAGGGACAACCCTCTCGATGGGAAGTAGGCTCCAAAGGGTTTTGTGATGTCTGTCGGTTTATGCCATCTCTTCGTCACTGAGTTTGCAGCCCAAAGATTATTTTGGATGCTTGCCTATTCCCAGAAGCTCCATGTGCTCGGAACAATTTCAGCTCTGCATTAAGACAATAATTATAATCAAATCTCACGCTCTGCTGCCTCGGCCAGTCACCTCCATGGAGCAGATGGGAAGGGGGCTCGGATCAGCAAGGGTTTTCCCTCCCAGTGTACAACTGGCCCGATGTCTTCAGAAAGGGGTTTTTTGTTTTTCCCTTTGGCTCCCCTCTAGTTCTCTCATGGCATCAGGGAGAGGCTGCAGCTGGAAAATCGTGGACAGGGTTGGCAGTGCAGGGAGGGAGAGAAAGTTATTTTGTCTGCTGTCTGCCTGCTGCTCCTTGTTCACACCCCCAGGCTGGGAGCAGGCAGGCAAAGGAAACCGGGTTTTTGGTAGTCCCTCTGCATCTGCTGATCTTCAGTGTCAGGTCTGAGATCTGCCCCTGTGCCCAGCCTGGCTGGTCATCCCAAGCCCTGTGTTCCCAGAAAGCCGAGGTCACGGAATCAGAGTGGGCCAGGTTGGAAGGGACCACAGTGGGTCGCCAGGTCCAACCTCCCTGCTCCAGCAGAACAGCCACTGACCTGCCATGAGTGTTGTGCTGTCCCCCCGTGGCCCTGAGCACACGGGGAGGTGGCTGCTGGTGCTGGCAGTGCCACGCTGGACTGATTGACTACCTTGAACAGCACAAACACAGGGGCAGACACAGTCTGAGTTCACCAAGGCTGTCCCTCATCAGATCCATCCCTCCAGCTTCCTCTGCAAGTCGGGATTATGGCCAGATGTGATTTAGTCTCTTCTGGTTTATGGTCCCTCTGTGCCTTGTCACCTCAGTCAAAAATGAAGGAGCGTGCCTGCTCAGCACTGATGCCATTTTGACACCCAAATGATGTGTTAAGTCTTCAGAAAATTATAAATTGACGAGAAAGGCGTCTTTGGGAAAATTTTCCCAAAATGGGGACAAAGCTGTTGAATTGACTGGGTGCCTGTTTTGAAACACACACCTCCCCTGCCTGTTGAGGGGCTGTAGTGTTGCTGGTTGCTGAGATGCTCGCAATGGAGGAGCGCCTCCCAGTCCCTCTGTGCATTTTGTTTCCACACAGAGCTCCTAAAACAGGCTGGGAGGGAGAACCCACAGGTTACCAGTGCAGGTCAGACCCAGCCAGGATAATCAGAGCTCAGTCTCCTGGAGTCAGTGGTGTGAGACTGGCAGGTGCTCCCAGGGCAGTCGAGACACAGCCTTAGGACTGGCATGTTCCCTTCATCACCCCCTTGATGAAAAGTCCCAGGGATTTGATGGTTTATTTTATTTTCAGCAATGGTTGATGATATCTCCTTGGTATCATAGCTCTTCTATTATTTTTTTTTTTTTTTCATTTTGGCTTATTAGAACAGGAAATTGCCTATAAACGTTATGTGGAATAGCTGCTGAATGTTTAAATTTTTACTGCTCTCTCATGCTGCATCTTTTAGTCCTCACTGATATTTTTCCCCACACACATTTTTTTCTTAAAGGCCAATGAGGCTATTTGTGGCTTTTTGCATTACAGCAGTTCCCGAGGTTGTTGCTGCATCCCGTGACTGCGATTAATGAGATATTTGTTCTCTTGAAGGTGATTGCAATGATTGTTGCTAAAGTACAAAAACAAGCTCTGTTGAGACACTTCCCAGATTTGGGATCTTCACCAAATTTATGATGGTGTTTTGGCTCTGGATCCTTGCCTCATTCACGTGGCTGTCTGATTCACAAAAGCACCTCTGGGATCATTCAAGAAATGCTTTATCTTTACAGGGAAGGGTCAGGCATCATCCACATGACATCAGGGGACCATATCAGTCACTCAAAAGCACCAATTTTGGCAAAATCTTTGCAGACTTTGCAAGACCATCCATGGTGAGTATCCCTTTTACAAACCCAGAGAACCTCCTGCCCACCACCATGCCCAGCCACCAAGGGGATCTCCTCACTCCTGGCTGTTTTAGCACCCCCCAGGTTGCACCCTGCACAGCGAGCTGTGCCTCAGGGATCATAGGATCAGAGCATGGGTTGGGTTGGAAGGGACCTTTAATAAAGGCCCTCTAGTCCAATCCCCCTGCAGTGAGCAGGGGCATCTTCAGCCAGGTGAGGTTGCTCAGACCATCAGGACTGACTCGATGCAAACACCTCCGAAAGCTGTTTGCACAGGGGTCTGTAAACCTCTAGCATTGTTAGCTCCCTTGGCTTCATGGGCCACAAAGAGTTTGTGGGATCTCATGGCTCTTCCAGCGAGGAGGGGAAGATGATGGCAACGAGGAGGAAAGCAGCTCTCAGCCAAGGTGGTGGGCACGCTCCTCGCTGCTCTTCTCCAGCACGTGATGCCCACTCGTGTTCACTCCAGGCTGCCAGGCTCCTTCTCCCCTCCCAAACTCCCCTGACATCTCTGTCCTCCTCCCCATTTTTCGTGGACCCACAGGCTGCCCCCACATTGGAGGAGCTCGGCTATTTCTTATTCTTTCCCTCCCTGGTGTGCAGGAGGCTCGCAGGAGCAGCTGCCTTGATGAATATTTGCCCAAACCATTACACTTTCTTGCAGTCAGCCTGCAAAAGGCCCAGCACCATTTGTATGGTAATGGAAGGCTTTCTCAGAAATGTTTTGGAAGCAATCAGCTAAACTAATAGGATTTTATGTAAACCAATCTCTTTCTTTAGATCAGGGTGGTTGGTTGTCTTTTTTTTTTTGTTCATTTTGTTTTATTTTTTTTTTCCTGGAGAGGAGGGTAAGGGCTTTTTAATAAATGCAAATTGGTATTTCAACGCAAGTGGAAATGAGAGAAAAAGTTCATCACAGGGGTAAAAATGCTGCAACTTTGCTCCAGCAGCAGTTTCGTGTCTCATTCTCTGCACATTCCCCAGCAGCCACTATGAATTTCTGAGGTGCTGAGGCATGGTGCAATGAGAGGAGCTTTCTTCCACCTTCACACTATAAAAAGACACCAGCTGGGTTGGTCTTTTCATCACCCCATCAAAGCTGTGGTTTCTGCAGTGCTGGGCCTCTGCAGAGGGTCAGAGCAAGTGGTCCCAGAGAGGAGGCTGTGGCTGAGGGGGTCAGGTAGTTGTCATTGCTCATTTCTGTGGTGCATCAGCAGCTCTGGTACTGTGTAACTTGAGCTTTCTGTACCTCTCCAGCAGGATTTGAGAAAAGCAAAGGATGAGAAGCATTCAGAAATCTGATTTATGTCGTGTGCTCAAAGCTCTGCTTCTAAGATAAGTGCTTTGCACTGGGAAATTGTTCGCTGCATTCACCTAGGACCAAGAGCTTTTGCTGCAAGCCCCAAATGCTTTCTCACTTGGGATGCAGCCGAGGTGGCTTTCCTGGCCCTGCTCCTGCTTCCCTCACTGTTAAAAGGGCCTGATACTTGACAGCAGATCATTTGCTTGGAGCTGAGATGGTGGGGCTTGCTGCAGTCATTCATTTAGCTGTTTTCTTGTATATATAATAGTAATAATTAAATTAAACTCTGATTGACCTGTAGACATGATGGCGCTGCTGGAAGTGTGTTCAGATCAGCAAGGGTCAGACATCCAGCAGGGTTCCAGGTGAGAAACTCTCTCCCTACGAGGCTGAACCTGAATTTGGAGCAGCAGGGTTTCAGGCTTGTTCATCCTGTGCAGCAAAAGACAGCAAGTGTACAAGACAGAAGGGCAGGATGTGTCCCCAAGGCCTTGGAGAGCAATCTGCAGCAGCAAATGGGCAGAATGGACATGCCAAAGCATTAGCCTGGTGGGATTGCACACCCCGAGCCCTGTCACAGGGTGCTGTTTGAACTTGTTGGCAGTGTAAAAGTGTCAAACAAAAAAGCATGAAGGGAGCAGCGTAGTGTTCATTTGCTGGTGATACCAGCAGGGTATGCAGACCTCAAAGGGGAGGGTAAATATGCCGAGATGCCACACCATCCCTTGGAAAATCCCAAATTTGTGGAGAAAACAAGTGATTTCCCACCATGCTGGACTTGATGTTGTGGCGTGCTGTGCCTGTGGGTGCAGCAGCAGCCCCAGGAACGGGAGGCACAGTGGGGCCAGGACAGATGTGTTTTGGTGGGACAGTGGTGGCTGAGGAAAGCATTTGGGGCTCAGTGCCTTATCACACTCACACTGATCTAAGTGTGCCTGGCCTGCCAGTGGCTTTGGTGGGGTTCATGTCCTGCTGTGCTCCCTGCCAGCTGCACTGTGAGTCGATGGTGAATCCCTTGCCACAGTTTTGTCTGGAAATCGGGTACCCAAGGTGAGCTCGAGGTGTGTTTGTAAACCTTGGGGAGAGCAAAGACCAGCCCCTGTCCTCAGCACCCTGGCTGGGATGGAAACTTGGTTTAGGAAATACCTTCCTCCCTCCAGCCGGTTTTTCCTGGCCCTTCATTCATGCCAAGACAGCTGTTGGTGGTGCTGTCCTATAACCAGATTGCTGAAATGGTGTTGGGTAAAAAATTCTTAAAAGAAGTTATTTTTGGGATTTATTTTCAGCAAGTATCGCTTCAGTGTCAAAGGCTGCCACAGAATTCCTCCACAGTAATTCCTCCTTTGAGATTGATTCTCCCAGGACAGATACACCTTGCTCAAGCTTTGGTCATGTGCAAGAAGACAAGGTCTAAGCAATGTCTCATGATGTGAAAATGAAATCTGACCTATAAATATACCTGGTGGGTTGTTGTTAGGCTTGCCTGAAAATATTCAAGTCTTAATCCAACAACAGAATACGACTTTACAGCTAGAAGAATCGAATCTAAGATATTAAATAAGCATTTATTCAAACATCTTTTCATAT
The DNA here is from genome assembly GCA_035222235.1 of Margarornis squamiger. Classification (NCBI taxonomy): domain Eukaryota; kingdom Metazoa; phylum Chordata; class Aves; order Passeriformes; family Furnariidae; genus Margarornis; species Margarornis squamiger. The sequence goes on from JAWWTY010000123.1 coordinate 67,914,289, forward strand.
TTGAAACCATGTGGAACAGTATCAGCAACATCAGAAGAAAGAATGAGTGTTTTTACAGGGTGTGATCTTTTTCAAACCTCCCTGTCTGAACACTGTCCCAGGAGAAGGGCATGGTGCTTTGGAGTGCCACATTCCTGGTTAGATGCTTTCCAGATGCAATACTGCATTTCCAGGCATTGCAGTTAAGAGCAACTAGATTATTACACAGAATATTTAAACTCTTGCATGGTTTAAATGCTTTGTAAGTTTGTCTGGGCTACATTAAGTTTATATGAGTGAAAAGTCCTTCTTGAATTACAAAATCAACTAGTTTTTGCTCCTCTGACATCTCAAGCCACTCCTGGAGATGCATTCACTGGGGCCTTGAAAAGTTTGTTTAAACAATTCAGTCTCTGGAAGCTATAATTTTTTGATTTGTAGAATTTATTGAATGCTATAATCTCAGCATTCAATCAAAATACTACTGAATTTTCAAACTGCATCAGATTTTATATCTTATAAGAAAGTAAAAGAAACAGAGTATATCCAGAAACCTATCCTAATACTCACAAGGGATGCTAAAGACAATTTAATAACCAATCAGAAATGTTCAACTGAAAATTTCTTGGATGGAAAAAGCAGTTTCTGCAACAAATTATGTTCCAGCTTTGATTGGTGAAAAGATTGAAACAGAATCTTTCACTGTGGTTTGGATCCACCACAATAAAAGAATAGATCTCTTTTTACGGATTAATCCAAACTCTTCCAAGAGTGGCTGGCTGCAGTTTGAGATTTTTATGCTTCAGTTGTCTCCTGTTAGCTGTAGATCAATGCCACTTATTGTCAGGGTGTGGCAACAAGATGTGGAAAGACCCAGAAACTCTCCTGTGGCAAACATGGGGAGGGAGTTTTCTGTTCATCAGCCAGACTGATGGAAACACCTGAGCAGTTGGTGCTTGTGCTTTTCACTGTGCAGGAATTTTGGAGGAAAAGCTGCAATCCTAAGTGTTCCCACTGGAAGGGAGAAAACAGGGAGAGATTATGTCCTCCAAGTACAACAAACAGCTTATTCACTAGTAAGACTTTGTATTTCATAGCAAATTTTCAAACCTGACCCCAGATATGGTTGTGCTAAAGATCCCCAGTGATGGGAATGCTGCACTTTTGTATTGCTCAGAACATCTGTCTTTGAAATGTTGAGATCTTTTCCCTTGATTCAACATCTGTTTTTATCCCTTTGAATTGTCTGGCTGTTTAACCATTCCTTGTCTAGTTTGCTCACCTCCCTGGATGAAAGACATCTTTCCTGGTGCAAGATTGTTACAGGACTCCCAGGATATCCTCAAGTTATTCCTCCAGCTGGGAGGAATCTAACACAAAGACTGTGGCCAGCACATCCAAATTCTCCCTGCTCGTGGAAAGACTTGTGCCATAGGTTAGATGACAGAGACACAAGACACTCCTGCAGGATGGAGAGGATAATTTTTAAAGAAGGAATGACTCAAATGAACAAATCCTGTAGACCATGAAACAAGCTCCTCTTCCTTGCTTTCTTCATGTCCTATTGAAGCACTTTAATACATGAAAAGAGTATTCCAAAGGTTGCAATTCTAACATCTTTGAATCCACTTTACTACCTAACTTTCCTCTGCCACAGTCTGCAGCTGCTCATACTTGTGATGGATGTAGCTCCCAGCCATGTAAACTCCTTTTAGGATCAATGGAGGTGAAAGCACGTCATGTCAGAGCACATCATCCCACTCTTAATGTCCTATTTGGCCAGACAGACTGAAGATGTTTTGGTGTCTGGTGAGATGAAGACCCTCTATTCCATGGCTGTCTTTTTATGCCACCTGTAGCTTATTACAGAGGAGTGAATGGGTCTTTTAAATTATCTACCCAAAAATTGCTGAGCAAAGTTACAAATTTTGTAACACTCTTTTGCCTTTTCTCTTGTAAAGCAGTTATCCTCTCATAGTTAAGTTGTCACAGACTCCAAAGTGTGTCAGTAACACTTCTTCAGGTTGTCCTTCATGCTCTAAACATCAATGGCTTTCTCAGCTGTCTGGACTGAAGAGTTTGCCTGTTTAAAATATTTTGGAATCCGTCCACTTTGACTTTTCTCTGGATTTTTCATGGCATTGAAAAGCACAGTTGCACACTTATCCTGCTCAGTTATATCCATCTGGAATCACACACCAGTGCTTGTGGGATAGTGAACTTGGCCTAAGGAAGCATTATGGAATTCTTTCTCTGAACCTGGAGAAAATCTACCTAAGAAATAAGTTGTAGTTGATCACAGTTTAAAAATCCCTCTCTTTGTGGTTTGATTTTGTTGTTGTTTTGGTTTTTTGTTTGTTTGTTTGGTTTTTTTTTGTTTTTTTGTTTGGTTTGGTTTTTCTTTTGGGAACACAAAGTTTCATTTGAGCAGTCTCCACTTAAGTTATGCACAGTATTTATTATGCATAGAGGACTTACTCTACCAGTCTCCAGGTGCATCTCAAAAGCAGGTAAATGGGATCAATTCAATATAACAGTAGAGAGTATCTTGCCACTAATGTTGGAAAACAAATACTGAAATACATCAGTGTTCTGTATAGATTGTTGTGATTTCCAGCGATAGAACAAGTTGCAGTAAAACAAGTCTCCAAGGATGTCTTGCGGAGCTCTGTTTTGTCTTCAGGATTGACCAACTGGCTGTGAAGAATAGATGTGTTAAGAGTGGATCCAGGGTGGCTGGGAAGAATCCAGCACAAAACAAATAGGGACTTTTTCCCATCATGTCTCCAGCAGGCTGGATCTGCTCAGAGCTTTGTTGGCTGCTCACAGCTCAGAGCAGGGTGGTTCACTGAGCAGCACCAGCAGGAAGGACCAGTTCCTGGACCCTCTTCTGGGGCAGCAGGTTAGGAAACAACTCTTCCACTTTCTCTCCTCCAAGCCACCACATCAGAAATATTCATGAAGGTAGTAGAGCCCTGGCAGCCTGTTCTTGAGACTGGTTCTTCTACCTGCAGTCCAAGTCCAGCCTTGACCCATCAGTTGAGTTTGTGCAGGGTCGTACAATGCCATGTTTTGTATTAGATAAATATTAAGTGCTGATACATGTGTTTCATTCCCAATGGTGCCTCATTCTTAATGTGTATTTTAAATGTCTTCTGTTTTACTGATCTTGATAGTGGTGTTTCAAGATGTTGGGATTTGTTTGGGGATTTTTTTACTGTCTTTAATATAAGTAAGACTAATATGCAGATTGCTGGTAAAATGAGCTGCCTTTAAGTGGGAAAAACTGTGATGTCTCTCCAGTCTCAAGTGCTTGTATTACCATTAACACTGGAGGCCATATTTAATTGCTATGTTAAGTACATGGCAGCTGTAGACAGCAGGGACAGAACTTGGGTCCAGACTATCTCTTTGTGGTACTCACATGTGCTCCTACTTATGGGACAAGCCAGGAGCAAGGGCCTGAATTCAGTTGGCTGCTTTGTATCCCATGGTATCATGTGAACAAACCAGCCTTGTCTCCTTCCTAAAGGCTTTGACACAGTGAGCAGAGAAGATGTGGGACATCTGTAGGGCTAGTGGTGTCACAGGGACACCGAGTACACTGTGCTTCATGTAGCCTGTTTGTGGTCTTAGATGCAGCTGCCTTGTAGAAGTGAAGCCAAGGTGGCTGGACTGAACAATAACCATTCATCCTACTGCACCTTCATGAGTCAGGGAATTGCTGCTCCTTGAATGCCTGTAAATGACTTTCTGCAGGGTCCTCTAGAGATGTGAACTCAGCTTTCTCCAGCCATCAGTATCACCAGAACCTCAAGAGGGCTTGGTCTCATGCAATGCTTTAAGCCATAATCTGTATTAGGCCTCAAGGGATGGTGCAAGAGTCCTATACTGGCAGGTGTGTTGCCATAATCTATCAAGGCTCAGTTGCATTTGCAAGACTTTATTGAAGATGTGTCTTCTGTGGCTTTTTTGGCCTTCATTGCATTCACCCACCCCATTTATTATTTTCCTGAAGAAGGAACTTGCATGAGTCATCTGATGACCATTTTAGAAAGACTCAGCTGTGGGGCTGATGCTGCAGTTTGCAGAGCAGGGGCACTGCAGGGATATATCATTTCAGAGTGGTGTCAGTATTTCATACAGCTGCAGCCCTCTCTGCTGACTGCGATTTATAGGAGCAGTGCAATGCTCTGGCATTTCCATGGACTTCCAGGCTGAGGCAGGAATTCTAAGCACTAAAATACACCCTTTGTGCTGTTGACATCTACAGTGCAAGTTCCCATCCCAGTGAACTCCAAGCCTAAATTTCGTAGTGGCTGGTTAAATTGAGCAGGCACTGAGATGAGCGGGTAGGGAGTGGGAGGTAGAAGTTGTCTGGGGTCTTGTGAATTGTCCACAGTGGTCCCCTGTGCGTGGGATGGCCCCTTCTGCACTGCAGAGCTGTGCTGGATCCAGCACACACAGCTCCAGCTGGGTAGCAGGTGTGCAGCAGCAGTGACCTGGTTTGGGAGCAACCTCTGCTAACCCCTCCAGCATGCCAAGATAAAGATTGGCCGTGTGTTCCCACGCACAGTTTTGTGCCAAAAGGTCATCTTCCAAGTGGTCTTACAGAGAAGCTGCACTCTCATAAAAAAAAATAATAAAAAAAACCCTCAAGATATCCCAGGAAAAGAGAAAACCACTTAAGCACTTTTCTGCATGGACAGAGAATGCAAAACGAAGGTGTTTAAACATCAGGGGTAGTTCAGTTCTGCTTGATTCCGAGCCATGTCTTTTAAAAGCATTTGGTTGCAGAGGCAGGATAATGAGGCCACAGCTGAAGGTCCCAGTACCAGGAGACAAGACATCCTGTTTCTCTGCAGCACTGTTAAAAAATCCTGCTCTGCTGTGATACCAGTGGGAAGGGCAGTCTGCAGAACCCATGGTGATGGTTTGTGGCTCTATCTTTGGAAATCAGTTTTGGATCTTTAGAGCCAAATCTGAAGAGCATTTGGACTTATACTTCTAAAATCCTGGTACAGAAAGATTCTTGATATATTTTTTCTCTTCTAATCACCCCACTTTGATTTTTATGAGTGTTGGTGAAAGCTGAATGCCTTACCAGAAGTTAACTGCCTGAATACCCTGCAAACTGAGATCCAAGTCATGTCTGAAAAGGAAAGCATTCCTGCCTGACTTGTATGCCTTCAGAAGTGTTAGCTATCTTCTGAGCAGTAAAACATCCTACAGGCACTTGAAGATTGCACATGGGAAAGGACCTCTTATTGTGTTAGTCCCAATTTCTGCATAACACCAGGTGATACCCAACTGCAGCTAGAAATAAAAACCACATCATTACAAAGGCAAGCTAAACATTCTTTTCTGCTCATTATTTGGAAGTGGGACCATCTTTTCAGTGCTTGCCATTCATTCTTGCTTATCACATTCCCATCAACAAACCTCCTGGTCAAGTCCTTATCTGCAGCTTATACAGCACTGTTCTCTGCCTCACCTTACCTGCATGAGACATCCACAGTCAGCCTGAAAAGGATTTATAGGCTTCCTGCATGTTCATGTGGGTACTTGCACCACCTTAAACAATTTCATTTTTCTACCTGAGATTTTGTGCTTGCAGAGCTGGGACTGTGTACACACAGCTTTTGCTGTGCTTGCACCAGCCCTTGGCAGAGAGCTGGCTGTATTCTTTTCCCCATGGGAACATCAGCAGTGTCTGCCCCAGCTCCAGGGGTACAGGGACCTGAATCTGTGGCTGAGCTACTGGCAGCAGCTCATGCTTCTTGGTTACCCAGTCTGGCTGAAAATGCCTCTGGTGACTGATTTCTCATATGGTCATTTTTGTTTAGCAATCCCAGCCATCCTGAAAGAGAAAGCTGCCTACAAGGTTCTGGAGATGAAGAAATCTCCCCCTTTCCTCCCTCTCCTGTGGTGGAAGGAGGATGTGTGCCTGGTGGGATGTAGGAGGGGACAGCTGTGCTGCCTGGTGTGCCTTGGTGACCCTCTCAGGCCTTTTCTGCTGGAGCTGCAGTGCCAGAGGGGGGCTGTGGGGCTGCAGCACAGTGATAAAGGCCACTCCTTGGCCGAGGGACTGACCAACAGGCTAATTGCAACAAAAAGGGGAGACTTTGGCAAAGGACATTCCTGAGGTGTGTGTTTCTCCATTGATGGAACAACTGAGCGTGTTACTCTAATGGTATTAAACTGCACATTTGGGCTTTAGCTTGCACCAAAGCCAGGCAGAGCATGGGGAGGGAGCTCTGAGTTAAGCACTTGGTCAGTCATATTGTGAAACCTCAAACCTAAGCCAGAAGATGACCTCGGTTCCAGCTCCAAAGGGAAGCAGGAGCCAGCATCATCTGATTGTTGCTGTCTTTGCTGGACCACAGGTTTCATTCATGTGCTCTGGACACATCAGTTCACCACAGCCTCTCTAATCAACAGATAATTCCAGCTTGTTTTCCCCAAAGTGCAGTGCTGGATGTGTTAAACCAAGCTAATAGCCAGCAGTGGGAATCACATGGGCCCTGACATGCTGAGTGTGCTTTCTAAATTTTAGGACTGTGTCTCTCTTGGCCCCTGGCATTATACTTCAAGGTGCAGTGGAGAACTGGAATCAAAGCTGCTGTAAGTCCACATAAATCTGTAGCAAAAGTACTTGATATGAAGGTGTCTGCAAATGCATCTGAACACCTCCAGGCAAGGTAAACTGAGCCTCCTTTTGCTCTTGTATGAAGGCATTTTAGGCTCCCAGCTTCGGTACTTCCTGCAGAGCTGGCCACTCTCTCTGAAGAGAACCAAGCAGAACAGGAAAATGTCCAAGAATTGGCAAATGGCTGTGGAAGAACAAGGGCCTTTGGAGAAGGTCTTCTCTGAGGTTAGGATTTGGCCAGCCAAGAGATGGTTTTGACTCATTGCTCTTTTACACAAAGCAAGAACTAGTAGCAACAAAATTATTTCACTGAAGTAGTTTTAACTCAGAATATAACTGAGGTCGCTTGACCCTCTTGGCACAGGTTGTTACAAAAGCAAAGGTGGACTCAGAAAGGGCTTTGACAAATTGTCATGAGGTCAGTACACAATGGCAACCAAAGTAAAACAGGGGTCCAGATGCCACATCCTGCTCGAGCTGTTGCTAAACTCCAGATTTGTCAGAAGCTTGGGGGTTTGGCCAAGAGTTACGTTCTCTCCTTCTCGTGCAAGTCACAAGGCCTTGGGCTGTGGATGGACCTTTGCTCTGACTAATGTTCAGGCTCTGACACTTGGAGTTTGCCTGGCCACAAGTCCCAATGACATAAGTTAAAACTGAAGTGCCAGCACTTGTCAGGAATGTGACATTTGTTTGGATTGCCCTGGTTAGTGTAATTTTTCTTCTGTATGTGGAGTTATACACCCTCATATTGTTTCTGCAGTAAGCCAGTCACACCCTGCTAGCATTCTTGTGGGCTGCGAATCTTCTATTTCCTTTCTTCTTGCTCATTCATGGTCATGAGACTGAGCAGTGACAGCTGGGGATTAAAAAAGCAAATTGTGATTTTTCTGTATGTGCAGGAGGAGAACTTCAGCAAAGTTTCAATTTCAGAAAGTATTGGCCTTCCAAGCATTTTCAAGATCAGGTCAGCCTGGACAGCTCAGAACAGAAGGGTCCAAAACCACCAATCACTTGAAAACTTATGCTAATGCCACCAGAAATTAATCAATCGTCACGTAAAAACTACAGGTAATTATTACCTTGGTAAGAATGTGATTCACAAGTTTGTTTTAATCATTATGCAAATGAAAGGTAAGCCCTCACTCAGGATGTGATAGATTTTTTGGCATTTATCCTCTATAACAAAGCAGATTCATTAATGTTTCCTGGCATTTGGCAATCAGCAAAGGCCTGATGTTGCCTCTGTGATGAAATAACTCAAGGCATAAGTACAGTGTTTCTCAGTGTGTGTAATGATGCTGGTGCACAGTTCATGTTTGCAAATGTTCTTCTAACTGGAGAGAAGCAAAATAGGAAAACCTATCATAAACTTTACACCTTTGTTGCTGAAGATCATAGAATCATAGGATGGTTTGGGTTGGAAGGGACCTTAAAGTTAATCTAGTTCCAACCCCTCCACCTTCCACTAGACCAGGTTGCTCAGGGACCCATCCAACCTGGCCTTAAACACTTCCAGGGATGGGAAGGTCAGAAGGAATCTCTGCCAAACACGTGGGCTGGTGCCCTGTCCTGAAGGGCTGTGAATGCTGCCTGGAAGTGTTGACAGCAGTGAGCTCTGCATGCCCAAATTAGAGACCTAAGATGAAAGCTTGATCTCCCTGTGGACAGTGGGAAGGATGTTCAAGTCCTTCAAGGTACTTGGTGTGTGTGCAGGAGGTGTGTCCCTCCATTGCAAGGGAGGTTTCCTTCTCCTGTACCTCCATGTGACATCTCACAGAGGAGCACCCCAGCCTCCTGAAGAGCTGCAATACATGCCTGGATGCTCACTCACAGCTGAAAGCCCAGGTGGGACAGGAGCACTGGCAACACCTCCCAGGGGAGCTGCAGGTGCTGTACCAATATTCACTGCAGATACTGACAAATCCCCTTTCTCCAGCCAGCTGCAATCCTGACACCATTTGTGCCTTTCTGGTCGATCCACCAGTGCTGTTTTTTTGAACGGGGAGCTCTTTTGTTGCTCTATCAAAGTCTTGCTGACATAGCCTGCAGCTATGAACAAATGTTGTGTGGCTGCAAGCTGGAGCATTGGAGAGACAGGAAGCATGTTCAATATTGGTAAAGAGCAGAACGGGGGCTTGTTTAAATTGTGCACAGACAACTTTTCCATAATTAAGGGAGCAACAGACGCTATCCCTTGCCTACAAATGAAATGACTAACAAAAGCAGGAGACACACATGACATGCAGCCTGACACATGCCTGTGAGCAGCAGCCATGGTGAAAGGGACCTGAGATGATTCCCGAGGACGGGCTGTACATGCCTGTTGTCCCTTTGTTCCCAGCTGGCAGCACGGGTGTATGGAAATCTCGTGCTGTGTTCTCAGCAATTAGACAGAGTGCACCATGAGACCTAACTGAGAGAGGAGCCCCCTTGTATGAGGCCCTGTACCCTTCTGAGTGCTCTTCTTTGTGCTGGAATGAGTCAACCTGCAAATGAAGCAGGTGGAGTAAGTGATGCAGTCAACCTGTGTGCTCAGTCCCTATTCACAGGGATTAATGTATGTATGTAAAGCTTCCTTCCTATCTGCAGCTTTATCCTACGTTTGTTCCTGGGAATGCATGCCAGTGCTGTGCCTTAATATTGAAAAAAATGGAAGGTTCTGCTGGGCAGCAAAAAATGGGATCAGGGTATCTGCTGGGAGAGGTGGTTTGGATGCTGCTGAGGTTGAGTGTGGGCTTCACTTCCAATACATAGGTTACAACTGCAGCATGTAGGCACTGGCACGGGTTGCCCAGAGGAGTTGTGGATACCCTATCCCTGGAAATGTTCCAGGCCAGGTTAGATGGAGCTATGAGCAACCTGGTCTGGTGACAGTTGTCCCTGCCTGTGGCATGGGACTTGGAACTGGATGACCTTTAAGTTCCCTTCCAACCCAAACCACTCTGTGATTCTGTGATAAAAGATGTGCCCACATGCTAGCCATTCTCTTCCAGACACCACTTGCTCTGCATTTCCTTCTTCCTAAGTTTTGGGTGCCTTTCCCTGAGCAGAAAATTTAAGAAGAATTTCCAGACCCTTCTAATGAGATCAGGCTGTTTCAAGTTGTGATCCTGTAGTCCAAGCCATGCTGATGAATACTTGTCCCATTCTTGTGTCCCCATGAAGTCAAGGGGGTTTCTTTTCCATGCTCCTGTGGTCACTGAGGGTTCAAATATGCTGATCTGCTCAAAGGACAAGGGCCAGCATGGGCAGCCTGCTCTCTGCACAGCTCTCATCGAGTGCTGTTTAAAATGGGCACAGGCATCCAGGTCTGTGCCAGTGCTGTAATTTAGCAGCTGGCATATTTCAATGCTTGCAAGTGGGATCAATCTTTTTTTAATCATTTATGTTTAATTATTGTTTCCAGATAGCTCTCTTGTGTTTTACTGCTAGCAAGTTTCTGAAGAACATTTTTTAAGCTTGAACTGAAAAGCCTGACATCATCCAGCAAGAAGGAGCTTCAGTTAGTAGACTTCTCCCTTGCTTGGAGCTCTTGAGAAGGTCAGGGGTTGAATTCACTGAAATATTTTGGTTGGAGGATATCTTGTCTGACTTGTGCTTACAGCTGGACTGTCCTCAAAGGAGACTGAGGTTGCTCAAGCCTTGCCCAGTCAAATTTTGGTTATTTCCAAAGAAGATTTCAGAGACCTGATTCCAGCACCAGTTTATCCCCATGCCATACTGTTGTGCAGGGTTATCCCATCCCAGAGGCAGGACTTGGTATTTGCTCTGTTGAACTCCACGAGGTTCCCGTCAGCCTGTTTCTCCAGCCTGTCCAGGCCCTTCTGAGTTAAGCCCTGACTCCAATCTGACCCACTGATCCAGGCTGGTGGTGGTGCACACTTGGTGAGAGTGTGCAGAGAGCTGGCCAAGCAGAGCTGATGGCAGGGTGCAGCCTGTAGCTGCTTAATGTAATGGCTCTGACTTGAAAGACACAGAGAGGTAAAGACTTGAGTCCTCCAGCACCACTCCCTGAAAGAAAAGGTGTCAAGAGCTGGTGAGCTGTACTGTGGCAAGAGGCTCAGAGTGGCACATCTCTCTGGTATTGTGTATTGCCTTTCTATTCTTGTGGAAGAAGAATGTTCACCAGAGTCACTGTTCAAAGACCCCTGCTATTGTATGTGGCCAAAAAGAAACACCATGGACTCACAAAGCTTTTTGGCAATGCCCTTATTTCCTAATAAACATTTAATTTCTCATTAACTAATTGGTGTTTAATTGTTATTGCTCAGTATAATTAACTTTTCTGAACTGTTTGTTTACTTGAGCTATGGAGAGAAGAAACAGTAAAGACTCATTTCAGCTGCCCACATATAAGCCATTCCCTTCCATTATGTAGGATAATTCAGGTTGGGAGTGAGCTCAGGAGATCTCTAGTCCAACCTCCTGCTCGAACTATGAAATCAGACCAGATTATTGCACGTGCTGTGTTGAAGAATATGTTTTTGTCACCAGTGTTGTGTTTGCTCATGGTGCAGACATGCCCAGGCCATTGGGCATGCGTGGGGAGGCTGTGGTGGTGCATGCCCACACCTTACAGGGGTGCAAAGACAGAGCAGGCTCCTTGCTCTCACCCCACAGCTTGTGCAGCGTGGAGTTTGGTTTATGAATGACTTTGGATATCAACGCATTTGTTTGCAACATGCATTACCATATCAGCCTCCGTCTATTGAGAAATGAAAAATTATGGATGACAGCCCCTCCTTCACTATTCAGAGCATGAAGGAAGATGATGCTGGTAATTGGGTGTTTGCTGTCTAAAGGAGGAAGTTTGTAATCCACTGCTATCGCTGACATGATGCCTCTGTAAACCCCCAAGCCACGATTTATCTCAGCCATTTAATATCTGTGTGGAGGGACAGAATGGCATATTCAGGATGAGCCATTATGATCTGTCTGTTTGGGAATACAGAGTGTTTTATAATCTGAGGATATTTTTTACTTTAAATGAAGGAAATTAATGGCTAAATTCTGCAGAGAAATAATGCCTGATGGGAAGCACTGTTTGAGGGACAGTGCTACATGAAAGCTGAAATTGTATTTCTCTTTCAGCATGATATCTGTTTTCTTTTAATCACAGGAATGAAGGACTAGAGTTTCAGCCTTAACTGTTAATTTCCTGTCTTTTGTCTATCCAAACAAGATCCTGCTGTATCGTTTATAATAAATACATTTAGAGACAGGGCTGAAATCTGCGCCTGCCCTCTGCCCCTCTCCAAGAGCAGCTGATTCCTGCAGTCTAGGCCACCTTTCCCATGCAATGCAAGGGCCAAAGCAGCCTGCTGAGTGTGGAGACAAGGGGGGCTGAAGCCTCAAGGAAAGGGCAATAGGGAATAAAAATGGGCAATAGGGAATAAAAATGGGAAATAGAGAATAAAAATGGCTCATAGAGCCATGTTAAAATTCAGGTGTGAGAAAGATTGTAGAATCACAGAATGGTTTGTGTTGGAAATGACCTTAAAGATCTTCCAGTTCCAACCCCCTGCCAAGGGCATGGACACCTTCCACTAGACCAAGTTGCTCAAAGCCCCACCCAGCCTGGCCTTGGACACTTCCAGGGATGGGGAATCCAGAACTTCTCTTTGCCAAGACACATCTCCCAAGTGGGTCAAGGAGAGGGGAGAACTGAGCAGCAGTTTGGACTGTGACAGTGGGTGCAGGGGCAGTGCAGAGACCTGGGCACAGCCACTGCAGTCAGCATTTTGGCAGAGCTCCCACGCAGGCAGCGTTCAAAAAGGAATTGAATTGTGTGAGATTGTTTGAAAAAGGGTATTTACGGTAGCCAGAGAGTGCCCAGGGCTAACCCACCATTCTGCTCTTGTCCCATGTTAATGGTAGAGCAGGACAGAAATACTTAGGGCAAATTGTTAAAAATAAAATTAAAATAAAATAAAAATTAAGGGTGATATCTATTTTTTATTTCTCATCCAAAGTTTTGTTGCCTTGTGGTTAGCAGATATTTTAGAAAACTCTAGCTTGAAGGAGTACTGGTTTTGGCCTGAAAAACATACATCTACTCTTATCAATCATGGTGAGCTACTAGGAGGGCAATGTTTTTTAAGATGAGCTAAATATATGTGCCAGAATTGATGTGTTTTGTTTCTTTTTTTTTTTTTTTTTTTTTTTTTAAGCTTAAAATTATGGAAAAGAGAACAGATCTTATAGGAATCCAAAACAGTGATGCTGAAGCTCTTGAATTATTCATATGGTCTCATTCAATGCACTGTGATTATTTCTGATGCTTCAAACTCCAGCATAGCTTTTGATGCCTGTATTATTTCTATGTAAATTCCAGCCATTAGTTGGTTTTATCAATAAGGTTCAGATTGAATCGTGCCTCCCCTGCAAATTAACGCAGCCTTAGACAAATCCAGGAGAAGATTCAAACTATCAAATCACAGACTGTTAGACGTGGGTTTAGAACAAAACCATGTGTGTGTTATTTGAAGCTTTAGAAGGTGGTAACTGAAAATATTAGCACATATAGGGACGTTTAGCAGATTGGTGCACGTGGAAGAGTGAGCCAAGCTGGAAGGCTTTTAGGATGTATAGATGGGCTCCTAGTTCTGCCACAGACTCAGTACCTCACTGTTTCCAGCCAGGAGACCAGAGGATGTTAGACTGGCTATTGACTTATTGTCACTATAGCTAATCAAACCACAACAACTGTTTGCAAACAAACTTCTAGGTCAGATTTAAACTCATAAAAGCGGGAAGATCAGGAGAGGGCTGAAATTGTGTCTCTAATCGGCTGTGACGTGCCTTTGGGCTGTCTTCAGCAGAAATGGCATGTGTCATTGATTAGAGCCTGCCCAGTGCAGAGGCCCACAGGGAGCGGTGTGGCACTCTGAGAGCTCAGTTCTCATGCCCTTCTGCATGACACTCTGCCTCTAATATAGTTCTATTTCATTATTGTACTGTTAATTTATTTCTAGCTACTTTTTTTTTTTAATTGCTCTCTTTTTTCTCAGCAAAGGAAGGGAAAAGATATGATCAGCTTTAATGGATGGGAAGTTTTCTGGGCAGAGCACAGTCAGTGCAGTGGCTGATTCAAGCCTGGCGACGCCCAAAGTTGGACCTGCAAACCTGGTCAATCAATTCGTTCCCCTAAAGCAGTGATGGGACTGGTTTAATAATAAAAAAGCAGGTTTGCTAATAAAAGCTTACATCTCTCTGGCCCACTACGCTGCGGGAGATGCTGTTACTGAAGGCAAAGGACACTTAATTTCTCCTGTATTAACCACTACAATGGTCTCAAAAATAGGTAATAGAAAATTTTAAAGGAGAGCTGGTGCAGCAGAGGTCAGTCTGGACTGCCAGGAAGGGCACTTTGGCCTCATGTGAAAATGGAGGACAGTTGCAAGATCCTGACAGGAATCTGGGCTTTGAAGTAGAGGAGGCATTTGGATCCATCTTTACTGCAGAGACAGGTTACACCTGTCAGAACCAGAGGCACCCTTAAGTCTGCTCTCCCCTTTAAATACATCCTCCTCCTTCTCCCTTATCTCCCTCCATCTAGCCATCCTTTAATCAGATATTTAAATCTCCTCATTAATTTTTCAGCACACTCCTTGCCCAGCTGGACCAAGAGCTGCTGTGGGGAGTGAGTGGTAGTGAGATGAACAAGGTTATGAAATTTGGGTGGATGGGGGAATCCCTCACTCCAGCAGGACTGATCTCACAGGCTGAGCTGGATGTCAGTACTGTAACAGGAAGACCTCATCCCTTTGCATTGCCCAGGACTGCACTGTTGATAAACACATTAAAAAAAAGGGTGGGATAGGGAAAGTTGCTTCCAAGTAATTGCCTCTTATGCAATTTTTCAGGAATTTAACAGTGTCCCATCCCACAGGCAAATATTCCACAGTTTGTGGAAGGTGGGGCTTAAGCTGCCGTGGGTTAATTTAGGAGTTATACCTGAGTCAAAAGTGAGTAATTTATCCAGAGATGACTGAGTAAAGAGAGCCACCATCTCCCCTGGCTGGAGGCTGTTCAAGAGAAAACCATTTGGTGCCTAGGTTCTGGGGCAGCATTGGTGGATTCAGTGGTATGCATGTGGGAAGGAGGCAAAGGGGTTTAACCCAGTTCTTCCCTTCACATTCTCCCATGGTCAGTGCAGGCAGCTCTCCCTGGAAGGGCTCAGGTTTGTTGTCTTCTCAACATCTGCAGCATCTTGCCATCCCCTTCCTAGGAAACATGAACACACACATCGATGCTGCTGGACCACACAGCAGGTGGGGTCTAGGGATGCAAAATATCAGCATACATTTTTCTTCTGTGGGCTGACTGGACTCATCTCACCCCATGCACTTCTTTTTTCCCTGCTTGCTGCTGCTTGGAAACGGAACCCTGCGTTTCTTTGGTCCAGTGGGGAAAATTCTTGGCTGCAAAGATGAATCTCGCAATCTGGTCTGCAGGCCAGCAAGCCCTGGACAGCTTCCAGGCACAGGATCTTTCAGATGTGGGGATTTTCCATGGAGGGTAGGTATTCTGCTGCCTCTTCAGATGTTGAGAGAGACACATTGTGAGAGTGGCTCTTGGCTGATAATCACCCCAAAAGGCTAGAGGGAAAAAAGAAAGCATGTGCTTTCCTAGAGAGGCTGCTCCCAAGCCCTGCAGAAGGCTGGGGATGGAGGTCAGCCCCTGGACAACTTCCCAGAAATAACTGGCCATTGGTGTGCCTGCAGTGTTTTGGGGCTCATCTGTCCAGCCAAAAGGGCAGCTGTTGCCTATAGTTCCACAGGTCAGAGACTAAAATGTCTAACTGCAGAAAAAAGCAAATAAAAAAAGAGTTTTTCTCTTCCTATGTTTCTAGGCTTATTGAAGAGAAAAGCAGATGGTGTTTGGATCTTCACAACTTATTTTTATTGTGGTTCTTCACAACTTATTTTTATTGTTTTACAGGCATCTGAAACACCCCTATCCCTATTTTGCCCTCTTTCTCAATGTCACAAGCGTTGTGTTACGAGGGCAAGGCCTGAAACAAACATCCATCTCCTGTGGTGTTGAGGGCACCCAAAGGGCTGTCTCCAGAGCGTGCTGTGTGCTGCAGCCAGCTCTCCTGGCAGGCACCATCTCCATGGGCATCAGCTGCTGCACACCATGCCCAGTCCCAGGTACCCTCCATGTCCCTTCCCAACAGCCAAAAGGGTCTGCCCTCAGCAGCATCAGGAGGTGAGAAGGCGACATGTGAACGAACAGGGTCCATCCCACACGGGGAGTATGCAGAATAGCCAGAGGGTTGTTACACCTCTGGGATTTGTCTGCCTAGGAATGAAACCTCCATGAGGAGCTGCAAAATGCCTTGAGAAGGTGACGAGCCTTCACTTTCCATCCATGGAGAAGTGGCAGCAGGTCTGGGATGGGCAGACTGGTATGGAGTAAGTAGTGCAGAAGGAAGGGTTGGTGTCAGTGCTGATTTCTATGATTCTAGGGCTTGCTGAGTTATTTTACGCACTGGGGGATGCTGTTCCAAACCCACCGTTGTTCAGCTATCTGCTTCTGGGGTGGTGGTTAAAAGCTTGCGAGTCAAAGGCTGATTTGGACTAATTACCATGTTTTGTGAAGTTATTCCCTTGGAGGTTAAATGGCCCATTAGGGAAAGCTGTGTCTTTGAGCAAGTGCTTGAAATCTAACCTCCCCACTGGTGAATGGCACCTGAAAAAAGACCCAGCTGAGCTCCCTTTCTATGCTGGGGCACAAGAAATGCTTTCTTTTTGTGAATGAGCCCTAAGACGTTCAGGGTTAAAACTTCTGCTTTGTTCACAGAAGAAATTGAAAGCTGTGGATGCAAAAGGGTATTGAAAAAGAGCTAAAATACGGTGCCATTTCTCATGCTGTGTTGGTTGCACTATTGAGATTATCACTTTGTTTTTTGGATAATCAGGAGATCAGAACTTTAGGACAGAGAGAGTATGGCTCACTGAATAAAGGATAGAAACCTTCTCATAGGGTGGAGACAATCTCATGGCCCTCTGAAGCTGTGAGTTGCCCTCACACTACATGGGCACTTGCTGGTAGGTTCTCCTTTCTCATAGAGCTTCCCCTCCTCATTACTGTTTCTTCCTGCTTGGCAGCTGAAGTGCCACATCTTGTTCCTCTGTATATTCAACTTTACTGTTGTTAAATGGTGGGGGACTGTAATACTTGCTGGATGATTTCTAATTTTTATTTTTTTTACTTTCCTAAGGACTTCTTTGTCAGAAGGGGAAGGTGGGAGAGATCACGATGAAAGAAGTGGATTTCAAAAGATGGATAGCAATGAACTCAAATTTGATAAGTAAGAACTCCTAAGAGGTAAGGCTAATAGAAGATAAAGTTGTCAGTCTTTCAGAGTAAGTTCAGGGCTGAATTCAGACTGTGCAAATGCAAGAACAGGAAATTCAGTAGGTGCCAAGCTGGGTAGATGATGAAGGGTTTTTCTGTAACTTTAACACCAGACAGAAACACACAGAAAAAAAAGAAGAGGTCAGATTTCTAAGAATAAATCTGAAAGAACAGCACAAGCATTCAGGGATAAAACCAGAAAGGCCAAGGCACAAAATGAGACCTCAAAGATAACCAGAAATAATTCTGTAAGATCCATTAATAGAATGAGGAGGATCAAAGGGAGGATTGGTCTGCTGCTCAATGGAGAATGAAAGCTGTCTGCAGATAATTACAATAAGCTTGAAGAATACTGGAGAAGGAGAAAAAACATTTTTTTCCCAAAGTAGCTTGGGAATTACAGTCCAGTCAGATTAACAACAGTTCTAGAGGAGGAAAAATAACGAGCAAAAAAACCCCAACCGTCACAAATTGTCTGTAACATTTACAAAAATAATTGGAAGATAAATAGCAGTCAACATGGGTTGGTCAAAAATAAGTTGTGTTAAACCATTTTAATTTCCTTTACTGTGAAAAAAATCCCTTGTGGATTGGTTTGGGGAGCCACAAAGGTCAAATAACTTGATTAAAAAAAAATTTAAGGTTTGTTTGTTAAATTTGCAGCAGGCATAAAAGTGAGAAGGACTGCAAGCATATTGGAAAAAGGAGTTATATTTGTGTGATACATTATAGAAATTTCTGAACAAACAGGGTTATATTCAGCAGGGGATAAGTGCAAAGTTTTCTTAACCAGACACACTTTGCTAAGCAAATAGGCTGGGAAAGAACTGGCTAGCAAGCAGTCCTCCAGAAAACCATCTTTTGTTCTAACAGATCAAAAATTACCTGCACATGGACAATGGTGTGTTGTGAGAATGGCAAACATCCCACCCTTGGGTTCACCCAGGAGGGCTCTCTGCTCTGCTCAGCGTGGGAATCCTGTGGCCAGTTTTTATTAATGAATATTTAAGAGAATTTTGGATGTACAGAACAGAGTTCAATGTCCTCTTCTGATAAAGATTGTAGGTGGTTTGCTCTTTTTTTTCTTTTTTTTTTTTAAAAAAAAGTCTCTGATCTGTAAGTAAATATTGAAAGACCTGAGGTTATGTAGTGGCACAAAAAAAGGCTGATGCAAGGCTTGCTCACCACCTTCAGATACATAAAAGGCTTTTCAAAGAGGACAAGGAGGTTTTCTGTGTTCATGATGGTCAGGACAAACTGGTGTTTGTAAATTAACAAAAATTGACAAGGGCAGTAAACCTGTGGAATAGGTTTCTTGGAGAAGTGGTGGAGTTCCTACGATTGTAGGGTCATTAGGAACAGATTGGACAAACACCTGTCAGGAATGACACATGATGATACTGCCTTCAGCTATGGGCATCTTTCATTCCCTCCAGGGCTATTGCTCAATAACTTTGTCCAAATCTAGAGCTATAAGTAACTTACTGGGAGGAATTCTCATGACTGTGACAGCATCTCTGTCCTGAGAGGGTAGTGCTTTGCCTAATTCCCTTCATTTGTTGCTGTTCATTCATGTGTCGTTAAATACCCGAGGTGAGCAGGGAGAGGGCAGTTGTCAAACACTATCATGGGAGGACTTGGCTCCAGCTTATCCAAGATGCTGTCATTTGGATGGTAGACATTCTGTAAAGGCAACATGATGCTGTTTGTCACTCTTACTTGCTATTCCCTTCTCTAAATATGTTGTCTTTATCTGAGAGAGCCTGGGGAGCTGTAAATCTCTGAAGAAATTCTCCATATGCTGGTGATTTTCAGGGAACTCTGCCATACATAATTTCTGATGGGAGTGTTTGAATAGAGAATTAATTTACTTTGGGTCCTTGATTATTCTGTCTTGCAATAAGAAGAGTATTGGCACCAGGCTAAACATTAAACAAGGTGCTAGTTTCCATTTTCTCTCTCTCTGATCTTCACGTTCACAGTCAGGGAGCAAGGTAGGATGGGATGTTCAATGATCACAGAAAATCCGTATTGTGTAGCTGAAGTAATCTTTTTATTCCAGGAGCTTCTAACAAGTAATGAGACCATGTTTCATGTAACTCCTGTTAACATGGCAACATATGAGCATGCATCCATCTATGAGCAAAGAGCCTTTAACAACACATGAGTAAATAACCTCACGCATTTCTCTCTGTGAAACAGCAGGCTTCTCTTAGGAGAGACAAAAGGATCAGGCAAGAGACCTGTAAATTGCTCAACAGTGTCATAGAGAGGAGAAGGATGACATAATCAAAATCATGACTCTTGAAAAGGTTTAGATTCATGGATATTTGGTTCAAAACATATAATCAAATCATAAAATATCACAACCCTGGCCATGAACACTCACCCAGTGAATCCTTTCTCCATAACTTCTGCTTGATTTCTGACCAGTATCTCTTTTCGCTGGGGCACTGGAGGAGGCAGAGTTCACCATCACTTGTCCCAGCTGTTTGAAGACACATGTTAATAACGATGATAATTGTTTTGGTTTGCCTTGTCTTCAGTTCTAAGCAGAGAATCTCACCATGGTGCAGTGAAAAGCCCCGGGTTTAGTCCTGATTGTAGCTCTGCTGAAGTAACTCAGGGCACTACAACAAACTATGGGCCCAATTCTGTGTGCTGGGATTTGGGGCAAGGCTTAAATGAAGACACTGGGCACAGAGTTGGACAGGTGGTGGCTTTGCATGATACAAAGGTCTATTTACAGGCATAGGCCTTCCTGCATGATGGTGCTTTGTTAGTGTAGAAATTAGGAACTGGGAAGCTGTCTGGATGGTAGGTTTGCACCATGATCTATATTCCAAGAAATGAAAACTCCAGCATTTTTAAGTGTTTTAATACTCCTATTCTGATCTATCACTTCTGATCTGTCTTTAATAAATCCTTCTTTCCCTTTGTTTGGGCGAGTTATTTTTTGGGCGTATTTTTGGTTTGATTTTTTAAAGCAAACAGCTCAGTTAAACTCTACATTCAGCTTTTCCTTAGGTGATTTGGAATACTGCAGAAGTAAATATTTTCTGGGCTTCTCCTGTGAGAAGGTCCACAGTCTCTGAAGTGGGAATATAGTATCACGTCTCAGCCTGTCAGACTTGATTTAGCTCTGAAAACTCAGGGCAGCAGCTGAAATGCAACCACATGTAGATCAGTCATAAGTATTAGCCACATTTGGAGTTTAAACACACAAAGCAAAGTTTATTCAAAGGCAAGGGATGTCAGTTTTTGCCATAATTTGGAAAGTAATGTGCCTAATTATGTTCAGCAAGAATTACAGCACCTTTAAAGAAAACCCAAGCCATGGATTGCTTTCAAAGTCAGTATGGATTTTGTAAGCAACACACCAAAATAGATCAGTGACCTCGTAGCTTGGTTAGAAAATATTTAGATAGCATTCTAAAGGAGTATTTGGCTATTCATTAAATGTATAAATCCATGTGATCTGTCTTCGCCCATCTGGAGACTGCAACGTTAATGAGTTAACTGCTGAACGTGGTCTCTGTAGAGTCACTTGGGTAATTTGAGGCAGTGTCATTTCAAACTAAGGATAAATACAGCTTTGTATAAAGTGGGTTCTTGTCCCAGCAATAATTGCTTGTGTGCCACGTTAAGATCATCTTGAATCACCCCATCAGACTTATTCCCAGAGCAGGAAGTGATATGGGCTTCCATAAAGGGGCAGTGCATCCACTCCTAGATTCACTAGTTTTGTGAGGGAGTTGGCACATGGAATCAATTTGCTTTAGCAGTCTGAGACTCTTTTTATGGCAGAGAAAACAGTTAGTGGAAAAAGAAAATGTACACAATTTATATTGCACTTCCATGTCCAGGGTACTAGCAAAGCACACTTCTCAGCACAGCTAAGGTAATCTGTGGTTATTTTTATATCGTTGTCAATGATAACTCATCACAAGAAATCATTTTTTCCTGTTCAAATGAACTGTTTGTTATTGTGGTACCCATTCTTCATGCTCATAGCAGGTCTGTTTTTATAATTCTCAAGGTTCATCCAGACTCACCAAGGATTAATTTGGCCAAAAATAGAAATCTGAACTCCTTGTGCTGATTGTCATTGTCAAAGGGGAATAAAAAGTTCTTTAGAGCATGAGATATTTTATCTGTTTGTGGACGACTAAGGAAAATATTAATATTTGACTTTTTATGCAATGTATTAAGAAATGAATAATTTTCTAATAGTACTATTAAGAAAATCTATGAATTAAGAAAGAAAATATAACTGATTAATCATCAGTTAGCATTTAGATCTAGTCAGATGAATTGGATTATCCCAGTAAATGTATAAAGAATAATTCCTGTCCTTCAAAATTCTTTGGTGAAGGAATCTGATATGAAGAGAAATTTGATACAGTGGGATCTGACAGGTCAGAAAAAAGCAAATTCTTTCCACAGGAGAGGGAAAACCAGAGAAATCTTATTTGATAGAAGGGATCTTTGCTTTATAATAAAGGTAAAAGTCAGATATATTCTGGGGATGAGATCTGACATTGAAACTTCTAAGGTAAGATCAGACCCAGTGCCACTTCCCAATCTAATCAGTGTTGTTTCAGCTAGATGAGCCTCTGTCCTGGTACAATCCTGAGCAGCTGGGAAGCAAGAGAACTTCTCCTTCATGTTGCTTCTTAGTGCCTCTTAATTATTAGCAGTTACAAAAACTAAAGAAGGAAATCTTTTGCCTTCAAGAATTCAGGCTAGAAGAATTGTTCTTCGAGGTAAACATCTTTAAATACCCTGAGAAACCAGTGAAGACAAAACTCAGATGGTGAGTAATGCTCTTCTAGTCTGGAATCTCTCCAGAAGTCTTGAAATCAAAGCTCCTTGCCAGTCAGGGCATGTTATGGCAAAACACAACTAATAAGTGAATGAGACAATCAATGCATTTCATGTGACAGCACCACTTGGGACATCTGTGTCTGTCTCAAGAAAGTTCAGTCAGGTTTGGATCAAGCATGTAATTCACAGGCAAACCTGCAAGACATTTCCATAACCTGCCAGAATAACCCTTTTGTCTCCAGCTAAAAAACGCCCTTTATTGAGCCAAAAGCGAATTAAGCAAAACCACTTTCCGTCAAAAGTAACCATGACGCAAATGGTTTTATCTGCATGTAACCAAGGCAAGAAAACATTAACCAGCTGGGCCCCATTCAGAGGCATCTGTAACCATCTGGAGGAAGCCCCAGACTGCAGTGCAGCGACTCAGTGTGGGACCGAGCATGACTCAGTTTGTGCCTGCCAGAATCAACACTCAGTGACTGGAACGTGTTCAGAACCTCCTTTTAACAATTCTCCAAATGGTCTTTACCAGGCATTAACGTAGCCTTATTTCCATGAGCCATATGGGAGTTGTGTGGTTCTGGCTGGCAGAGGCTGGTGTTGGGTGGTCCTGTGATGTTGGTGGTCTTGGCACACAGATTTCAGTTCTGGGAACAAGTGATCTCGAGATCTATTCTGCACGATGGCTTTTCTTGCTGAGGTTGGGTGATTACTGATGTCACGGGGTCAGAAATGAGAGAATTGCCTATTTGTATTTGTACTTTTCCACTTCCACGCTCTGGCAGCTTCATATTCTCATTGTTGATATTTTGGGATAGATCTGTGATTAACTACAAGTTGATCCTGTTATCTCTGTCAACATAGGGATGGTGAAGGTACTTAAAATGGGAATCAGCCATTATCAGACATGTTGAAGTTGACCCAAATGTGTCTAATGATTCGGCTCCAGTACTGTATGAGATCTGCCCGCTGTCTGATGTGAGTGCATGAAACCTTAGAGATGCTGTGGTAACCTTCAAGCACTCAAAGGGCTTTTAATGCATCCTACTGTTTTCTCCTACTGGTTTTGTACCTGTAATTAAACTTTGAATAGAAAACAGGTGATGAAAGGCAAGCTTAGTTCATAGAGTCATAGAATGGTAGAATGGTTTGGCTTGGAAGGGATCTTAAAGATCATCCAGTTCCAAACCCCTGCCATGGACAGGGAACCTTCCGCTAGACCAGGTTGCTCCAAGCCCCATCCAGCCTGGCCTTGAACACTTCCAGGGATGGAGCATCCACAGCATTTCTAGGCAACCTCTTCCAGCATCTCACCACTGTCACAGTCAAGAATTTCTTCCTAACATCCAATCTAAACTTGCCTTCTGTCAGTTTGAAACCATTCTCCCTTGCCCTGTCACTACGTGACCGTGTCAAAAGTCCCTCTCCAGCTCTCTTGTAGCCCCTTTAGGTACTGGAAGGTGCTCTAAGGTCACCTCAGGTCCATGCCCTTCATATGCTGGGGGTCCCAGACCTGCATGCAGTGCTTCAGGCGTGGTCTCATCAGAGCCGAGGAGGGGCAGAATCTCCTTCCTTGGCCTGCTGGCCACAGTCCTTTTGATGCATCCAGGATGATTTGGGATGTTTCTGGGCTGAGTGCACATGGTTGAGCTTCTCATTCACCAACACCCCCAAGTCCTTCTCCACAGAACTGCTCTCAGTCCATTCTCCACCCAGTCTGTATCTGTGCTTGTGGTTGCCCCAACCCAGGTGCAGGACTTTGTTGAACTTCATGAGATTCCCATGGGCTCAGCTCTCCAGCCTGTCAGGGTCCCTCTGGATGAAATCCTTTCCCTCCAGTGTGTTGACCCCACCGCTCAGACTGGTGTCATCTGCTCCATGATCTTGCCAGGCACAGAGGTGAGAAGGGACTGGTCTGTAGTTCCTCAGGTCTTCTTTTTTACTTTATGCTGAGGTCAGTTTTCTTGGTGAATTAAGGATCTCTGTTTATCTTCTGCTAACCCTGTTCTTATTTAAACAAGGAGAATTGAAAAGATATATTATACAGTAAATAATCATAGAGGATGGTATAATACAATTTTATTCAAGAACAAACCCCTGTGTTTAGGTCACTCTACTTCAAAGGAGCTGAATGAACCATAAATTGTTGGGCTTTAATCATTAAATATCCTGTGTACCTCCTTCCACATTCAATTATTCAAGACTTCTGTGCAAAGGACTGCAAAGAAGGTAGCTATACTGATGTTCTTTTCATTGTGCCATGGACTTTAAACAGGAAAATGATTGACCCTAAACTATTTGTTCCCTTTTGGATTTTTGAGTCATAAACTCAAACTTTCTCTGCTTTTGCACCAGTTTGAAAGAATATAATTCAATTTATCTGTTGCTTACAAGGGCTTTTTTAAACCTGGACACACTTACTGGACCTCTTATAAAAATTTACAAAAATCTTGCTGCAACCTGTAATCATAGAAGAATTCATATTATAAGAGAGTAGGATTAATAATGCATGTAATTATAATATACAATTTTCTTTAGGCTTTTCTAATTATTAAAAAATTACAGATAACATCAACAGTGTGATTCTGAAATGCCTCTCATTTATTATGTAGCTCTCTTAATCAATGCTCTGCCACTGGAAATCAAGTCAGAATGTTATTATGGTCTCTCCTTCTGGATTTAATTACAGCAGTAACTCATGGCTCAAAGTCTGAGCAAACACACCGTGCAGTTTATAGCTTTGAAGCACAGCCATTAATCCTGCCGTCTAGCACCCTGTGCAAGCCAATGAAAGCACTCTAAAAAACTTTATGCCTGAAGATAAACACAGAAAGGCTGAAGGTGGGGGAGCAGAGAGCCCAGGCTCTGTGTCGGATCTGCACAGGCGCAGCTGAGCATCCTCTGCTGGGAGACGATCTCAAGGCGTAGAAACCTCTGAACTTTTTGCCACCCAGACTGAACTTGCACCCTTAACATTTGTGAGAATGATTTTGGGATGTCAGCTCCTGTCTACTGGCAGCCTGGAATCAGGGTAGGGCTTTGGAAGGGGTGCATCAAGCACAGCATCACGAGCTGGTCGAGCAAGGTGATTGCCCCACTCTGCTCTGTGCTGGTGTGGCCTCACCTCACGTCCTGGGTGCAGTTCTGGGTGTCGCAATTTAAGAAAGATACTGAGCTATTAGAGAGTGTCCCAAGGAGGGCTACAGAAATGGTGAAGGGCCTTGAGGGGAAGCTGTAAGAGGAGTGGCTGAGAGCACCTGGTGTGTTCAGCTGGAGAAGAGGAGACTGAAGGAAACCTCATTGCAGGCACAAATTTCTTGTGAGGGGAACTAGAACAGGCATTGATCTCTTCTCTGTGGGGACCAGTGACAGGATCTGAGGGAATGGCCTGAAGTGGTGTCGGGGAAAGCTGAGGCTGAATAGAGAAAGATTCTTCCCCCAGAGGGTGGTTGGGCACTGAACAGGCTCCCCAGGGCAGTGGTCACAGCACCAAGTCGGACAGAGTTCAAAAAACGTCTGAACAATTCTCTCAGGCACGTGGTGTGATTCTTGGTGTCCTGGGCAGGGCCAGGAGTTGGACTTTGATGACCCTTGTGGTTCTCTTCCAGCTCCAGGGTAGTCTGTGATCCTGTTCTGTGATTTTGCTGTATGAACAGCTTTGCTAAAGGTGTGTACTGTGCCCTTTGTATTGTTCTGCAATCAGTTTCCATTATGAATCTCTAACCTGATAATAAGCTGCAAATGGGAATAATGAACTCTTCCAAGAATTTGAATTAGTATCAGGAACTGCTTTTAGTTTTGCAGCATAATTGAAGAATATTCACTTGTCCTCTCAAGACACCATCTTCAGCACTAGCTTTCCATATGTTCAACATGCAGAAAAATAGAAACTTGAGGCATAACCTTCCTGGTCAGTTTATTGTGTGGTTTATTTGCATGCAGCAAGGGTGCAATGGCCCCCAGGTCATCTGCTCACCTTGCTGGCTGGATGGAAGGACCAAGAGCCATTTGATATGTGTCATTTGGGAAGCTGTGGGAAGGAGCCAAGGAAACATTTGCACTTGAGTGATGCAGCTTACATTCACAATGTAGTGTGCTCTGCAAGGTTTGCAAAACTGGTCAGAAACTTTTTTTTTTTTTTACCTAAATATTATTTCCTCAGGACCTGCCAATTGTTTGAAGTGAAAAGTACTGGCAGAAAAGGCTAAGCTTCAGCAGATTGGTCTGTTTGAAAGACAGTGACATTTAAAAATTGATATTCTGAAATTGCCACATCCCTTCTGGAAACAAAAAGCAATAAAAGGTTGGTATTTCACTGAACTTCTCAGAAACATAGAGATGAAGTGCAGTGACTGGCCAGCCTGAGTTTTGCATGTTTTAGGTTTGCACATTGCAACGTTTTGGTCTTCATGGAACAAGTTTGTTTCTCTTTGATGTTTGGTGGGTTTTTTTTTGTTTTGTTTGGGTTGTGTTTGTTTGTTTGTTTGTTTTCTTGTTAATTTCTGAGAGCTGCCTCTGACAGCAGTTTCTTTTCCAGCCCTGGTTTTATCAGAACCTGTGATCCTTCTCACCCCAGTAAAGCAGACAGGAAGGGCCAAAGGCACAATAGGGCTACTATAAGATGTTTTTTGCCAAACAGATGAGAAGAGCAGAAACAGCACTTGGGTAGGAGCTCAGGCTAAGTCCTTTGTAAAAGCATTCCTTTACTCTCATCTTAGCCAGCATTACCCTTCCAGAAGTAAGATCTCTTGTCAAACATCTAGAAAGGTGATGCAACCTTCAGTGCACTGCCCAGGGATTGCTGGCTGCCCATTCCCAGCACTGGGCTTTGTGCTGCCCTTTTAAGATGTCTTCTTTGGCTACAGACTGGGCTCTAGGAGGACTGAATGTCAAGGATGAATAAATGCCATGAAATGTGGTGGTATGAGCACCTTTGTGTTCTTTCCTCTTGGCAGCCTATTAATCTAAGGGAAAAGCTTGAGAAAATAAGGCTAATTAATCCCGACTACTGTGGACAGTGTAATTTAAATTTTTTCAAAGACTGACATTGCTTAGGCTGAAACGTCTCAAAATGCCCTCAGCTCCCATCCCCAACACAAGAGTCTGTCATGTTTTGTACAGCCAACTGTATTTTCTAAATTTGCTTTCAAAAGCATCACAGGAAATAAGCCTTACAGGAAAGAGAGGAAATCAATAACTCTGCCATATTCCCAGAAAAGGATGTGGGAAGAGCCTCTGTATTATGGATTGAATTTGTCCTGTCCAGCACTGGGGATGTGGGAAAAAATCCTGCCAACCTCCCCTTCCAGAGTTCAGTCTGCTGCTGTTGGGAGCTGTGTCCTTGATGTCAGCTCGGAGCAGAAGAAATTGGGCTGGAGGGAGGAGGAGAAGCATTCTGGCTGCAGTGGTGTGACACTGACACATGAGGCTTTAATTTCAAGGGAGGAAGTGGAGCAAAAACGATTGCAAAATCTGGTCCCATAATGGCCTGTGACTCTGCTTGCTGGGCTTGCTATCATATTTGTGGTCTCGGAGTCACATCAGCTGGTCCTCCGTGCTTCAAAGTGAGATGGGGAGGTGGGTGGAATGCAGTGTAAATGTGAGAACAGGGAAAAGGGGGGATCCTTGGTGCATCAGCAGTAGCATGAAGAGACACTCACCCTGACAGAGAAGAAACAATAAAGCATTTATTTGCATTTTTTTTTATTTTTTAAGGCTGTTCTGTGTTTGCCTGTGAATACTGAAAACTTTTGACATTTGTTTTGCAATATGCATGTGATGACTTACACACACCCCAGGCTGGACGTCTCTGGGTTCCTATCAGACCTCAGCCTTGAGCCACTTTGTTCCAGGATATCCCAGAAACATCTGATGGAAAGGCTCACGGGCTGGTGGGGGTAATTCGCTCAGGGGCCTGAGGGGAGAGCAGTCTGTACAGCATCCATAGCAAAGGAAAACAAAGAGAAACTACTGTGGAGAGTGATTACTTTCTTGTAATCCTCCAGGCTTCCCTGCCACAGCTCTGTGCCGTGAGATCTGAGCAAACTTGGAGGTTTCTGTAATTCCCATTGCCATTCTCGGACGTGGAGGGGAAGGTTGTTTTCATACAAAGGCAATCACTTACCCTTTATTTACTGTGAAGGATGAGGACAGGGGACTCTGACTCCCAGAGCTTTTCACAGTTGGGTTTGTTGTCTAATTATTCTGTGGAAGAGCTTTTCCCGGCAGTGCAGAGCTGCGTCCTCCACGGCAGAGCCTGGGGGACTCCTGTCCTTGCAGAAGGTCTCTCCAGAAGCAGATGTTTCACGATGGAATAGCACTGCAGCCACGTGCCTTTTGCCACTTTGTTAGTTTATTTATTTTTAATAGCATCATATGAATAAGGAAATGTGCCTTCCACATTGTTTTTCGAAGGCGAATAATTGCATTGCTGTTGTGTTCACTATCGGCTTGTTGTGCCCAAATGAATTTCCATATATCCATCTTTCCCTTCAAAAAGCAGCCCTGCTGAGTTTTCCCAGTTGTTCAGTCAGTCACAAAACACTGTTGTACAGAAAACACTGCTTTATGTTGTCTAAATAGATGTGGCTCTTCTCTTGTTCCCATTGTCAATCTTATTGTTAAATTGCTTTGAATTTGCAGTGAATTGAAATTCTCCATTCCAAGGAGAGAGAAGTTATTACTTGCAATTAGGATTATTGGATAGTAACACTTTTCACTCCAGAGTTAATGAGTTATGATCAGAACATATCCTTTCATTAGTTTAAAATATTCTCATCATTATTCTGATGTTGTGAATTAAGAAAAAAAAAAAGCTTAAATAGCAATTCACTTAAAACTGCAAAACACACACATCTTCCCAGGCTACAAATAGTTATGGATGGCTAAACACGAGCCTGTGTCACCACTCTGTCTGAGAATGAGTCCCACTGTGATGGGCTGGACAAAGGTAAAATAATACGCTCTAAGATCAATCATCATTGATTACCAGTTGCCCAGAGGGGCTGTGAACTCCCCATCCCTGGAAGTGTTCAAGGCCAAGTTGGATGGGGCTCTGAGCAACCTGGTCTAGGGGAAGGTGTCCCTGCCCATGGCAGGGGTTTGGAACTGGATGATCTTTCAGGTCCCTTCCAACCCAAACCACTTTATGATTCTATGATCTTTCAGGATCTTTGAGGCCAAGCCTCACAAGAGACTTCCACTTTGAGCTGACACTAAGTGGGCAATCAGTGTGGCAAACTGAATTTCCTGCATTCCAGCCACAACCTGGAGATAATCTTTGCCTCTCTTGCTTTCACCTTGCAGGGTTCCACCTGTGACTGAGCAGAGGGACAGGCACTGCTCTTCAACTGCATTTAATCAATGGTGACATTAAGGTAGGCATTGGGCTCATGTGGGTCATGAGAGAAGCTTATAAAGGTGGCATAGGAAGGCAGGATGCTAACAAAAAGCTCTTCCAGTAATTTGGAAGGTAGATTTTAAAGTGGTGAACTTCAAAGGCTAGAAATGATTCTTTGATCTTCCCAAGCCTGCAAATGACAGCAGTGTCTGCAGTATGCAACACATGTCCAAACAATCACAAGGAATCTGAATGGGGATTTGAAACAGCAAAACCCTCAAAAAAAGAAAGGAAAAGAGATGTAATTCAGATGGTCAGCCCAAAGAACAGCATGGTTGCTCATATGTTTTTAGTAGACATTGTACAGTCACTCATTAACTCAAAAAGAAACTATTTGCATTTCCACAACAATTCCTGAATAATAAGGGAAGTGGTGTTTTTAAAAAAAGGGTTAAAAAAAGAGATGTGGACCTGGAATAAGAAAGATTTTAGTGCCTGCATGTTTCTGAAAAGAAAGATCTCAGCCTCAAAAGCAGAGGAACATTTTTAGGTGGGAGGAAGTAATGAAAAACACTCAGAAATATTTTTCTGGTGTTTTTCTGATCTTTTACCAAGCACTCCAGGCCTGCATGACATGTCAGGCTATGGAGTGGATTTGTTTACACTTAGGTAAAGCCTGCTCAGAGAACATCTTCAGGATCACAGTGTGGGCAGACAGTGCTTGGAGTCCTTAGGTAGGCCCTGCCATGACCAGCCAACCTTGGGAAGATTCTTCAGGATAACATTGGACTTGAGGTGTGAATCTGGGCTCAGCTCTGTTCCCAATGGAATAGAGTTACAAAGTTAAATACCTGATAAATAATAGTTTTGGTCCTGAATTAATGAGAGTGCTGGAAGGGGAGTAGTTAAGAGCAGTATACACATACTCTTTCCAGAGATATTTTTGGTGAATCACAACCAAATTGCTGAATTCATTTTGGTATCTTTTTATCCTAGAGTGAAGTACTTGACTGGAGGATATATTTTAGTCAGTGTGCCTTTCCTTCTCAATGTTTTACTATCAATTACAGCATTAGTTAACAATGTTTTCTATTTCTGAAAACATCTGGAGTTTTGTTTTTAATTATTCATTGAGACAGAGACTTATATTTTAACAGGATTTCTGAATATGCTCATAAAAATCTTGGAGCCAACCTGTGACAGCTAGATGAAAAACAGGACTGGACAAGAAGTCTGTGGTGTCAAGACAGTTAAGTAAAGAAATGAGATAAGATTTAGTATTTGCTTCCAGTGTGCTGTCTTGGGGTGTCCTGTTGTAATTTTGTAAGAGAATTGCTTTTTATAAACAGGTTGTGACAGGCAATTGCACATCAC
Source organism: Margarornis squamiger (assembly GCA_035222235.1). Lineage (NCBI taxonomy): Eukaryota > Metazoa > Chordata > Aves > Passeriformes > Furnariidae > Margarornis > Margarornis squamiger. The sequence continues at coordinate 67,944,822 of JAWWTY010000123.1, forward strand.
TCCACAGATCTTAGAAAGGAAGAACAGAATAATTGAAAATAGGGCTGGGAGAGCTCTTGGGAGGTCACCCAGTCCATTGCCTCACCCAGGTGGGACTGGCTTCACACTCACTACTCCTGGCTTATGTTTGCCTCACATGTTTTCAGAAACCTCACTCAGAGACCCCACAACCTTCCTAGGAAATGCTTTCAGGGCTTATCACTGCTTAATGTTAGCAACTTCTTTCCTACTGCCTTGCTCCTGTCTCCCCCGAGGCCAGTGTGACACCACTGCTTCTTTCCAGGCTCCCAGGGATCACAAGGGATGGTCATTTCCTTTCTTCTGCAGCTACAAGTCCCTCTGTTTGGAGACTGCTATCATTATTCCTCCTAATTTTCTCCTTCCTAGACTAAACAAATCCCATCTTTTTAATCTTTCTTCATTATTTATGATGTTTAAACCTTCCCTCATTAGCCTGGACTCAGACTAATTGATCTAGGTCCTTCCTGACAGCACTGGCCCAAACCTATGTTTCAGGGGCTGTATTTTCTCATCCTGATATCTATTTTTCAAGGGCTTCCTTGCCCATTGCAGTGAGGATTTGCAGAAGCTTTTGTTAAAGCAGCCTTTGGTAAATGGGCAGTATGGGATCTGACCTGGAGTTTGGGCAGGCAGTACCCTCTAAGGAAGCTTCCACATCTTCGCTGAACTCTGGTACCCTAAGGAGTGCTAAATTTAAAGAGGGAAGAGGAGGTGAAAGGAAGATGGTAAAACCACACACTGATGCCATTCTCAAAGATGTCTAATTCTTAGAAATGCTTTACTGACCAGTGTTTTTTCCCTCTGTATATGCCAGGTGAAATTTCTCAAGCAGTGCAAATGCTGGGTGCTCAGCTTGCTGAACACAGAATTGGAGATGAAGATGCTTGAATATGTATTCAAAGTGAAATTTGGGCTTCCTGGTGTTTCTGTGTTGTTGGATTTTTATTTTTTTTTTAAGTTGATCCATGTATCCTTTCCTTGGATTCCTAAGATTATTTTAGTACTCTGTTCTGTAAATGTATCAGTGGCTATTGTTCAACTATTACTGCTTCTTAATTCATTTTCTTTCATTAAGTATTAGACTTTTATTAGATGCATAATCTCTAAACTGGTAGTGTTGCATAGCAGGATCACTTCATGTGATCGTAATTTGTTGTTTAAATACCTTTTGCAGTTAATGCATTGGCTTATAATGTGGTGTGCTTGGCACTGCTGGGTTCATAGTAGGAGGTGATGATCTTAAAGGTCTTTTCCAACCTAAATGATTCTGTCTACAGAAATGTCTTCTCAGCAGGAGCATCTGAGCATGAGGGCAGGTCAGGAGAGCCAGCTGAGCTGCAAACTTCAGCTAAACATCCCTACAAAATTCACAGTGGATGTATTATGGGGGCTGGGCAAGCGGATCGTCCCCTCCTGGGAGAAATACTGACATTTTCAGCTGGCTAGGGGTCGTGGCCAGGGTGTCCTAGAGTAGTTCTATCCCAGTTGAGTAGGGTTAGTGTGGAAAGGGTTTCTCTTCCCAGAGCGGCTGAAGGACTAGATGACTTTTCCAGTTACACAGCGTCCAAAAAGGGCTGTTGGGGTTAGGCAGCACAAAGATCATTGTCTGAGTGTTTTTTTGGGGAAAAGATGTCAGCAGATAATGCTTTGATTTGGTAGAAACTTTATTAATTTGAGAGTAAAAAAAAGATTTTTGTTAGCTATCCTTTCCACCGATGATGTTAACTGGGAGATAGAGATCCCTTTAAAAAAAGCAATTATAATTGCATGAATATATTTTTTTTTATGTTCCTGTGGCTTTTTCTGGGAACTGAGCTAATAATGCAGCTATCTGGAAAATAAAATGAAGGGAAGTAGCTTTGCTTTGAATATGTGAGGTTAGACTTGTTGCTGCCTCTCTCAGTGAGGCATTTCTATATCCAGTAGATTGGACATGCTTTTAAGTAATCAGAGTTTCAGTGTTTTCTGCTCTGTAGTGTGTGCTATACCACATAAAGCAAGAGAAAGAAAAGGAAGCTGGCCTATGCTGGAATTGTTCTGGTGTTTTCTTCTACAACAGAATGGTAAATTGTTTGCTTTGGCTTTCTGGAAAATATCTGACCTTGATACTTCATATTGAGTTTATGTAAACAATTACAAAAGCATCTGAGCCAAAGAGAGAAGGCTATTTCTTGAAAACCTGCAGGGAATGCACATGGGAATTTCCCACATGCTGTGGCAATCTTAAAAATACCTCCTTGTAACCCCACAATATTAATGGTTAACTCCGGAACTGTGAGTTTTTCCAGACTTCCAGGGAACTCAGTGATTTGTGTGTTCAGCTGCATGTATCGGGAGAGGTAGTGAAAAAAAAAGCCATTTACCACTTTTAGGAGCTTGCATTCAGCAAACAATCTGTCACATTTTCCCCTTGAAATTCAGGGATTTTTGCAGATTGCTCGGCTGATAAATATCACAGGACAGGAAATGTTTTGTGGCTAAGCTTGGTGCTGAGATGCTCTTGTGAGAATGAGCTGGAACCAGTTTTGCTCTTCACAAATTTCCCAGAGACAGAGCTGCTTTGCTCAGGACACTCACCCACACATTGCAGCATGAACCTTCAGAGGATGTGCTGAGCACTGCTGAGATGTTGTTCAAATACATCCAAAAATCAGAATTAGTATGAGCTTTGTGAATTGTTTCTGTTGCTTTTGCTGAAGAAGAGAGGAATAGCAGAGTGCCCCTGGAGAAGGGATTTCCCAGAGCAAGCAGGGTTTTATGCAGGGACATTCACATCTCACAAGGTCTGTTCAGCTTGTGGCATGGTGGGCAGCACCACTGACAACAGGTTGCAAGTGCAAGCTGTTGGGGGAAGCCTTAGAAATATTCCAATACCTTAAGAGGGTGTATAAAAAAGGTGGAGAGTTTATACAGGCAGTGACAGGACAAGGGGCAATGGCTTTAAACTGGAAGAGGGCAGATTTAGAGTAGACATTAGGAAAAAATTTATTCAGAGTTTATCTGTTATTCAGTTTGAGAAACTGGAACATGACTGTCATGGGTGCCAAACCAGCACTCATGCTTACTTTTTTGGAGAACCCTGTGAACCTGCACACCTCCATTTTAGGGTGTTTTTGATATCTATCTATCTATCTATCTATCTATCTATCTATCTATCTATCTATCATCTATTTATGTAGTGGCTCCCCTGGAGGTGTCTTGGGTCAATGTATGTCTTTTTCCTCCTTGAGGGGCAGTCCCAGCACCCTAATGACACAGTTCACAATCAGAACTTTGCTGCAGTGGGTGTTGGGAATTTACCTGCCTACAGTCAGAAACACTAAATACCTCTGCAACCTGAACTGGGAAACAGGGCAGCTGGAAGCAGATGGTAGTGAAAAAAAAGAATCAAGAACCAAGTAATGAGAAGTGACCTGGAAATCAGACTTGAGTACACCCGAAAGATTCAAAACTCAGAATCTTGTGTAGGAAGAACAGACAGCAAATCTTTAAAACCAGGATGTTTCAAAAACCCCTCACAACTCATTTGTAACAAAAGATAGGGATCTTTTGCAGTACTTGAAGAAACCTGCATTAATATGGATCTACCATAGTTATTTAAAGGAAAAACATGTAGAGATGGGTAACTGGCAAGCAGTGAAATCGCATCTGAAAAGATGCTGACCCCTTCAAACCTTACTATTCTGGACTTATAATGTTGTGGGTGTAATTATCTACTCAACATCTATATGCATGTGTATAGCTATATATATATATATATATATATGCATTAGATTTCTCTTCTTCTGTGCCCAGTATACAGAGGATGTGGCTTTCTTTGAGCCCTGCAATGGCATTTACTTTTCTGCCTGGCTGCAGAGGCTCACAATTTCAGTTTGGTTGCTGTTCTCAAGATAGATGCTGGTTATCATTTCTGTGGGGTTTGGTTTAGAGTTCAGCCTGTGCTAGGGCACATGTGGTCGGGACATTTTGCCTCTGAAGTCAGGAAACAGATAACCAGCTGGGCAGTACAGTACATCTCTCTGTATCTGCTTGATTAATGCAGGATATGGATCTGCCACAACTTTTACCTTCAGATCTTAGCTCTTCAGTTGACTCATGCTTTCATCCTCAGAGAGTTTAATTTTCCTCCCAGATATGATTTATTTCACTGCTTGTTTTTTTTTTTTTTCCTTAAAAAAGCCCACCAAAAAACTAACAAAGCCAAAACAAGCTTAGAAGTATCCAATTACTGGCACCAAACTCAGGAACTTTTGTCCCATTCAGAGTTTTCTATTTCCATTATGTTCCCTTCAACTGGAGCCACATGCTGTCCCTGCTACTAACCTGGCCATTTCCTGCTGGAAAAGGCAGGGAGAGATTCTGCATTGACTGGGAATGAAATAATACCTGCATAACTACTGTAACTATTATGCTAATGTATGTTTTACTAACATTTGTAAACCCTCTGAATTTTAATAGTTAAGACTTGGAAAATCTTGTTTGCATATGGCACTCACTGCACTATGGAACTATGGCTTATTGTCAGGGCATTTCCAAAGCTTCACCTTGCTGTCAGCTGACATGATAAGCCCATATCATATGGAGCTTGGCAGTCAGCAACTGGCTTTTGTTCTGCACCCTGCTACAGATCGATCTCCATATGTTTTAGTTTAGTTAGGATAATTACAGATATAAATTTAAGCATCTGCCCCCTTTTAAAGCTGTTGACTTCTTGTTCCCTCCAACATTTTCATAGCTGCTAGTCACTGCAGAAAATATTTGTTCGACTCATTTAAGAATTTTTATGTTACAACTCCATTGACCTATAGGGAAGCCTCTAGGAAAAACTAAACACCCAATTTTACCCTATTTGTCCCAAGTGGTTCTTTGTGTTACACATCTCTGTTGTGTCACCTTTTACTTGCTTCCCTCTAAATTGCAGGTGTTTGTACTGCCTTAAATCTCTGTGCCTATGGGAGTCTTTTTAGGCTGCTGAACACTGTAATTAACCACTTTGGACTTTCCGCATTTTACAGCATGTATGCTCTGCTAAAATTCAAGCCCAGGTATGGCAAAGAGAGCTCCAGAAGCAGGGGTACTGTTAACTAACAGAATGGCATTATTCATGGAACAGTGTTCCTCTTTAGTGACTTCTCTTTTCCCTGTTGCTGTGCAGCAGGTCAAACACACCTTTTCCCTACGCATTTTGGCAAACAACAGGTACCAACTTTGAAGCTCAAGGCACTTGAGCCTTTAAGGTCGAGCGTCCGAGTTTGATGAAAACCATACTATTTATATGTTTGTAAGTCCTGCAGTGGTCAAGGAATCCTCAAATCATCTTTTAAATTTGTGATCTATGCCTGTTATTCTTGGGAGGGACTTTTGGCTGACGTGACTAGGGTGGCCTTGGTCCTCCTCCTGGTGGCACTGGGGGGAGGCGAGCCCAGCTTCACCCTGTGCCACTGACCTGAAGGTGAGGTTTGCACAGTGGTGAGGAGATCCCAGCCTACAGAGCAACCAGTCTGAGGGAGGGATGGGTCCTGCCTTCTTGCACCCCAGAGCTGTGCTTTATTTAGGGGTGGGGCAGCCTGCAGATAGAACACTGCCTGCTTGGGAAGGGAGATGGTGCCTGGGGGAGATGGGAGGTGCTCTCCTAGCACTGCTAAACTGGGTTTTGTTGACACAGCAAGAAATCATGAGCTGAGACTGGCTGTGTCACAGCACCATCTGCAAAAATACACTCTGTTACACAGGGACTGTAGCAGAATTAGGCAAAGGTGTTGCAAACTGTGATAAAGTACACATCAAACACACCACACTCTGGGAAGGAATCTAGCAGTTCTTGCTGAAGGACTCCTGAAATAATCCACCCAGGCAATAGTTGAGAGAAAAACAGGCAGGTAAGACAGGAGTATATCCTATGGGGTGGCTAGAATATGGATTTGAAAAAATAGAGTGGTGCTGTGCCTGCACATGAAACAAAGGCTTGCTGGCACTTATTAAAGTGCTGTGTGTTGGCCTCTCTGTGGTTCAGTCATGACCATGAATCACTGAATGGCTCGGGTTGGACAGCTCAGCCACAGAGAACCACAAAGATTTCAATTCTGGCAACATTAGCTAAGGAGAAAACCTGAAATGATGCTGGTATTAGTAATAGAGAAACCTCTGGTGATGCACAGTAACTACATATGAAATTACAAGGAGTGTGGAGTAATCAGCATGGATATGAGAAAGCCATCATCTACGATGGGGAAGCTACCAGATGCAAACCCAAAACTTTGACGATGAGTGCACATCCAGATCTGTACTTGTATTAAAGTTGTCATCCATCCATTTGTACGGTGAAAGACATCTTTCCCCTTCATCAAGTCTGGAGGGGCCGTGCAACGCCTAAAAGTTCATGATCTGTAGCTGTCAGAGGAGGCTCTGACTTCTAAACAAGCCAGCTGGTGATCAGATGCTGTGACTTGCTATTTATTTTGCAAATCATACTTGCGGACATGTTTCCTTAGCAAAGTCACTGATTGTGACAAATGTGTATAACAAGTGCAGTCTTCTATTGATTCTCACATTCTATTTTCCACTTTTGGTGGAAACAGATGGAATTCAGTTTTCTCACAATTACTATTAGCCAAGAATAACATCACTTAAATCGGTGCGGGGGAGGTGGAAAGTTGCAACTACAAAAACACACAGCCTGAAAAGCTGGATATTGAAATGCAACTTGCAAATAACCATAACTGATGCGTTTTCCAGGGCCCAATTCAGAAACACAATTAAGCATTTTCTGGACTCAAAGCTTTATGTCCTACTGATATTATCCATGCCTGTTTTCTGAAGAATGGGTGATCCAGATTGTTCTTGTAGGTTAGTCTCAAGGCATGACAGGTGCTAAAAGTGTAAAATCTCAGGGCATTCTTTTTTAAAAATAAATGCAGGATAAGACTGGGCGTAGCTAATCCTAACCTAAGGATATGCAATCCTACAAAATCATTGCTTACCTTGCAAAACATTAAAGGCAATTCTTAAGAAATTAAAATAATAGTCTGCATTTAGAAGTAGTCTCTAATTAGAAAAGCAGTCAATCATTAGGCACACAATAAATCATCTCCCTATATTCAGGCTGTTTTAGACCAAAAGGCTGTGAATTTAGAGAGATGTTGCATAGCTAATGCATGAATACACAAATTCTACACTCTGTGAATGGTAAGGGGGAATCGAGTGCTTAAGGTTAAGAAATAATTAAAGATTTTATTTGTTTTTTAAATTGCAGCTTTACACCAATTCTTTTGCATCATGCTGAACTCTCAGATCATGTGGTCACAGGTATTTTATTCCCCATTTTCACATATTGCCTTTGACTTTGTTTAATAACTAATGTGGGATTGTTAGTTTCATTTTAGACTTCCTTGAGTCCTTCTCATTGTTACAGGATCTCCACAATTCCCCCAAACTACTGCATTTCTGTTCACAATGGCCTTGTAAAGTGGAATTATTAGATCTATCATACGGATACTGAATGAAGCCAGACACTTCTGCGTCAAAAAAGCACCAGGATGAGATGATTATGACATTCCATTTCAGAGCCTTTAGTATTTTATCGTTCTTTATGTGTTCATAGCAAAGATACATGGAAATCATACAGCTGGTGTCTGTAGTAAGGCATCCAAAAACTAAGATGACCTGCCAGTGCTCATCCAAGGGAAGACTTGCCCTGGAATACTGTGAAACCTATGGCTTAATGCCATAACCCATTTCTGAGGGCAGCTCACAATATCTGGCAGAAGAAGCCTGAGTAACTCCACTTCTATGCCTGCATACTGGAAGTGGAGTTACACTTCCACAGTTCTTTGGAAGTTCACTGAAACTGTGTAAGATGAATTTGGGCAAATATTCATAATAGCAGCAAAATGCTTCTTCTATCCCTGAAATGATGCCCCAGAAACATTGGGGTGAGATGGAATAATTCATTTTGCCTTTTCAGATGCCCAAACCAATATTTTTCCTTAAGAAGCACCAAAGAAGCTTTTAATGAAAGCTTTTCACCAGAGATATAAAGGCAAAAATCCCCAAAAAGCTACCAAAGTTTTTTACTTTGGATCTATATATTTGTGAATTTTGAAGTGCTAATCAAGCTACCTCTGTCTAAGCATCCACATCTTACTCACAGCCCAAACACAGACTAATTAAAAAATGGAAATCTATACTCCTTTCTGCAGCATTTACTTTTTCTGAAGGCTCTCAGCAGGCACAAGTGACTCCTCTTTGAAACTGGGCAAGGAAAGCATGAATGATGCAGCTGCCTAAAACCTCCAGCTACCTTCAGAGTGGGTGTTTGGTGGGGCAGGAAGGCTGGGAAGAGCTGGGTGTGGGTGATATGACACACCCTGGGTGCCCAGTGGTGCTGGGGAGATGGAAAGCTCGCTTGTGGCCGAGTTTGCTGCACTGCAGGAAAGGATGAGTCGGGCTCTCCACAAATGATCCATCACTGCTACTTCATCCTCCAGCACAGCAATGGCTGCATCCCTGGCTCCCATCCCTTTGTGTGGCTGCTTGGACCAGAGCGAGGTGGCTGCATGGATGCTGGGGTGCTGGGGCTGCTGTATGCAGGGTGACACTTCTCCTGCACCCTTCCTGCCCCTTCTTTGCTCCCATGGTTCTCGTGACGAAGTTCTGGTGGCACATTTTCCCTCTTTCAGTAACAGAGCCAGATGTTGTAAGGCTGCAGTTTAAGCTGAGATTGTATCTTTGCTCTCTCCACTGTTTTTTGTCACTTGAATGTTTCTCAAGAAATTACTTTGCGGTCTTAAATTTCTGCATCTGATACATATTTAAATAACTTTCCAGTGCCCTTGTTTAATTCACAGTACTGAATATTCGCTGAAGTCAAATTGTGAAACACATTGGTGTCTGGATATTTCCATACCTCCTTTTTTTATTTTTTTTTTTTTTCACTTGGAGCTTCCAGTTCTCACATCCTTGCTGGAAGAAGCAAGGAAGGACAAAAGAGTTTGAGCAGTTCTTCCTGGGAAGGTATTTCTAACCAAAGAGGTAACAGGCTTAGGATCTAAGTACACAAGACCTGCAAAAATGGAGATGTTAAAATAATCACAAAGCTTACAAACTAGATAGAAGCATAACTCTTTTACTGCTCTTGGCATTGGTTAAATCTACAGAGGAAATTGAAGATTTTTATGATTCTATTAAAATTACTGTTCAACGCATTCAGAGGGAGGATAGAGAAACATAAAGGGCAGTGTCTCATACGTTAATGCTAACCTGACAATATCATTTATATTGAAATTTGACTTGACTTTCAAGCACCATTTGAAAGGTTATTGCATGTGAAACTGAATAAAGCCATACAGTTGAAGTTTGCCCTTTTACAAATTAAAAGAAAAACTGCATTTTTCTTTCTTCAAGTCCCCACTCAAAAAAGAAAAAAAAATAAATCTAGTATTTTCCTTACCCTACCTCCCATCAGCAAAATTCCGGATTTTCTAGGGGACAGGAAAAACAAAAGCAGGTGAAAAAGGCATACCCCAAGGGCAGGGCTCTGATGCCAGAACTGGCTTATGCCAGAGTGCACATTAATGAGGCTGTTTCACCTTTACACCAGAGTGCCTGAAATTAGATACCCCTCCACTCTCTAGTTGCTAAGTCTTGTCTTTCCATCCCTGATTTTATTAGTTTGGGGCTGAAGAAATCCTTTCCCATGCCGTCCCAGCATTTCCCTCTTAGACTGCCCTAGTTATTTGAAGCACAATACCTTGTTTAGCTAAGCTGGCCTGCTACCTACGTATGAGCTGGATCAAATAACCCTGCTCCAGTCACCTCTTTAACTTTTCCAGGAATTCCATTGCAAATTAATGTCCATCTCCCTGTGGGGTTGTAGTGCAGGGTCTCTGCAAGCCTAGGTAGCTTTGGTAAATTGCTTGGCAATTTTAGAATTTGCACGAAAACATTCTTAGCCAAGTGGTACCCCAGGAAAGGGAAAAAAAAAAGAATACCAGTCATCCTCATCCTGAGATGACCCCGGCAATTGCAACTTTTTGATGAGGCAAGCCAGTTCAACAGAAAACATCAGGCTTTTCTGAGAATTTCACTGCTGCACTCCTGCCAACTCCACCACTTTGGGCATGAATCTACCAGATTTCCAGGCAGCTGGAAAGTGCAGACAAGTGGTCACTGTGCCACAGTGAGGAGCCAGAGGCGCCTCTGCCCAGCAGCCGGGCACGCCAGCGACCTAAAGCTGTGAATGTTGGCACGTTTGTGGCTGCTGTCACTAACAGGGAGGCAGGAACGCGTCAGGCAAACAGGGTCTCTGACTCCCATAGAGAAACCAGTGCCTTCAACACAATGCAAAGATGGGATGGAGACAAAAACAGGGATTTATGGTCACTACAACCTGAGTGCTTAATGGAACAGGGCAGAGCTGTCAGGAGTTGTCATTATGCAGAATGATTTTTATTGAACTGGGAACAGATTTTCCTATTTGAAGTGCTCGACACAAGTGGAGGGAAGCTTTGGAAATGGGAAAGAGTTTGTCTGAGGTTTATTTTAGTTGCGTTACCTATGGCAGTATTTTGCAAAGAACAGGTTGTGTTTTTGGGAGTAAAAGAGGGACATGGAAAGTAGCCAGGCAAAGGTTATAAGAATTAGACAAAATCTTCTTTTGGCCCTAAATATGCCCCCCGTAATTCAAATATTTTTATTTGCTATTGGGAGATATATTTGTATATTGGGAGATATATTCATGGAGATATATTTCTATATTGCTATTGGAAGATACATATGTGTCCCTGTCCATGGCAGTGGGGGTGAAACTAGATGATCTTTAAGGTCCCTTCCAACCCAAACCATTATATGATTCTATGATTCTATTTTTGAAAAGTAAGTATAGATGGATCAAATGTATTAAATTGTCTGCTTAACTTCTGAGCTCAAATAGCCATGTTGCCTTTGCATATTTTTAAAATTTCAAGTGTGTATAAATTAATCTATCTCTAGTCATCTAATTTTTTTTGCGTGGTGAACAGACCTGTCTCCACTCCCATCAAAGTCATGCTTCCTGTGATTCCAAAAGCAAACAGCGTCAGAGGACATGAATGGCAGCAAACAATGTAAACGGGAATTCTCATGCTAAATGTACTCATGCTCTGCTATACTTAGAAGTGGAAGTCAAGTCAGTGTTTGGTGAAGCAAATCTCCTGCAATGAAGAAGGAAGCAGAAAAATAATCAACATATTGGTCAGTCGGTCTGCAGAGGAAATCCGAGGTGCAGTTTCACAATACACCAAGTCCACAACAATATCAGTTCAAAAGTTCCCTTTCTGCCTGACCTTGACCTTTTGGGAAGGGTTGGGAAGAGGAAAGGGTGTGAGGAAAGGGTGTTTTAAAACCAGATAGTGCAGTAAACTGCTTTGGCCTTACAACAATGTGTGCTCATACAATTAGGGAGGTGATCCAGAGAGGAAGCAAGTCTGGGCATGGAAAGACCTCCATGACAGAGCCAGGTGGGCAGAGTTTGCTGCCAGAGCCAGAGGGGTGTGGAAGCAAAACAGGGTGATAGCTATTGGCATGCTCTTTAATTTCAGATACCGTATTTAGAGAGAGTTGATAGAGTCAGGGTTGCTGGACAGCCCCACTTCTGGAGGGATGGACAAATTTTTTCATGATGAAATAGCTCTGGTGTCATCGCTGCTTGCTCCTTTCCCAGAGATATTGCTGTGCAAGAACACAAGTGTTCACAAAGATTAGGAGTAGGTGACAGCAATTACCATGTAGTTTAAATTTATTTATTATGCTTAATGCCAAATCACACTTTGATATGCAAATTTTTATTGCCCCTGGTTGTGTGTTATTTCTTGTGGGTTTTTGTTAGACTTGCTGTATAACAGAGCCTGATGTTGACAGTCTCCATCAGCAATATCTATCGATGCCTCTGTGCAGGTAAGAGTAATAACATTCAGCAACACTGACATCTTGTGGCTGATGAGAAATGGCTCAGACATGCCAGATTAGCCACAAGCTCATCTTCATCAATTGTGTGTTCAGCATCCCCTAAAATATGGTGATGCTCAAAGGGATGAATATCAGAAGTCTGGAAATGGGGAGGTTAAAATGCAGAAAATGCATAAAGGTGCTGGTTTATTAGTTGGCTGAGCCGTGTGTGTGGATAATCCGGCTGCATGCTAATCCTTTTGGCTAATCTTCTCCATGTGAATGATTCCCTCCAGAGGATGGGGATGGAGCCTGGGATGTTTGACGTGACAAACAGAAGCTGTCGCTCCCTGCAGATGATCTTCTTTGTGTTTTCCTCCTCCATTGGGAAGCTGAGAGAAAAAATACCTCTGGAAAAGGCCCCAGGAGGAATCTTTCTCATTACCTATTGTTGCCACGAGAAATAAGATCAGCAAAGCCAGGCTGGGAATCTCTGCCTCTCAGCCACTGGAGTTTCTTGGAAAAAGGGGTGGTGGGGAAGACTGTTTGCATGGAAAGATGACTAGAAGCAAATCCTGGTCAGCTGGAAAGTTGCAAATGCTTCTGCATGCTTAGAATAATAGAATTGTTAAGGTTGGAAAAGACCCCTGAGAATGATGTGCCTGACTGTTAAACCATCATTGCCAATTTCACCATTAAAACATGTCCCCAAGTGCCACATATATGTGCCTTTTGAACACTTCCAGGGGTGGTGGTTCCACGACTTCCCTGGGCACTCTCTTCCAATGCCTGACCATCCTTTAAGTGGAGAAACTTTTCCTAATATCCAGTAACAACCTCTCCTGGTGCAACTTGAGGCCATTTCTTCTTGTTCTAGTGCTTGTTCCTTGGGAGAAGAGGCTGACCTGGCTACAACCTTCTTTCAGGTAGTTGTAGAGAGTGATAAAGTCATCCCTGAGCCTCCTCTTCTCCAGACTAAACATCCTCATCTCCCTCAGCCACTCCTCAGAGGACCTGTGCTCCAGATCCATCTTAGGCCATGGAGACTTAAAGACACCCAGTATAAAATGACCTTAACTTTGACATATGGGTAGGAAGAGAAAATCTAGTTTGGACCCCTACAGGTGCTGGAGTGGTCAGGTTTGTCTTTCAGTCTAAAGGGAAGTGTTTGTGGCTGTGCAGCATGTGATGGTCAGCCATTGGACTTCTCAGTTGCTAGCAGCTTCTTGGAATGCTTTGTTGTTTGCATACGTTCTTGTTGCTAATGAACATCTGTATCCACTTTATCATATGAACCCCGGTGACAAAACTATTACTAAACACTAAATTAAATGTTATGCAATGGCCTTTTGCAAGTATCTTGAGAACTTTCAGGCTTCCTTGACTGGGATTGCAAGGAGTAATGACCGTATGTTCTGCTTGCAGCCTGTGCTCCTTGAAATTATAGCAGTTGTCTGATTTGGGACCCACATTGTGTAAAATCCTTTACGAAAGCTGGGGGAAGAACTGTAAAATACCACACATAGCTAGTGGTTGGGATTAATCTGATTAGGAAAATGTTAAGAGTCCAAGGTTGAAACTGGTTCAAGCTTTGGGCTCATATTTGTTAATTATCTTGGGAGGCAGAAAATAAAATCCTTTTCCTAAGGATTCCGGAACGAATTTACTTTTTTCCCTGCTTTGCTCTTGTTTACAACTACTTTGAGTGACCTTACCTAGGGGGACTGTGAAAACAAGCAATAGAATTTAAAGATCCTGTGATTTGCAGTGTGCTTGGCTGCACTACATATTGTGCCTTGGCAGCTTTTAATTCAGTGCATTAAGTAACCTTAAACCACTGACATATACAAATGCTGTAGTTTAGTATACTATGTAAAAATTCCAATTTAAAATGGTTGATACCATGTATTGGCAAAAGAATACCCCTTTAGCTGCTCTGTTGACTTCACTTAATAATACAAAAGATTATTCTTATGTGATAGGAATAATCTGGAGAGAAATCTATTATTCAATATAATTTAAAAGTGGATATTGTGCAGCTTGCAAGAACCATTCATTCATACTGATGTTTTTCTCTAAAAAAATCTTGTTGTATTCTCTATCTATACTAAAATCTATCACACTGAATCGCAGATGTTTGTTTCAAAGAATAAAAAGTGCTCAATTCAGCAGAAACTCCAGCAGTGTGCTGAGTTAGCACATTTCAAAATGCCAGCCAACTTGGTGTGAATTTGGTTTATTTAGTCATTGAAATGTATTATTGTGACTTCGAAAGACTAAAGATCTCTACTTCCTTAGTTTCTTGAACATAATTTTCATAAACAATGTTCAATATATATTCTTTTCCATTGGCCACTGACAAAAATGAAAAATATGCTACTGTGTAGCACTTGGTCTTATGAAAAGCAACGTCTTCATGTCTTGTTGTATGTCAGAAAATTTTTTTTATTTTTTTTCTAATCCAGTAGAAATTTTGGTTTTTTAAGAGCTCACACTGTAAGCAGGGCCTAAAAAATTCCTATGTCTTTTTGTGAACAGCAAAGGAAAGCAACAGCAAGAGGAAAGATTTTTTTTTTTGTGCTTAAGACCTCAACTTTGACATTAATATTTGAATAAAGGGCATCAAACAGTAAATTGTCAGTGGATGGAGAGCTTTTGGTCCTTTCACAATTCACTTGCCATGAATTTGAATGGATGCATTGTTTCCAGAACTGTAAGTATGGGAAACTGGGATTGATGTTGAAAATTGTAATATGCCCTAATTTGGTCTGCAACAGCTACATTTACTCACTTGAAGCCTGGTGAAAGAAGGTGTGGGAATGGGACAGTTTTGGTAAGCTGTTGACATTTGTAATGTAAACTATTCTTCTCATCTTCAGGTGAAGTGGAGGGATCCCTGAGCTTTCCACAGATATTCAGCCATCAGCTCAGCTCTGTGTTGGTCAAGAAGCCAATAACATTTCTGCATGGTCCAACAGCCCTACATCATTCACCCCTCACTGGGAGCAACATTGTTGACAGGATTGAGTTCTCTTAGCTTTGACCCCTGCTCATGTATTCACCCTATGACCGTCTTACCCCCCTTACACTGAATTTTTTTATAACATATGGTCTTTCAGCTGTAGGGCTGGAAAGCCAGATGTCCTCGGCTCTTTTGGTCAATACAATCAGTTATGCTGCCAATCACGAGCCCTTCTAACACTGCTACAGAAAATTACAGCAAGTTTGCGTTCGTATCCTTAGTCTAAACCTATTTAGCAGGCCCATAATGTTGCTCTAAAACCATATCTGTGCATTGCCCAGTCATCCACAAACTGCTGTATTGCAGTTGTTAAGTAATGCACAAGCAGTGAAGCAGCTGTCGGAACGTGGCACCGGGTTTGTCTCTCTCAAGCTGAATGACAGACCTTGCCAGGTCATTTAATCAATTTCATACTGATTTAAACTAGATAAAATCAATCATCTTAGCTCATAGATTTGGTAGCTGGAAAGATTGTGTCATCTGCGTTGTAATGCCATACTTTAATAATTTTTGAATTGAAAATTAAAAGAGCCTTTCCAGTGTTCACAATGTGGTAACCCAAGCCCTGCTAAACTGCTGCATGTGAAAAAACTAAAACTAAAACGACCACTTTGTAAACTAAGAGGTTTTATGGAGTGATCGATCAAAATATGAGCCTGAATGGTCAGTGTTCTTCAAAAGTGAGTTAAGATAATTTAATCAATAGCTTGCTAAGCAGGGGAAAAAAATCCATGCAATGTTTAGAGCTGTTAATTTTTTATGTCTGTTTTTTAATAAACCATCTGCTTTCTGTATTTCACAGGCAACCCATGCATTGAGAAATTAAGGAAAAAAAAAAAAAGGAAGATTCATTTGGGAAGTTTCATCCTCACCAAACTCAATATAGACTATATTGACAATGAGAAATAAAAGCATTTACAGTGTTTTGAAGGAAGGTCACAATCTTTGATTTGCATAGTGGATCCTAAGGGTGTGAGGAGAAGGAGGAGATAATAATCTGTCTTATTAGTGTGACTTTTATAAGAGCCAAAATCCATAGCCCTTCATTAAGCAAGGTTTCCTTTTGGGCAAAGGAAATTTTGCCCAGTTTGAAACTTAGAGAACAGCCACTCAGAACCAGGGTGTGCCCTCACTGAAGGCAAAGACATGATGCTGTCCAAAAGGTGTGCAGACATCAGGAGCTGTGTGCTTGTCTAACATTCGAGCACAAAACTGCACTCTTAGGTGTCCGGCCTCATTGCATGTGGTTGGCAGAAGTCACATTTGGATGTTTTAGTTCCCTTTCCAGTGGGAATTTGTGGGGATTTGGGTGCCCCAGAGTGACCTCAGCAACAACCAACAAGGTAAGCCAAGAGCTGAGAACAAACTCTGAGAGTGGTTGCACCTTGAGTCCCCCCTGCCCAGGTGCCTTTCTGCAGGCAAGTGAGATGCCTTCATCCACTTCCCAGGGCCTGGAGGCAGGCACACTGCCCAAGAGTTCTGGATATTTCAGTTCTTTCACAGCTGATACCAGTCCTATGCTGATGCTTTTTACAGTGCCTCTCTCAAGAATACTCAGTGTTTCTGAGGATAAATTTGCACCCGATGATCAGAGCAAAAGCTTTGGCTCTAAACATGTTAGTTCAGAAGCTGAAATTAAAGTTTTCTAACAGTACACAGTAGCTTGAGGTCAGAAGACAATTGTCTAGGAAGTGAGACACCCAAGTTCAATTCCTCCTGCATCCTCTGGGGTTCAAAGACCTGCCTCTCACCTCCTCAGAAAGCACCAGACCAAGAGGCTCTTGGCTGATCTTAGAGGTGACACCTTCACATCTCCTCCTTTTCACTTTTTCCCTGTCCTCCTAAAGTTATGTCATTATGAAGAAAGAAATTGAGTAATTAGAGGAAGACTTAGAAGATCCATGGCCTTTCATTGCAGGGATCAGTGCTTACACCTGAGACAGGTTTCCTCTCCTCTGCTCTGCAAACCCTCCTTCTTCAGGTGATCAATTGTCCCATAATGAGTGTCTAGTTGTCAAGATCCATTTACAATTTTTTTCCAGAAATGGAGATCTGCAGGAGAAACCCAAAGAATAACAGTTTTGCCAGTCATAATTCTTCCCCATATTGCACATCTTACTGGGGAAAGATCCATGCAAGTGACCACATATGATTATGCGGGTGAATTTTTCCTACTAGTGTATTTCATATCTGTTTTCTAGCTTCTCTGACATTTTTTTAACACAACTAACATTTACTTAATATTCTGAACACCTGAATATTAAAATAACTTCACAAACCAGTAAAATATGCTCAAGATTTGTGTTTTGAGTGACATCCCATGACATCAATGAAATGGGAGCTTCCAGGGGGCAGACAGACATGAGTTTCCAAGTCACATATCAGAGCTTGTTCTGCTTTTCCTGTTTAATTTGATACTTATCCTCAATGTGGACTTCATAAAGTCTGTATTGGCTCCTGCATGCTTCATAAAGTCCACATCAGGGGCACGCTCCAGAACAATGCCACACTTTATAAAGTGCAAATTGGCTATGGAAACTTTATTAAGTATACAAACCTGCTATTAATGTCTAATCATTCCCCAACAGATTCACCACACTATTCAAAAACATTGCTTTTCATCATGTTCAGCAGCTTAAAATACTTTTTGCTTTCCAGTTTCAGCATTTTAACATTTCATGAGCCAAATAAAACTAGGAAAGTATCAATTAGGTGAGAATACCTCTGTTGTTTGACTCCATTGGTGCAAATATTCAAACACATGGCTCGGTTTACCTCAAACTGTGCAGGGGATTCCCACCACTGTGGTGTTGGGACAACATCTGTGTAGAATTTGAGGTATATAGATTTTGGTGAGTTAAAGTATATAGATTTTGGTGGGTTAAATCGGGAGCTGGGATTTTTCAAACATGCAGTTGTGTAGTGAGGATGGTAATGTCTGTTTAAAGATTAACATCTAGCACCAGATTCACAAAAGAATGTAAAGCAAATTAAATGTTCTACTCTTAGCACCTTGAAGATACATTTTTTTTTTAATTGGTTGATATTTCTATAACAACTATATGTCATGCAAAAATTTCACAGACTTCCAGACATTTGCTTGTAGCCATGTACAGAAGAACTGCCTTAGTCTAGAAAGAGAGCTGTGCAATGAAAAGAGTTTAGCTTAAATGTGAGTTTCCTCCACCTCAGACAAGTCCTCTGACCCACCTGGTTGTGGAGTAAAAGGGAGAAAGAACACAGTTCCTCCAGGCTAATCTTGTGCTAAGCCCAGTGTGGCAGATACATCTGGAGAATGCAACCACATGTGCCCCTGAAGCCAAGTTAAAAGACTGGCTTCTTCTCATTTTCCATAGTTACAAGCTCTGCTGAGTTGATTGGAATGTTCCAGACTTACTCTAAGTGTCTTCAGAAAGAAACATCCAGATAAATTTGGAAGTCCTAGGAAGAACTGTGTTGCAAATTTCAGCATAGATCCTTTTGAGGTTCCACACAATCTGCTAATGCCTTTTTATGATATATTTTTGGTTGAAATGTTATTATTTGTAAGACTGGATGGTATATGGTGGCACTTTGTGGTTAATGGCATAGAAAATTTTTGGTGTTTGAATATCTGTCAATTCCCTGTAGTTCTGGGTTTCCATTCTATAGGACCATTTTCTATTAATGGCTGTCTGGAGATGTTCCTTTCACGTTGGCTATCAGCATGTAAAGCCATTGTTTGCTGTCTGCTGCTTTTCCCTTCTTCCAGTAGCTCTAAATTATTCTGTTTCTCCTGTCCTAATGTTGAAGACTCGGTGTATTTTCTGTGTGTGGCAGCCACACACATACAGCATCATTCTTTGTGTACAGCCATGGTAGATGTACTCAATTCTGAAGGGCTGATCACAAATATGTTTAAAAGAGAGGAAAACCTCCAGGTGATTTTGAGAACATC
Source organism: Margarornis squamiger (assembly GCA_035222235.1). Classification (NCBI taxonomy): domain Eukaryota; kingdom Metazoa; phylum Chordata; class Aves; order Passeriformes; family Furnariidae; genus Margarornis; species Margarornis squamiger. Next base: position 67,963,727 of record JAWWTY010000123.1, read on the forward strand.
ATCTCACCTGCATCTGCAGTTTTGGGATCCCCAGTACAAGAAAGGCATGGACATACCAGAGGGAGTGAGGAGTCCCCAGGATGCCCAAGGGGCTGGACAACACGAAGTATGAGAAGAAACAGAGAAGGCAAAGGGAGATCTCACTGCTTTGTCCTACAACCTAATGGATGCTTGAGAGAGGACAAACCAATACTGTTCTTGGAGTCCTGTGGTGATGGACTCAAGCTGAAACAGAAGAAATTCTGATAAAATAAAAGAAGAAAGGTTTTCACCATGAGGCGTGTCACTCAGGAGCACGGACCTAGAGAGGTTTTGGAAGCACCAGGAGATATACAATACTCAACAAGTCCCTGTGTAGGCTGATCTAGCTGGACCTTCTCTGAACTCTCTTCTTGGGCTGGATGTTGTCCTTCCAACCCATATAGTTTTCTGGGATTGTAGAAGATGAAAAAAAATATCTTTATTAATTTGATTACCAAGATTACACTGAATACTGTACAGAGAAAAGTGTTTTCTAAACGGAAGAGTTTATGCTCCAAATAAAACAAATCCTTGTGTGTGTATGTGGGGACTGGAGGTGCACTGAGATGCAGTGACTTGCTGAGGTCCTACTGAAATTCAGTGATAGAACAAGAGAAAACCTTGTCTTAGTCTCATTCTTTCCACTGTCACAGTTCAGACCGTGGCGTATGCAGAAAGCATTGTTTGGTTAAGCAGGGTGGAAGGATTGAAAAAGTCAGATGAATGTTTTGGTTTTTTCACTTAGAAAAGATATTTTTGTCTATGACATTTTGCAGCAGTCAAGGAAAAAGTCCCACTTGCAGCATTGTGATATCCAGACAGACACCCTATCAGTGTTACATGAACCTTTTCTGCTGAAGATGCAAAAAACCTCTTTCTATTTTGGTAATTTCCTCTGATTACTCCAGACCAGTTCTGGGCAGTGGGCTCCTGGTCAGTTTTCTGTGAAATCCCTAAATGGGTGTATTTGAGCACTTCCAGTGTTACAGCTTGTGAGAATGAGTTTGTTTGCAAAAGTTATTTGAACAAAGTAGCTCTCTCTGTATTGTCTCTCCATGGGCCACAAATTAAAATATAGTGAGAATATTGAATAACTAATTTCCAAGGAGATTCACAGTGGCTTGCAAAAAAAGAAAATAAAAAATGACCCCTTTACATATATGATGCATTCTGATTTCCCTCCTGCTCCCCCCCCTCACCGCCTTTAATAATTAGAAACATGATTTCACTGATACACTTTACAAAATCATTCTGGGGATTCATGAATTTAAAAAAAAAAAAAAAACAAACAAAAACTAGATGTGAATAATTCATACTTAAATAGCTCTGGGCCAAGATATTGCTTCAGTATTTCCAAGTATGCAGGTTTTATTATTCTCTTAAAGTATGAATAAAAACAAGGTTGTTTTATCACACTTGGACTAATCAATGATATGCCTGAAGCACAGTTGGCAGTAAATGATCCGTTTTAGTTTAAAACATTATTTAAATCGATGTGTATTGTAAGGGAGTCATAAAAATCTTCAAATTAAAGGCTTTTGAGCCATAAAAACAAGTAATATATTTAAGGGTTTTTTAAGGCAGTAATGTTTCCAAGTAAATAGGAGATGGGCCAAGCAGCTCCCTCTGAATTACCCTTCATCAGGTTTTCACACCCTATTAAGGTAACCTCCATGAAGTATCTTTACATTACACTTCATGATGTAATTTGAATGCATTAGAATTAATTTGCCAATAAACTTCAGGGAAAATATGGAATATGCTAGCCCCAAAAACTTATGAACTCTCTCGGTTTAGCTTGGGTCACACACAAGAGGGTTTCCCATGTAGAGTTTGCAGGCAAAAAATGACCCCTGCAACTACAATGCTTTATTCAGGAGTGAGCTCTTAGCCCAGGGGGGCAGAGCTGGGGGTCTGTGCTCTGGATTCAGGGGTTTTAGTTTGCTCCATCCACTGAGTCACTGATGGGTCTGTACAACTTCTTAAAAACCAACTCTTTACCACCACCCAGGCAAGTTCCTCCATGGCTTTCTTAGCCAGCCAGCTTTCAGCAAAGAGTGTTGTGGTGCCAGCCAGCCTCTGAATCCTGTCCCCTGTCTAAAGCATGGGCTGCTTGTGGCAGAAGATCCAGAGCTGCCCCTTGGCTGTATGGATGAGTTTTAGGCAATGCAAACTCACTCAATGGCATCAGAGGGGTTGGAGGTGTGAAATAAGATTTGCAGGGCAGAGCCCTTTAGGACAAGGATTTTTGCTTTGTTCAGTTGTTTTATGTGAATGTTTAAGATTGTTTCTAATCTCTTCCACCCTCCTTTGATGTTGAGGGTCCAACATGGCAGCCAGGGAATCACCCGAGAACGCGGAGGAGAGAGGTTGTAAATTTTTCCCATTCTTTACTTCCAGCTCTCCTTCCCATTGCTGGCAGCTTTGCTGTCTGCAGTTCTAAAGAACCTCTTGGTGCAGGTTTTAGTTCAAAGGCAGTAGATGTTCCATATGCGTCACGTCAGACATGCTGTGTTGGGGCTTGGAGACCATCCACTGAAGGCGAGACTTCCAGTGTTTCGTGCCTTTGATTACAGGCAATGAGAGTGAATGGAAATACTGACAACAGGAGGCATTTCATAGTGGAAAAACCTGGCATGTGATATCTCAGATTCTTCATAATTATTATTTCCTTTTAAAAAGTTATGTAGAATATATGAGCTAAGTAAAACAAGAGCTGAGTTCTTCTAATCCTCAGCATTTTACGCAAACTAACTGGGAAAAAAACCCAGCTCAGCAAGAAAACTTTCTCACTAAGTAGGACCAGAAGTGTATGCGTCCAAATACCAGGAGAAAAAATTCCATTTTGTAGGATTTCCATACATTACTGGAATGAAAACGCAGAGATCCTCAAAACCAGGTCTATTCTGACAACATTTCTGATTTATTCACAGACCCAAGAGGGCTACATCACCAGAGTGAAGCTGGAAGTCTCTCTTCCTACAGTACATTTCCTGCAGTGCTCTTACAGCACGACCTATTCCCGTGGCATTGAGGTCTTGCAGACTCCTGTTTGCAAATGGAGATAGCAAAGACATGGCAAAGCTTTCTGGCAGTTTTTACCTCTGTGTTTGAGAGCCACCTCTGATAGCCTCAAAGCCTAAATTTCATCAGGGCCAAAGTGCTCGGGGCTGAGCTCACCAAACCAAACAAGAAGAAGCTGAGCCATCCCACAGCTCTCTGAGGGTGCTGTAATTTCCCAGCTTCCCTGTTTGCCCAAGGTCCCACAGGAGCTGCTGGTAGAATAGGCAGCTGAGACTCAAAGGAAATGATGCTGCCTTGGGTCTGGAAGGTCTGGAAGTTGAGAACAGCTAAACTTTGAGTGATGAGGTGAGAGACACTTGCAGTCACCCACTCTACTGTTTTCTAGGATGGAATTTTGTTCACTGCCTGTCATTTCACCAACAGGTTTAGGAAGCTGTAAGGCCAAATTTTACTACATTTGTAAGGTTTTTTTCCTCCTGCTGAAGGGAAGAAGAGAAGAGAAGGCAGGAGGTGTTACACACAACATTTGTAAGGGTCCATGAGGCGAGGATCCTGGCTTTTGGTCAGGTCAGAGGGAAGTGTCAAAGATGCAGCCGGTGTGAGTGCCTCCTGGCCAGTCTCACCTTGGTTTCTCTTCAGGTTTCTTCTCCTATCCCAACTCTAGCAGAGCACTTTCTGATTTTACATTTACAGTCCCCTCACTTAGAGGATGCTTTGGGGTTTATTTTGCATGATAATATGTTTAAAAATAAATAAATCTGTGTGATCAGAGTAGAGAGCTGATTCTCTTATCCATTTTCTTGTTCCTCTGGCAGAAAAACCTTGGCACTATCTTGAAGGAACATATTATGTTTCCAGTGAAAAGAAATAATTCCAGTCATTCTCAAGTAATCCCTCTTATCCACTACTGCATTAATACTACAGGTCCTTAAAAAGAAACCCATCTAACTTTTTTGGCTAAAATGGAGTCCCTGAATAAGGAGGCAGGAAATTAGTGATTTATTTTTTTTACTTTGGATTGTAGGGGAAGATATCTCCTCACACTCACTGCCAGAAGTCCTGAGAAAAAAAATTCAAATTAATAAATAGCATCATTCTTATTTTCAGAAATATTTAGCTGTAAAGAAAGACCAGTTGTAGAATCTTTAGAGTAAAAAGTTTAAAATGGAAAGTCTGACACATTCTTAAGCTATAATAACACAAATGAGATCACTATAATTTTCAGTTCTGATTATAGGTTATAAAATCCCTGCCAAATATGCATATATTCACTACCCTGCAAAATACAATCTGCAAAAGAAATATGGAGAACTACTGAAGGAAAGTACAGGCAGCTGTAAGTGCAGAAGATATAATGATAAAGCCAAACCTAAAATCAAGACACTGTTGATAACTAGTCAGAGAAATTTCACTCATACCCTATCAAATTGAATTTAATCACTGACAATTTCCATTATCTAAGAACACAGTGATTTATTTGCAGACGTTCTAAGACAAAAAGCTTTTATAAGATGGGATTAATTTTGAGAACATAAGTACTAAACAAAAAAGAAATTATAGGGGTGTTATATCCAAACTGCATAATATAAACCATGGAAATTCAGACTCAAGGTTACATCAAGGAGAAAAAGACAGGTTCTAAAAACTGCATGTGGAAATACTCCTTAGTTTTGCTCACATGAAAATTAATAATTTTTCTCATTTGGAAAAGAGGTATTTTGTTGACAATGCAGTTCAGAACACTAGGATTAAACACAGATAAAGACAAACTAGGGAGATCTGGTTTAGCACAAATGCAGAACAACTGCTGGAGATAATATAAATATAATATCCATCCCTTCCTATTGAGGTAGATGACTGTAAGACTGCAAAATGGGTGAAGAAATGGACCTTTTCCCACAAGTGTTTGTATTTCTTTGTAGTTGAGTGTAGCTGGAGTTTCCAAGAGATTTGTTGAGACACAAAAATTAAAACATGGAGCTCTTAAAAGAGAGAGACCTGTCCTCTTCATAGGCAGGAAGATCACTGTGAACTGCTAAGACAAATTTACTTAAATTGAGGCAAATAATCTTGCCAATGTAATAAGACCTACGACAAAATATAAGGAGGGAAAGTGTTCTGATGTGAATGAACAGAAATTAAGGGTTTAAAATGCAGGAATTATATTATTTTCAGCAAAATTCTCTCTGGATTGAAACTGTCCCTGACATGGTCTTGCATGCTTGAGTTTCCTCAAGACTGACACATTTGCATTTCATATTTTTATTCTGTCAGTTCGCAATTTCATTTCAGTTTGTATTGGCTTAGCAATGAACATCCTTAAAAAGAGATAACTGCAGGAATGTGGGCATAGGAATGTGACTCATAATGTTTAGGGCATTGTAGCTTCTCTGCCTAAGCCAAGGAACTACGCTGCTGAACCATTGCCTCTGTATTGGTGGGCTTCCTGATTAGAGTAATCAATAGAAAATACAGACCTGACAATTATATGAGGACCATTTGAGCTGTGGTCAGCCATGTTTTCCTATGTGATAGCTGTGTTGAGTTTTGTATAACTGAATTGAAATTATTAAGGACTCTGTGGGGTGATTTTCCATGTGTAGGTTCTGCACAGGGTGTGTTTTTCACTGATATGAATTCCTCTTCCTGAACCTTCCCCCACCCTAAAAGCCCATTTCCAAAATTTCCATTTCCCCTTCCTCCATGGCTGACTGAGACTGCTTATGGCTTGTGAATGCTGTTTGTAGAGGCACAAAACACTGAAATTCATAAGCAAAATATGTGTTCTAATAGCTGCAATTACTGAAGAACTGGAAGCCTTGGTGGGCCTCTTCAGCTGGAAGTTTTAGAAGTTTCCAAATAGTCAAGTTAACCTCAAAATGTTGTGTCTGATGGGTAAATAGATCTCACCATTTTACAGGGTAAAAGAGAAGTACCAAGGGAAAAAATGTCATGATTCTGAATTTGGGCACTTGAGAGGTTATTTTGGCACTTAAGGAGGCATGCTTTCTTGTTTCTTTTTGGAAGCAGAATTGGGCTTGTTGCTCCAGCACACTTCATTAACAAGCTCCTCAGATTTTCATTGGAAGGAGAGGATGCCTGCCAGATGCCAGCAGAAAGGCGTCTGATTTATTTTACTCAATGTGAGCGTTGCTGTTTAATATCAGACCTTCGAGAAGTCCTGAAGTGAATTGCCCAAGGTCATGCAATGCCTGTGGGAAAGACGTCAAGTGTTTTGACTCGCTCTCCTCGCTCTGTAACACCACGAGCTCAGCCAGTCGCTGCTGTTCAGGAGCCAGAAGGTCATGCACAGAGAAATTTCCTCCTGAAGGAACCCACCAAAAAATGAAATGCACACACAGACCTGGAGACTGGGCTTTTTGGTATTCAATGGCCAGCCTTGAGGCTGCAAGGTCCTTCGTAAAAGGGTTGCAATTCCAGAAACGCCTCAGCATTTGATTGGCATAGAACCTTTAGTGACCCACTTTTTCAACACATGAAAGTGCTGGAGAAGCCCAGACCTCTTCATCTTGCCTTTAAAATAGTAGTTTGGGGGAACACTCTATTTTAACTTTTTGTCTTTCTCATTTTTCAGAAAGAAGAATTGGAGATGTATTAGTTCTGTATCCGTGACCAATGTGTAACACACACACACTTTGCTCTCTCTAATGTGCTGTGTAACCTACGGAATAGGCTTGTTTCCTGAACACAACTGTAAAAAGTGTCCTCCCAGACCTCTGCTGGTGATGATACACACACAAGGTTTCTCCTCTTTCCTTTGGGCAGCAGAGAAGGGAAAGGAAGAGTTCAAAGTGAAGAACAAGGGATTTCATGAGGGGCAGGTGATGCCCCAGACCCATATGCAATGCAGAAAGGTGGCTGGGGTAGGGTGGAGATGTCTCCTGTGCATGGCAGAGTATCAACCTGGGCTACTGTCCCAGCTGGAGGAGCTCTGGGCAGCATGCTGTGAAGTTGTTTAATCTGGACTTGGAGGTGATCCTAAGGTCAGTTGTAAACACCAAGGGAAGCTTATCATCCCTGCATTTATGATTTCATTAGGCTGTAATCAGCTGAACAAGGGCAGAGTCTTCTATGAAACAGAAAAAGTCTTCTGGTTATTAGATTTGGGGCATTAAAGCAGAGAGCTTGCATATGGGCCACAGAACTTTATCTCTTGGTCTGAAAGGAAAAGTCTGCTACTCCCAGAGACCCACCAGCTGGGCATGTCAGCTGGGGCACCCCATTCCTTGCTCTGGCAGCAAAAATAGCTGCGGGAGGCAAGAAATGCCAACCTTTAGATCTGGGCAACCTGTGAACAGCCAGTGCTGAGCCAGTCTGGAGGGAGAGGTGTGAAAAGCTTTCAGACCAAGCTCCCCAAAAGCCGGACCTCTGCTATTAATCTCTCATGCATTGTCTCTACTGGGGACTCAGTGATGAACACTCATGTGATTTTTAAATTATCATTACATTTGAAAAAATGTTGTAATTAGTTGAAGTTCCTGTGCATTCTAGAAAGATTAAGTCTAACATCAGACTATCACCTCCAAAAGCTGTGTGCAGTGGAGAGTTGCTCTTGGCATGGCTCAGTTTTGTGTTTGGACTCATTCCAATGAATTCAGGAGGGGAGACCAGGGATCATCTCAAGGATACTTGACAGAATTATCAAAAGATTTAAAAAAAAAAAAAAAAAGGTGTTCAGTTCTGAATAAAAAAAATTAAGAAAAGGGATAAGAGTGTTTTTTTCATCTTGGAAAATGAGGAGGGAAATGGTTTAGAGTGGAGTTTCTGAGACAGGCAAGACAGGCTCAGCTTACCAAGTTAGTTTTGGAGGATGATCCTGAACGGTAACACTCAGGAAATGAACTTCTGCTGCATTTGGTCTCAGCTTGCCCATTTGGATGCCGGGGGAAAACCCAAATGACAGCTAGGGGAGGAGACTGGATTCTGGGCTCTCTGCAGGACTGGTTTCCAACTTACTCGTCATGTATCTCACTGTTGCTTCACTGAGATGGAACTGTATCATCTTTAAGCTGTCTGATGGTAAGAATTGTTAGAAATTAATCTCAGAAGCACAAAGAACCTTTCTTTCTTGTCCTTATGGGAGGAATGAATGCCAGTAAAATGATTTATAAGAATAAAGTCTTCAGGTGTTTCTGCTCCTGCTAATGCCTAAACAATGTCCCACCACAGTGCAAGGATCTGTTTGGGGTTCATTTCAGGCACCACAACGTGATGGTGTATCTTTCTAACTACATAAATGTAAGAACATAATTTGCTGTGCTAGGTGATGGCCAGCACCTCCTTGGCAAAGTGTATATGGTGGGGAAACATCCTAAAAACTGAGTAACTTCAGTCCATCTCAGTTCACACCAGCAGAGTCCTGCACTATTGGCAGCAGTTGCTGCTGCCAATTCTTTCTTTACCCACCAAATTCTTGCTAAAATAAAACTTGTACTTAAGTAGAACTCTCTGGACTCTAGTTGCTCTCCAAAGTCACTGTGAGAGTTGCCCAGCTCGGTCCACTGTATCACACAGCCTTTATTTAGCTCCTGCCAAAATTAACTGGGTTTAATTTTCTGCAAATCACATCTGAGTTTTCTGGGGCTGTAGTTCTTTACACTTTTTCCAAATTCTTGGTCTGCACTGGGCTTTGTTACCAAGAAAAAGGAGACAGATGTTAGATGAAAGGTATTCTGCAGAAAAAAATACTGGAAGTACAATGGATATCAAAAGATGAGAGAGCATTTTGGAGAGCAACTGGGCAACTGAACTCAAGAATGATACAATCCTACAAAACAAAAAAGTACCTTCTGTTTTCAGTTATCAAGAAACAAACCCGTAAAATTTCTTTTGAACTTTTTTTGTCTTTTATACTTAGAGGTGCTATGTTTAGGGGAGGAAGGAAGAAGCAATTTTATGTAGCCTCCAGCAAGGTGCCATGTTTTGCATACAATACTTTCCTGTTCATTCTTCTTTGCATATTTTGGGTTTTTATGTGTTATTTTTGGGTTGCTCATCCAAATGATTTGAAAGGAAATATTCTCCAGCAAATCTCAGCTGTGCCTCCAGTTCCTAGCATTTTAAAAAGAAAGATCCTCTGTCTTGTGTATTTACATAAAGCTTGAATGCCAGATTTGGGAGATGTAATAAAAATATGCTTTTCTGGGATTTGTTCTTAAGGAAAGAGAATTCCCCATGACCAAAAATACCCCAGTAATAAGCATTTGCTCTGTGCTGGCACCACTGTGAGCTTAAATTATGAGCTTGCCCCATTTGTAGCCAGTTTCCCCTCTTTAAATGCACAGTTAAGTCATTTGTAAATATCATAACTAAATCTGGAAGTGTAATTTAGTGACTCTATTTGAGGATTAAGGGGAAGAATAACATTACTTAGAACCATATGCAATCTTCTCTGCTTTGTTTAATTTAGTTTAGTATATGCAAGCCTTATCTTATAGTCATTCTTCACTCCAGCTCACTTGATTATATTAAATTGATATATTTGCAATGCTGTTGATAATGCTATCAAGAAAAAAATTTGCTAAATGTTTATTTCTTTACAAAATAAAATGTATATACTGTGACGTGCAGGGACAAAACATTGGTGACATGGGCTTATTGTCCTTAGAAAGAAAAAACTTTGCTCAATTATACCGTCTGTTTTCCAAGCAGAGAAGATTTAAAACTGTAGAGGGAAGGTGTTGGACTTTACACTTGACCATACTAGATGGCTTTATGAAACACTTGGAGAAATACTCTGGTTTCCTTTGCCAAGAATGCCAAAGAATGGAAATTCTCTACTGAATAGTCTGTGTCATGGTCTTTAGTTCATTGAGATGCTATTCATGCAATTTCTTCTGTGGGACTACCTCCCAGGTTCTGTGGGTACCTGGAGTTTGATTATTGAGCCACAGTGACAATTGCTGATTAATTTGTACATCTTATTATTAATTTCAAGCCTCTCAAACTTTATGCTTGCTGGTTTCACCTTGTGATCCCTTATGGTAGCTGAACTCACACTTTATTTTCTGCAGACATATGGATAGTGAAATTACTCTAAAGTTCTGAGTATCTGCTTTTGAAGGTATTCTGACTCCTTCTTGAATCAGCCTTAATTTTTAGCCTTACTTTGTTGGGGTTTTTTCCTATGAAAGCCTGCCCATTTCCATAAGAACATATTGTGCTGTCAGCAAACATAATTCTTTGTCATATACTTGGAAGGACATGGGGCAGAACTGTTGTCTGGCGTAAATACTCACAATTCTGTTGATTGTGTAGTGCCATTGAGCCTGGAGTGAAACTTTGCAGAGACCACCTTCACTCATTGCTCAGTGTGAAGTGGAGACAGGCACACAAAAGGAAGTGCCTGAAGGATTACTGTGAACTGGGCAGAGCAAGGACATCTCCTAAAATAGCGGAGTCTCATGTCATCGACAGCCAGCTTTGGAAAATCTGAGAGTTAGGTGGAAGAAGACTTTGAAAATCAGGCACTGGAGCTCAGCAGAGCTGACACAAAGCTGTTCGCAGCATTCCTTACCTCCCAAACTGCTCCTTTAGTGGTCTAATCCAATGCCCAGAAACAAACACCCGCACACAAAAAAATCCTCTGGCACAGCAGGGGCTGAGGAGCAGAAATAGCTGTGTCTCAGTTACAAGAAGGATAGATCCTCAGCCAGCAATGGCCCCCAACCCAGAAGACAAATTAAATGCAGAGAGACAGAAATGAAAAAGAGAGAACAGTGCTTCATTAGGGGGAAAAAAAGATCAACCATCAAACAACAGCTTTGAGAAAAATGACTGGGAAACAAACACACACACACACACACATTGGTACATGGGCCCAGTCTCATGGTAAAACAAGAAATATGTATAAAAAATAGTTTATTAGAAAGCTTCAGCCCAACCCAAGTCCAGTTATCAGGTGACCATTTTCCACAGCAACATTAAACAGAGATTCATTATTCTAAAATCCTTGATTTTCCTTATTGTTTCCTGTGAGATCTTCACCTGTCCTACATTAAAACTGGCAGGAGAACTCATGCCTAAACCTGCACTTCAGCCTAATGTTTTTAAGAATCTTTATTATCACTGCAAAGGGCAGAAACATGATATAGAAAAAGGCCATGCACCTCGTTCTTGAGTCAGGAGAACTGCAATCAGGACTCTTATAACTTTGCTGTGTCTAGAAAGCAGAAGTGCCTCAGTTGAGAGGCACTGGTTATTGTGCAGTTAGCACCAGCAGTTACACTCTTACAACATGTGGAAAGCGTGGAAAATATCAGGGTGAATGATCTGGTATTCAAAACAAAATTTAGTTTTAATTAAATTTAATGTTGACAATAGAAGTTAATTGTTCCACTGGCCACAGAACTGAGGAGTACATTGTAAGGACATCTAATCACAGCAGTTCTCACTCTGGAACTGGCATACGGGAAGCATTTGTCGACATGCAATTAGAACTCCATCCAACCCTCATTGAAGTCAACTTTCCATTGATTTTAACAAGGAATACATTAAACTCTGGACACCACAGTTCACCATAATGTGGTATGTCTACTTTTAAAATTTGGCAACAGATCAAATCCTCTAATTTAGCTTGCACATTTGCTCCAGGGAGTGACCTTAGCTATATTATGTGGTATGACAGCTACAAAACAGCTGCTATCAGCTCTGAAGAATGGGAGTTTTATAAGCTGGGAAAACAGTTTGTCATGATGGATTGTTATATTGACGTAGATACAAGTTCAGGAAACATGGCAAAAAGATAATTGCCCAATAAAAAGAGCATCGTAATTCTTTGTTTACCTACCTGTGCAACAAAGCAGCAGTTTCAATGACTGAATAGATACTCAGAGGAAACTTTTCAAAGCTGTTCGTATGACATAAAAGTTCAAAGGCAAGTCTTTGAGGATTTTTATATTCCTCATCCTTGTAGTAATTGATATCTCTGTAATCAAAAGATACATCAATTATTCTAATCAACAGGAAGATATCTCTTTCATAATCTTAATGTAGTCAAAGTTTAAAAAATTAACTAGTTTCAATAAAAACACTAAGTGTGCAATCCACATCTCTGCAAATGTAACAACTGAATTTGGGAGTTCCTTGCAGATTTTCTGTAGGATTGGCTGCTCTTCCAAGCTCACCTCCTAAGCCACTGCTCGTCATACTTTGATGCATGGAAATAGTTATCTGCATAAAAAATGGCTTTTCCCCCTCCCTAGGCCACCTACAACTACATCTTTCAGAAAGTCACGGTGTTTTTGCAGCACTCGAACATCTGCTGTGTGACTGACACTAGCTGCCTACATAATTTGATTAATGCTATTCAGTAGTGATATTTTGGCACATGTTCTCTCTGCCCATTAAAACGGCAATGGCTGGAGACAGCGGCCACAAGGCTGATCAACAGGAAAGGGGCACAGCACAGGTGTCTCCAGCTGAGCCAGTTGTAAGGGCTTTTTTATAGCCAGTGGGGAGAAATGGGCACTTTTAGGTTGTGATTCAGCTCACCCTAGAATAGACATCTAAAACAAGGCAGATGAACTCTGTCTTAAAACTCTGTAGTGACATGAAAGAAACTGAAGGTGACTGGCTTTGATACAAGTGTTCACACTACATATACACAGTTAAGTGAGATGGATCTTGTCCTGCTGGAAGGATGTTGACCTGGCAGCACTTAGCATGTCCCTCCCATGAACAACCAACAGCAGCACAGGATTGCTATGTAAAATATCGTGTCTAGTATTTTTCATACAGGGAGAAAATTTAACTTATTTTCTGGCCTCATGATCTGCTGTAGTTTTGAGTCATCAAAAAAAAAAAATCTCCCTTTTAAAATGGGCATTTCTGAATTTATAAGAAAAAGTGCATTATTAAGTCATCATCTGTAAAAATTATCCCTGTAAATTAGAATAACACTATAAATAAGGATATAAATGGAAATAAGGATACAAATGGAAATAAGGATAACAATCACAATTGCTGCTGTGTCTTTAAAAGACTTATTTACCTAAACCCCAAATAATTTAAAGCAAATAATTTAAAGGTCATCTCAAGGACTAGGTAATTAATGTAGAATTAGCAGTTTAGTCTTATCTCGGTGTGTGCTGACTGGTGATGAATGTGTTCTTACTTTATAGTCACATTGCAGAAAAAAACCCGTGTGTGCTGAAGTCCAAGCTGCTGCCCTGGGCACTAACAGGGTCTGGAGAGGGGAGTTTAGAGCTGGTTTGGGGGCCTCTGTGCTATCCCTTAGTTATAATGAGGCATAGAGGGACTGTGAAGAAGAAAGGGTGTGCCCAAATGGGAAAGGTGTCCCAAATATGTACTTTTCACAGAGAGGTCTCAAATGCTGAATGATGTTACTTGAAAATAAAAAATAATAATAATAATAATAATAAAAAAAACCAGAAAACAACAACAAACCACCAGAAGAGAAATATTCTTGAGGCATTAAAACTTGATTGGAATAAACCCCTTTTTGCTAATAACAATCAGCTGTTAGTCGGTCTCTTGTGAAAGCACAGAGGGAACAGATTTGTGATTACTGGGGACAGTCAGTGAGAATTATGCAAAAAGTCCTGTCTTTAAGTGCAGAACGAGTGATCACATTTGAGCATAGTGGGATGAAGTGTTTCTTACTCACATTAGTTTCAGCTCTTTATAGCAGCACATCTTGAAAACAACCATACTGTGCTCATCAAGAGTCAAACTTCATCTACCTACTGGTGGGTTGGGTTGGCCTGATATGGGTGGACTCTATGAATAAATTACCATCCATGCTCAGTTCAAGAGCACTTTGAAGTTCAAACCATACATAGTTCTCTGATTTATAGGTGGAAGATGAATTTGAGCTTGAGAATGGGCTCCAGTCACATCTGGCTGTCATTGCCACTGCGAATGTGCTTCACGGTGTGGTTGGTACCCCAATGCTCACAAGGATTTCCCAAGGCTTGCCTCACTGCCCTGGGGTTTGGGCTTTGCTTCTAGACATTGCCCTGCCATCTGATGAGCAGGAGGTGTCTGCACATGAGAAATGGTAGCAGCTAAATGAGCTTTTCAGGGGTTAATGGTATTTTTAATAGACCTGCCTCCTGTCTAGGTGCCTGGGAAGAAAAATCTCCAGGAACTCAAATGGAATTGAAAGGGTGATCCCAGAGAAGGGAATAGAAAGATCTAATTAATAGATTGTAAAGCTAAAAAACACTACTGTGACCATCTGATCCTGTGTAGCAGCGGTCATAGGTCTTCCATGAATTAATTCATACTTAAACTTGATTTTTCTTTTTAAAAGCCATCCAAGGCTGATATATAAGTTGCTAGTGACGGAAAACCTTACAGAGACTTTTAAGATGTGTCAGTGATTAATTTTCATTATTAAAAAAAAAAAAAAAAGAAGAAAAGGAAAAAGAAAAAAAAGTCATAGCTTTATTTTTGGTCTAAATTAGTCTGATTTCATGAATTTCAATTGTGAGTTGTTACAGAACATATTGAGTCAATTTCCATTCTTTTGTTCTTCTTCCAACAAAAGATATGGTTCTGTTTTCCTTGGAACGTTATTTTAAGGTTACTGAGAAAGAGAAAATGAGAGGGAGAGAAAGGAAGAAAGGATGAAAAAGGAAGAAAGGAAGCAAGAAAGAAAAAGAAACAGAAAGCTAGCTGGTGGTCAGTGCCAGTATGAGACTGGGGATTTCTTGCTCTGACACTCTCCACTTCCCCAGGCTGACAGCAATAATTCAGAGCCACATTTTGGAAAGATGTTAAGCACTTCTCAATGCAGAGAACACTCAGCAGCTCCTCTGCATCCAGATCCTTGTATTTCTCATGGATCTAGGCACTTCTGAAGACCCAGTAATAATGCTTTAGTGCTGGGCAGTTCCCCTCCTGTCTTCCCCCTGCAACTTTTAATTTTTCAATGGATGAGCTCAGGTGGGACTAAATTGTTCCAGTGAGGTTTGCTCATTTCCTCTCTCTTTCTCATTTCCTCCTTTCCCCTTTTTCTGTTTTTTCCCCTCTCTTTCTTTCTTTTGAGAAGAAAAACCTTGCTCCTGGATTTGAAGAATTCATTTTTTGATTCTCTTAAATGAAGCTCCAGTCCTTCTAGGGAGAAATTAGGGCTGCAACACTTAATATTTATGTAATATTTAATAAGAGACTTCATGATTCTAAGAAACACTTCTTTGAATAATTTGACACTATATTTTCCACTTTAAATACCAGAACTGAATCTGAAATGCAAAAGTTTGTGGGACAACTAGATGGTAGAAATTCGCAGAAAAAAAGAAAAAAGAGAATTTTGATAGGAAATATAGAAAGTATTTAAAACAAAAAGACTTTACTATGGATCTGGTAAAGACCCAACATGAACAGGGATTGGAAAGTGAGATAATTTCTTATTTTTGACTCTTCAATTTTCAATCTGAAGGAAATGCTGATTTTATAGCTTTTAGCTTACTTGTTTCATTTGACTGAGTTATACTACAATGACAAAAATAAGGAAAAGGATGTTTCAGCTTTTATTTCGGCCAGCTCTTGCTGTGAATCACCTTAGACCACGGAGCAGAACAAAGTACTGACTTTTGACTGCTCAGGTAAACCAAAAAGAGTGAACCTGTGCTGTTTCTTGTCATTTATTTTAAACACAAGCAAGATTTAGGGTTATTTTATGGAGAAACTTTGTGAGCCCAACTATCAGTTCCCTGTGTACTCAGAGATACCTGAAGTCCTGCCTAATTTTCTTAATCCTTCTTGATTACGCAGGAAAAGGTCTTGTTTTTCTTTAATGGGAGACTTGCTGGGAATCAGCTTCAGGATGAAGGTCTGTCTTTTCATTCAGCTCTCAGCTGGAGTCCAGTTGACTAATACTGCAAGACAGTATTAATACTTTGCTGTCAGAGCTTGTCAATCCAGAGAAAGCAAGTCTGACTCACTGGAAAATATCCCCATGAGAGAGAGACTTTCACAACTGCCTATCCGAATGCATGGAAAGATAAATGCTAGGGTTCAGACTTTCCCTCCAGAGACTGTTCTTCAGGAAAAGTCAAAACAGACACATGCTCGGAGTAGGCTCAATAGATTTTACAAGATATGACATAAACGACAAAGAATTTCGAGCAGTGGTTCTCTTGCAGACAGATTTATGTAAGATTGAGGGTTTGAGGATTAAACTCTCTGTTGGCTGGTGTGAGACAACCTGATTATTCTGTCCAGCTGGAAAAGAGACCAGTAGCAAGGTCCATCTCGAGAAAATGAATCTGTTTAAATGGTGCAATCCTGTCTTCAGCTGGAAGTGCCGGGGTGACACTGAACATAAACACTCATGGATTGTGGTTTGCACTGATACCCTGAAGCGAACAAGAGGCGTGAGGAAAATGGTACCGGGTGTTAAATTCATCACCTCAGAAATGGAACAAAGTGAACAAAAAGTAAATGGAAGGGATGACTTTGCATAGCAGGGAGCTACGCAGCTGCAGGCCTTCAGCAAAATTCATCCAGTATGTGACATGAAGATTAATGCTACATTTAACTCAAATATTTTTTATATAAAAATACGGTGGGATGCACTGCTGGTTTTTATTTTTTGTTTTCACTGGAACTCACACAGCCAAGCAGATCTCTGCTGGCATCTAGAATATTCGTGTGGAGAAGAAGGGGGATGGAAGGATAAGACGGGAAAAATTATGTGAGTAAAAATAAAAGGGGAAAAAATCTGGTATAATGGCATTTTAAAAAGATGCAGATGAAACTCAGCTTCAGATGACATGTCTTTTTTTAAAAAAAATAAAAATAAATTATTTAAACAAAACCACCTTAAAAACATGAATTAATCCTTTGTACAACTTTTTTAAAATGTCACCTGACAGAATGTCTGAAGCATTATTAATTCATGCACACAGAACCAGAAGATGCTAAAGAGAAACACATTTTCTTAAAAGTGATGCTGAAGGTCATGTCCTGAATGTATTTCTACATTAGTTTCTTTCTAGCACAACAGTGGGCAGAACTGACTCCGATCAGTATTGGGATGTTGATATTGATAAGTCCTGCCTAATTTTTGCTTCAGTCAGTAGTCCTGGTGGTTCCTGTGTGCCTGCCCACAGTGGTGGAGGGGAGTGAATCTGTTGTCCTGCTCCAAACCATGCAGCTCCCCAAAGACAGCTGTAATTGTTCTCCCTGATGTTCCTGCTCCCACACATCCCCCAGTAAGGACTGCTTCTCTAAGGAGCAACCTGAGAGCAGCACCATCACTGTGATGCAACGTGGACACAGCCTTTTCCCTGGCTTGTTTCCATTGTGGCCATGGTAAAGATACAGTGCCTGGTCCCATTTACCCTGCCTCAGCCTGTCCCTCTTTGTCCCAGGTGTGTTTCCATTTGGCCACCTCCCTTTACCCCCTAAGACAAGCAAGAATTGATGGAAGAGTTGAACTGCTTTTGGATTAACTTTTACAGTAATCATATCTGCTGTTGTTTTGAGGGGCTTAAAGTTACCTCTAAATACCACTGTTCCCCTAGGCACAACCATATTTCTAAGGCTGGGAGGGCAGCCTAAACCCCAGAATTTTCACTCACTACTGCTGGGATTGGAGTGTCCTAATGATTTGGAAAAGGGAGATGTCCCCAGGTCAACTTCTCTGTACAACAGGGAAATGTAATGTGCAGGATTTCCTCCATGTACTTATCTGGAGGGGAAAGATCTGGAACAACTATAATGAGTAATTTTTCTTAGGAAAAGGATTTAAGGACCTTAATTAAAATGTTTTCCTTTTACCTACTGCCCTTCACCAATAAACCCCAAAGCCCACAGTGAAAAAATATTGGTATTATTATCTGCATTTTATAATGCAGATATCAAGGTCATACAGGCAGGAGTCTTCAATTTCTTTAGCTGGAGTTTAGGACTGCATTGCTTCAGAGAACTGGGGCCAGCAATATGTAACTAAGGCCAAAGGCAAGACACAAGCTGTTTTAGGTTTATAATAAAAATTTCCTGATTTTCAACCCTTTGCTCATTCCACTCAACCATGTTTGCTCTCTGAAGTGCTAGTGGTGCGGAAGGAAGATGCTTTATGATCCTTGATGACTATAATGTAACATATAAAGCTCTAGGGTGCTTTCAAACTCACAGTGATCTTGTGGGGTGGAAAATTAATCATGCTGCAGCTACTAGGAGAATATATTTTTTTTTTTACATTAGCTGCTTGGGTCTTTTTCCAAACCAGAAGATGATAAAGCACTCCCCACTACTGGATGAAAACAAAAGACAGTGTCATCAACACAAGCAGTAAAATAAGCTGAATAAGCTTCTTTGGACTCCTGATTACTAAAGTAATTCTTTTACAATTATTTTTGGCTCTAGAAATAAGAACCATTTTCAAAATAAACAGATTTTTTTTTTAAATGCCCCAGTCAGATTGTTAAAAAAGTTGGATCTCAAATCCCTGATCTACTCTGCCAAACTTAGCTGCCAGTCTCCCTTACTACAGAATATACCAATATTCTGTGCAAATGTATAGACAGTTAAACTTTTGGAAAGTGGGTAGAAATTGTTCCCTGCAGTCAAAATGTATCAGTAGATGCAGCTTAAATAAAACACAGACAGTGGTTTGAGGTTTTCTGAGACTCCTGATATTCCTAATGAATAAAACTTAGTCAGCTTTATTTTTTCCACTTCTTTCTTGCAGACTAATTTTGTCATCTTACACCAGAGGTCTTTCCAGCGACCTCTTTCATACTGTAAATTTTGGGGGGGGTCCCCTTATGATCCCAGATTCATTATGTGTAGGGTAATTCATAAGCACCGCAAGTTCATACTCACAGGGTTTATTTTCCAGCTAAAAGCTTGCCCTGATCTAATCAAGGCCCTCTGGGGTTTCCAACATGGTTGCTGTCTCCTTGTAAGCCCTTTTCACTCCCTTTTCAGAGGCTGCAGCAGCCCATGAGCACTGGGATTTCATATGCTCTGAGCAAGGTCAAGCTTAGCATTTTCCACTTTGGTGTCGTTGCATCACTGAAGGGATGAAAACAAGGATATCATGTAGTTGTGACAGCAAAAACAGCTCTCTAGTATTGCAGTGTGGCCACCCTTTAATCACCCTGCACATCTGCCACCTTCTTGTAACATGTAAGTCAAAACCCAGGTCAAAACCTACTACTGACCTTGGAAGGGAGGAGAATTTCCTTTGAGTAGCATCTCCTTTCACCCTAACTGAGTACTGTTTCTTAAGACAAAATGAAGCCCAGTTGCAGAACTATTGATATTTACCTGTTCACTAAATTTCAGCAATGGAAGAATCTTTCTACCCTAATTTAAATGCTAGAACCAGGGTTCTATAGAGTAACTAATGATTTTCTCTTTTAATTGCAGTCTGTTGGTCACAAGAAGGTGCTGCACATCATCATCTCTCTCCACTCCCTGGCACCAGCCCACTTCCACTGCAGGCTCCTACCAAGTGGGAAAATTGGAAGTTCAACAAGAACAATTTAAAATAGAAAGAAATAAATGATCATGAAATGAAAGAAGTACTGAAAACACACTCAGAAAACCCTATTGTTCATCATTAGCTTGTCAGCTCTTCTTGTGCAAAGCTGCACCATTTGCTAGTCTGTGTTGAGGAGCTGTGTGCAGGAGAAAGGTCAAGCATAATTGTGAGGGTTGGCACCCTCACAAAGGTTCCCCTGAAATATTTTGTCTTGCTAGTCAGCTGTTTCCTGACATAAACTGGGCACAATCCTTGCTAGCCCACTGCTCTACCACAAATTTAATTTGGAGGCTCAGGAGACAACTCAGCAAGATGAAAAAAAATGAATCATCATAGTAATAATTTTTTATGATAAATTTTTATTTTTCACAGAATGGTTTGGGTTGGAAGGGACCTTAAAGATCATCTAGTTCCAAAACCTTCCACTAGACCAGGTGGCTCAAAACCCCATCCAGCCTGGCCTTTAACACTTCCAGGGATGGGGCAGCCACAGCTTCTCTGGGCAACCTGTTCCTGTGCCTCACCACCCTCACACTCAAGAATTTCTTCTTTATATCCAACATAAACCTACTCTCCCTCAGTTTAAAGCCATTACCCCTTGTCCTGTCATTATGGTGTTACAGCAGTCTCTGAATTGCTACTATAGGGCTTTTATCTTCTATATGTCAAGTCCTTTATGCTTTTCAGAAGTACAAATGGTCTTTGGATTTGATTAGCTCATTGTCACAGCTGAATTTTTGACTCAGAGGTAAGCACAGTCTAAGTGCAGAGCTTTACCCAAGGGCTTAAACCTTTGCTTATTCCCATTTATTAGGTAAGCATAAGTGAGTCGAGTGGAAGACTCTGCCCCAGTGTCTCCTTACTGGGCAACCTCTTTCCTTGTGGTATCTGACCCACTGGGTACCCAAAACTAGACAGAGCAGAACTCTCATTCAACCCTTCATCAACCCAAGAAAACGTGGTGGCTTTTGTAGATCATTGCTGCTTGAGTTCCTGTTGGGGTAAGTTTCCAGCTGCCCATGGTTGCTGAAGAGTTTCCAGTCCTCCCCAGGAGGTGGTGCTCCCATTCACTGGTGTTTCCACAGGAAAGAGGGTGTCCTTGAATAGTCCTTATTGGGGATGGAATGGCCAATTAGAGCGGAATCCCCGGAGGACTTTGAACAGCAAGGTAACCTTCAGTATATTCAGTGCAGTGTAGTAATCAAGAGCAGAAGGTGAAAGCCTCCCATGGCTTCTGTGGTGACCTCTGTTGCTCTCCCAAAGACTGGTTTAAAAAACCCAGACACAGCATGGGTAGAGCTGTGAGAATAAAGCTCATGGGGGAGTAAAAAAGGTTTCCTCACCAAATATGGATCAGTGTCTGGACTTAAGCAATATTCAATCCCATTTCAGGTGCAAATCAATGTTGTTTATGCTGTCATAAAATGAACATCCAGAAGCACAAGGAGCACAGAAGACCTGCAGGGCTGAAGAGATACTGAACAGCCTAAATATGGATGGATGCCTAAATATTAGGTGATGCTGTGGAAGGTATTTGTTTTGCTCGAATCTCATCAGCATCATCCTGATCTTCTCTGTAGTTTTACCTGTTTTCCCTCCAGGTATATACTGAAAAATACCATCAGGGATATTGTAATGTGAGGCAGAGAGAAACTTGAGCCGCAGCGTGTACTGCTGTTCTCCTGGTCCCATCCCTGTGGCATCTGTCTCTCCTCTTCACTCTCTACAGATGTTGAATAATGATGGAGACAGGACTGTGGTTGAATGGAGTTTACCACTTAAGGGCTGTGGAGAACAGAAAGGAAGGATTTGAAATATTGCAGACCATCTTTTTTAATTTCTGCTGTCTCCTGGTGGTGAAGTAAAGCAGAATTCCAGTAAACAAGATTCTGCAGCAATTTGTCCTTCAGTGACACAGAATTTTCCCTCCAAATTGCTCAATATACCATTTTCGTTCTCCTGCTTTTGCTGTGATAGTATATTGAATTTCCCTTTCCTCCCCACTCCCAGTTAATGCAAGATGAGCCTCTTTTCAAAGGCCCTGTGGGAGTCAGGCACCCACCTCTCAGCAATTCTCCATCTGAGCTGGCACCAGATTTACTTAGAAAATTCTTGAAATCTCTCCCCTAGAGTCTGATTGTTAACTAGAGAGTCCTCATTGGAAACTATGATTATTACAAAGGTTACCAGCAACAAGCATTACTTTGCTACGCCTGTGACGTGCGTGCAGTTGATTCATAACAATAATGACACTCTTCACCTGGGTAGCACTTTTCATCTGAACTGAAGGCTCAGAGTCAATATTTCCATTTTGCCGGTGTTTCATATAAATCTCTGCGTTTGTCATTGACAAATGAAAGAGCCTCAGAAATGTTTTCCCCATCATTTGTCTCTTGGAACATAAACCAAACAAGGAAAGTTCATGTTGTATCACAAAGAGTAGGAAAAAAAACAAAACACCAAGTTTGTTGGCTCGGAGAGCTTAGTAATGGCAGATATGATGAAATAGCTGGGGGACATGCTGGGCCCCACACTCGGTGTGATGGGAGTCATGCAGTCAGTGCATGGACCGAGACGCCCTTTGCAGGTCCTGGGGCACCGTGTGTGGGCCCTAATAGCACAGCCTGTGGGATGGAGATAATGGGGCTCTGCTCGTGTCCTCCCTGTGTATTCACTCGAAATCAGCATGTAACAGTGAATCATTGTGACACGATGTTCCTTTCTCGAGCTCTGCGAGAGAGAGATTTTCCAGATAGAGTTCAGTTTGTTTTCTTTCATGTGTGATGGGAACCACACTGGGTGTTTACAGAGTTTTAGTATTTCCTCACAACCACAGCTATTTAGGTTTCTATTCCATGCGAACCAAAGGTGTCTGACACACTCCTTTGTCAGGAAGGACACAGGTAAAAGAAGGAGTAAGTGCAGGAGCAGCTTTCTGTGTAAAGATGCTGTGAAGTGCTTTGCATGCCACCTGTGCTGAGTTTTCTTCCCTTTGCACAGCAAAACATGCACTAATAAACAGTTCACATGCAGAATTTTTGTCTTAGATTACTCTGTAAGGAAAATGAACACAACAGCATAAAAGCCCTCTCCTCTCCTCTCCTCTCCTCTCCTCTCCTCTCCTCTCCTCTCCTCTCCTCTCCTCTCCTCTCCTCTCCTCT
>JAWWTY010000123.1:67986515-68011099 GCA_035222235.1 Margarornis squamiger
AGCAATCACTTTCTAAGGACAACACATCACTTAATCTGTTTATTAATGTGTCTAAAGCTATTAGAACTGGCTGTGCTAGGGATTGCACAGATGTACAGTCCAGAAACATAACTCAAAAGTCTGGAAGGGAGGAGGAGCACCATGTATCATCATTAGGAACTTCTTAGGAAAAAAAAGGTTACAAACTTATTATGAAAAATCCTTCCCAAGGTTTCTGGTAGATTGTGTGTGCTTCCCCTTCTGCCTCTGACTTTTAATGTAAAAAAAACCACCACAGTGATGTCACAGAAGTAGAAGCTACAAGAAAGCTACAAAGTAAAGCAGAAAATATATATAATTAAATGTGAATGGCTGTTTTGTGTTTTCTGTAATGTGGACCCCATAGGAGTATGCAGTGTGTGGGACTCTGGCTGCAGCTACAGCTCTTTTCCCAACTCCAGTGATGTGTCCTTAGGGCAAAAGATATTCTTCCCAAGGATGGTTTAGAAATATTAAATGGAGTTTTTCCATGAATGAGCTACAAAAAATACCCTTCAATAAAATGAGCAAAGAGTTCATGATGGGATGCTCTTACTGAAAAAAGCCCCCAGCAACAACAACAAAAAATGACTGTAGAGTCAGGGATGAATAGAAACTCTTCAAAGGGCTAGAAAAATAAAATCATTCAGTGACTAATGGGTCATATGAACCTTAGCTGCTTGCCATGAACTTGCATTGCATCTCTGAGGTTTTAAAAGATGACTGCTGTTGTTGCATTGATTCTGTGATTTTAGATCTCTACTCTTCCAGCTGTGCTCTGTAGAAATTAGATCTATTTAGTCCATGCACTGTCACACTTAATTCAAGTAAGAAAAGCTGTAAATTTTACAAATTTTCCTCAGTTTTGGTCCAAGCTTTTAGAATTAAAGAGCTACAAATAGACTTGGATACTTTCTTACGGGGTATCAGAAATGGAGAAGGAAGAAAGTATAACCTAACAAAGTTTTGCATACAAAGATGCTTTGACATACCAGATTGCATTTGTAAAATTTACCAAGCCTATTGAAATTTTCATTGGTGAAAATCTCATTGAACTTGAAATTTCCAGTGTGGCAGTAAATATGGCGGGAACTTGTACACTGCATTTTAATTTAATTGGCTTGGAAATAATTTCAAATCTGTGAGCTCAGGGCTTCATTTGGGCACCGCAGCTGAGGTTCAGAGGGGTATAAAGGGTATTTGGAGCAGTGTGAAGGTGGACTGGATAGTGCTGGAGAACAGGGTTGGGTGGAGAGGGTAACACCTGCTATAATTGTGCTCACACAGGGCACTGTAGGATTCTGGTCCCTATAGGCAGCCTGGAATAAAGCTGAACTCCCTGATCTTCCCAGTGACATTCCCACACAGACAAGCAGGAGCTGTGTATGAAAACCAGCAGGATGGAGCAGGTAAGAGTGAGAGCATCTTAAAATACCAGGTACCTGAATTTAATTTCCTGGGGCACCAGCTGGGATTTTTCACAGCAGGCTCTGAGGACACTTGAGCAAAATAGAACCATGCTCAGGTTGCACCAGGGGAGGTTTAGATTTGATCTTAGGAAAAATTTCTTCATGGAAAGGGTTGTCAAGGCTGCCCAGGGAAGTGGTGGAGTCACCATCAATGGAGGTATTAAAAAGATATGTAGATGTGGCACTTGGGGACATCTTTTAGTGGTGGCCTTGACAGTGCTGGGTTAACAGTTGGACTCATTGATCTTGGAGATATTTTCCAACCTAATTGATTCTATGATTCTATGCATAAAATGTACAGATGTGCATTTAATACATAGATAATGCAGATGTAGAAGGAAGTTGGCCTTGATCTCTTCTTTGAGGCCACACTTACACCTACCACCCTACAGCTAAAGGACAGGTGTAACCAAATGCCTTTATCTGCTTCAAAGTAAATCATGAAGAAAAACAGCTCAGAAGGTTTATGTCCATTCCCTGGTTTTGATTAATTTCTTTTGGGATACTGTGATAATCAGCCAGTGTTTCAGAGATTGGAAAGGCAAAGGAATATTTCCTCATTTATAACTGATGGTGAAAAACAGTTGACTTTGAATGAAAGTTTTGCTGTGAGGCAGAATTATTGTGGGGGTTATTGTAGTGTGTGAGATGAGTTGTTGGGCTGCTGCAGCTTGTTCTGGCAGAGCTTTCTCAAGGTGGCTGGACCAGCAAATGGTCATTTCTGTGGTGCTTTTCTAGGAGGGGTCGTGTTGTGTTTAATGCTCTCCTAACATTGTTTTACCCTATTTGTTGGCAGTGTCCCTGAAAGAATCCAGAGCTTATTTAAAAGTAAATATAATTTACCTTAAATGGAAAGACAAAACATCTAATGTCTTGGTTTATTCCTTTTAATCTGCCTGGACATCAAAAGGCACAAAAATGTAGTTTCTGGCCACAGGTCATACATCTAGATTTGTGATGTTAGTGGTGCCTGTGATAGGGAAGGGAGTTCATCTGGCTCCATGAAGGCTGTTAGAAGTATTGTTGTGCAGATCTCTTTTACCTGGAAAGCACATTAGTACATGGGTGGAGATAGCTAGAACTTTTGGAATAAAATATGCAAACAATGGAGCTTTATTCTGAACTCATTCTTCTTTTGCACCTTGGAATATTTTAAGTTTGTTGTTGTTGTTGTTTTCTTGTTTGGTTGGGATTTTCCTTTTAAAGAAATTCCCTGGGAATAATATTTCTTTTAATTTTTGAGGAGTGTTTTTCTCCTTTTCACTCATGACTCATCGTTCTGAATTAATCTGTCTTTTATAAGACTGCCCAAAAGACCCCTTTAATTAGGACATTCCCTAATTTTTCCAGCATATACTCAACCCCCCTGCATGAAATGGAAGCTGTCTTGGCATTCCTTTGCATCTGTCACATAATGTATATTGCTCCATTTCTGTTTGTCTTGATTAGTTTACGTCCTCTGGTATTTTCCTCTGCTCATCTGAAAGAGATCTTTCCAGTTCAAAACAAACATTGTTGTGCAACTTGTTGAGAGCTGATCTGTGATAGTTTGGAGGGGACAGGGAGCAGTTTCACAACATTGACTAGAGACAAACATGCACGTCTTTCACCTTTGCTCACCCACTTCTTATTTCCTTCATTGAAAAAATTAGTACCATCAGAAAAAAAAAAATAGAAAAGCACAATATATTTTAAAAATAAAACAAATGTTCCCAGGCCTGTTGTTTGGGTTCCTTCTGGGAAATGGGTGTTACACACAGAGCTACAGAACTGAAATGTCGTGTAGGATGTCTGATGCTTTCAGAAGGAAGACTTGAGAGTTGAGGAGAACATGTGTATCTGCTTTGCATAGCAGACAGTGCACAAAATACTGTATTTATAGAGAGAGAAGCAAAGAAAATATCACCAACAGCTCATCTGGATCTTGGTAATGCATTTGCAGTAACCTCCAAGCCAGCAAATGATTCTGACTTCCTGCAATGCCATTGAACTCCTGTCAGTTCACTCCATCTTGCAACAAATTTTATGAGTATAGGAAGTCATCAGTGGCTCTTCTTGAGCTTTTGATCATTAAATACACATTTTCTACAGGGGCAGAAGAGTGCAGCTATTTTGCAGGCTTGAACTCCTGCAACATTTCCTTTAACTTGTGCAATCTTTTGCTCAGTATTTGATAATTCACAGCTTTTATCAGCTGTCAGCTGCAAGAACTTGTTGTGGGAGTTTCATAAATAAACCACTGTCCAGGGGTAACTGGGAGGTGTGGAAGACTGTGTGAGTCCCTGACTGCTCTCTCCTTTAGATTTTCATAAGAATTAGACTGGTAGACTTTTGTACACAGAGAAAGCTAGAGGTGCTATGATCAACATTCCGTGCATGTGGGTTTCTGAAACAGCTGCTTATGTGAATAAACTGTTTGATAAGTTACCAGGGACAGTTTATGGGTGGTGTTTGTGCTCCCCACACATTGTGTTAAGTGCAGTTCAAACAGCCCTTGACTTCCAGCCAGCAGATGGGAAAGTCATTAGCCATCAGATTTGAAGAACAGTCGCTTTCTGTGTTTATAAAGTCCTGTACACGATCTGTATGTTGACAAATTATAAACTGAATGGGAAATGTCTGATGTCTTCTCAAGGTAGCTTGTGCAAAGCATCACAGCAATCAGCACAGGGTTAATTTAGTGTGCTGCAGGTCTTTTGTCCTGCACAGGGCTGAGGGGGGGACAGTCCAGTGGGGAGACAACAGGAGCCATCTGGAACAGGAGGCCAGTTTGTGACTAGGACACAAAGTACATCCTCATAAAAGCACAGGCTTTTCCCATGCAGAGACCAAAGTCAATAATCTTAGTAGGTGTAAGAATAGCACCCCAGGTACATAACCTCCAGTCTAATTTATGCATCTGCAGCACATAATTTGTGCTCTGCTCATACTTGGCAGAGTTGCTGCTGTAATAATTTCTCAGAAGTAAACTGTTGTGGCCAGTCTTTAGAAAGTTTTCTGATGTGTTATTGACACAAAGTTTGGCACTACCCTCCTTTCTTTTCTTTTTTTTTTTTTTTTCCTCCTTATTGCCTGGATTCCTCAGCAAATAAACACATCATCAAATTAATCCTAGGATTAAGGGGTTTCTGTTAGGAATGGAATTGGCTCATTATGTTTAATTTATGGGTAAAGAGTCACCAATAGTTTGTAGCATTTCCCTGTGCTGTAATAATGCAGTCCACTTTCTGAACTGCTGTCCAGAGGCAGAAGCTGGCTAATGCAGAACCAATTTATGTCAAGGTATGTGCAAGGCTGACATGGTAGAGATAAATCAGTTCAGGTAAGAATTACTTAATCAGTTGCTGTTAGTTATTTACTTACTTTTTGTAACCATACTATTACAAATACACATTGAATTGGTTTTGCATTGAAAAAATTTCCATGAGATAGGAGAATTTGCAAAGATTTAAATAGGTCATGGACCAGTTATATCCAATGTGACTCAAAGGGCTTATTGTTCCACTATAGTTCCCTTTGTTTCACCCACAGATGTGACTGTGTCAGTCCTTTCCCCTGCAAGGATCTGCAGATCAGGGAATTATTTGAGAAATACCTGGAAGAATGGTGAGCTGTGACAAATACAGTTTGGAGACTGAAGTTTTAGATGCCTCAAAACTTGAGAGGTCACACGTGGTGTAACCTGGCTTTGAACCACCACCAAATACAAAAAGTGGCATTTCATTCCGCTTAGCACAGTGACCACACAAAGCACCAGGCAGAAACAGCCTGGATTTTCTCAGAAATATTTTACAGGTATTTTTGCACCTTCCTATCAAAATGTACTATGAGTACATGGCTGTAAATGTGGTTTTACCTTTCTCAAATGAACTAGAAAAGACTATTCTTCTGCTGGTCATGGGTGTTACCTGTTTATTAAAGTGAAAGTCAGTCACAGAAAAAGCTTTTCCTTTTTCCCTTGATACGCTAAGAGTTTTTTAGGAGTAGGAACCCACACTACCTTGGAAAATGTCACTGAGCTTTACATTCTGAGCACCTACATAGCAAAAGACGTTGGTGGGCATGACAGTCAGACAGAAAACCATCAAGAACTACAATATTACATAAACAGAGATGCAACCATAACATAATTTTCCATTTATTAAAAACCATAAATGCGATTGTCAGAAAGTTTGATCCTGGCACTTCACTGCTGAGGTCAATGAGTATTTTTCTACTGGACAGATGATCAAGTCCTAAGACAGAAGGACTTCTTCCTCTTTCCTCTCACTTTTTTCCTCTCTGCAAATATACATACATAATTCATCCATGCACCTACCTACCTACATGAAAGGGATTAAGAACACAATCTTCAGTCATTGCCCCAGAGTCTTGGTGAGATGGGGAAACTTTCTAGCAATCTGTTTTGCAAAGCAGAAGCTTTGTGATGCACAGTGATCCACACCCCTTTCTCCATTCAATCATGAGCCATCATTTAGCTCCAAAAAGTGAGTGCAAAATGCTACCAGCATGAGAAACAGATTTATGCACGATGTTCTAATGCATAAAGCATTGAAAAAGCAGGTCCGCTGTGTGGGCAGAATCAGGTCTCTAGATGCTTGGTTCTCTTATGTACCAAGTTTTTTTCCTGTATTTCTCAGGTAATTAATTTTGTTCATGGGAAACCTTGTTCCTTTTCCCTCCTGTCCCCTTTTTATAGCGACTGTGCCCTGAAATCCTGTGCTGAGCTGACACAGGTATCAGGACTGCTGTGGCTCCCTTGTGAAGCACCAAACGGAGTTAAAGATCCAGATAGTTGCTATCTGTGTGAATTGACTTTCTGGTTTCGTGCCAGCCCTTTAGCACAGAGCAAAGGACTGTTTCTGTGGCTGGTGGCAAGTGGTCTAAGGGCTTTGGGTTTGTACCTTCAGCACCTCTTCTTTAATGTATTTTGTGACCACAGGCTGACACATCACACCTAATTCTGTGGAAATGGACAGCTGGAGGACAGACTAAGGCAGAATTTGTAAATCAAAGGTATTTATTTATTTAATGAAAGAGTGCAACATAGGCATATTTCCAAACTAAACTTTTCACTTCATGTGCATTTCTATCCAAACCTTTGGAGTTAGCATTACTTTTCCTATACAGCTTAAACAAACATGCTGTGAAAATATGAGGAGTTTCTGATTTGGACCTATTGCCAAATAGACCTAATTATCAATATCAACTTTTTATTTTTTTAATTGTTTAAGTTATTAACTTTGGAAAAATGCTGATCGTTTTTCCTTCCTCATGCATTTCCTCCCTCATACATTTCCTCCCAAATTTCCAGGTCCAAATAGAACTTTCTGATTTCTGTTGTTCTATGAAGGAATTAGCCCATTTTCTGTAGATGGTAGAAGTATAGGAAATTGCTCAGATATTAGTCCCACATCGTGCTGAGTGTTTCAGCCATTATCCAGCAAAGCACTTAAGCACATATTTAACTTCCAGCACCTCAGGAGTCTCATTCATATCCATGGGTTTACTCAAGAATTTTGGGGGTTTAGGGCAAGAATTCTGAGCATCCTGCTGAAGGAGGAGATCAGGATCTGAGAACCTAAGGGCAGGCTAAGAATGAAGACCTGCTTATCTCCTGATCTTTGAGATACTTTGACATTTTATGAGGAAAAGAGTGAAAGCCACAAAGCATAAGCCTAAATAATTCACTTCTTTTGATTAGGACTTGTGCAAGCACTAATGGGAATTATTGCTGCTCCTGGGAGACGCTGCTACACATAAAAATGGCAACAAAGAGAAGCCTGTATTTGAATGGCATTGACTTGGAAATACAAAAGGAAAAACTGCAGCTCCGCCGAGCAGGGTGGGGTAAAGAATTGAAAAGAATAAAAAAAGTCAACTTTTCTTGACGTGATATTCAGCTATATTTTCCCCAGGAAAAATAAAATGTAATTTATACAGGCAGTTGAACAAATTGAAACCATATACAGAAAATTGAGTTATGTTTTTATGGAAAGAACAGAACACATTTAACAAGCACTACCTAGAGCCAGCAGCCTTTCACTATATAACTTGCAGGGTGTTTTAGTTATGCTGGGGTCAGAAAGTCTGTTTCCAGCTTTAATCAGCTAATTCAAGATTTTATTCAGTCTGAAAAAAATCCAATAAGTCTTTTCTTCTTAGATGTCTTTTTATTTTCCAAATATATAATAGAAATAAAACACAATATATCCCTAGATTTTTAAGATGCTAGGTTATATTTATGAAAATATCCTTGAGTACATTAAAAGAAAAGGATAAAACTACTCATTTTGGTAAAATGTGTGCTTGGATTTTAGTACTTTGCAAATTCCTTATCCTTAACCACTGTTTTTAAACCAAATTTTATGTTGTATGCTAGGTTGGTTTGTATTACAAAGAGATGGTTAAAAAGGAAGGGAGCAATCTCTTAACACCACGTGTAGCCAGAGGAGTTTCCTCACTGGAGGCACTGAGCTGTGTTCTGTCAGTTGTTGTGGACATTTTTAGTGTGTATTTTCAAATATTGGCTCACTGACACCCCGAGTGAGGGAGGCAGATATAGGTGACTTCTATGGGTTTTTCCATGCTCTTTCTGCAAGGAAGTGACATGTTGCTGTAAGTGTGCCTGTTTGCTTATACAGAGAATGAATAAAGAGAGAAAACTGAATGGATTCTTTGTTTATATGGCAAATGCAATGGGAATTTATGATGGCAAATTCATTTCACTTGAAGCAGGCACTGGATAAAATGCAGAAGCAGGCTTTGACGTTAGGACTGAAACTGGAACCTGACAATATTCCCTTCCTGAGTTGCACTGGGAAGAAGAATCACTCTTAATTTTTGCTTTTGCTATGCCAAAGCATCTTGATTTGTTTCTTTACTCTTGTGCAATAGAGAATTTTCAACCAGAAGAGTGGAGAATACAACTGGTTCAGAAGTGCCCTGTGCTGAAGATGCCCTCTGGAGAAGCCAGAGGATTGGTTTGAAATGTCCTCAGACAGAGGGGACAATTGGAGCCTTTCTCTTCCATACCAGAAGAATTGTCAGATTTGTCCTGGGGGTTACAGTGTGAGGCGAGGGAGGAGTAATGGTGGGCTCATTTGCTCCCACTGGACACAAAGTGAATAATTCTGCTAGTCTCTTTGAAGGAGAAGTGATGATACTTGTGTCTAGGAGTTACCCCTAGCTCAGGGGGTGCTTTTCTGCAGGTTTAAAAAGAGGAAAGATTAAGGGTGTGTTCTCAGGTATTCCTTTTTGCTCAGTTCTAGATGGTTCCCACCTCAAAGACTTCAATGTTTTGAATCTCATTTTGAGATGTCTAATACTTCCCTGGCATCCCTTTGAGAATCCAGTCACCTAATACAGGATTGTGAATGTGGCTTGGCTAAAAATTT
Organism: Margarornis squamiger; assembly: GCA_035222235.1. Taxonomy (NCBI): domain Eukaryota; kingdom Metazoa; phylum Chordata; class Aves; order Passeriformes; family Furnariidae; genus Margarornis; species Margarornis squamiger. The sequence continues at coordinate 67,995,400 of JAWWTY010000123.1, forward strand.
AGATTTATGATGCTTCATTAATGCAACTCATAAACCATTTTGTGGCTTTTGCTGAAATACACTACTTTTTCCCTTTATACCTGGTAGTTCTCTGAGCTGAATGTTATTTAAGAGGAGCAGCATGGGCAGGATAACCTCTAAGAAATAGATTCAATCAAAGTAGCATTTGAGGGTAATGGAGTTTTCCAAGAGTATTTTATACATTGTAATTAAGATATGTGTTTGCTCAGATGAGTCCCAAAGTATCCAAAAGGATGGCACATCTTTTGGCTGCTTTCTGCAGATCTGAATCTTCATCAAATATTTGAGCCTTTATGCTGAAGACCCTACATTTTTTATTACTCACCTTCTCTGCTTAGGTATGGATAGAGTATAGCAGTCCTTGCATTTTCGGAATAACAATAGCTGAAGGACACTTATAACTCTATTCCCCCTTCCTAAAAATAATGGTTTTGCTGCAGCTCAAGAGAGACTGGCCTCCCAGAAGCCACATAGCTATCATTATGTGTATACATCCCAAAATTGTTCATAATCCTTTCCACCCCAGGACTGGAAGGCAGCCATTTGGCTGGTGGTCATTCAAGTGCAGGAGACAATGTAGCTTGTGGAAGCTGTATTTGAGACAGCAAAACTGCCTAAAACATCCAAGTATGGAACTGGACTATTCAATTATATTAACAAATTATAATGGTTACAGCTTGAGATGATGGAAAATGAAACTTAGACCAAATTTTCCACCTTCTAAAATGACACTCCACTCCTCCACGTTAGGTTTTCCTCTCTCTGTCCTTCATTCCTTCCCCTTTTACTTCTTCAGAAGCCTTATCTGTCTCAGCTTTTGTGCCATTGAATGGTTATACTGTTGAGCCTCACCTCCACAGATAAAAACCTCTATCACCACAGAGGACATTTCTTTTCATTTTTCCTCTGTCTGGAGCAATTTTCCTTTGTGGGTTTATTCCCCACCTTTGGGACATGACCTAAAGTCCACCACACTTGAAATAAATGAAGCCTGATTCAACATTAACTGCAAATCCTGCCTTGGCAAAGAAAAAAAGTCAGCATGCAATAAAAATAGCAAGTTGCTTACCCTACAAACAAGAAAATGGCATTATTGCCAGATTTTGTTGTGACACTGTGACTAGTATGATTCTCATTGTCCATGCTCCTGAAAGGAAGGAGATAGATAAACTTTTGTTAGAAGAGATTTATTTATAGTCTTCCTGTTTGCTCAAAAAGTTTCAAAATTTGACCTCAATATGCCCTAAAGGCTTTAACCCAGGAAATGAAATGTCCTCATGCATATATTTTTAGATCTCATGAGTTTTAAGCTTCACTGTAGGACTTTTGGGGTTTTGCTCACTGTGTTTGAGTGCTTGAGGTTAGCAGCACTACAATGAATGACTAATAAAATCATGGGGTTTTATAATCAGCAAAATATAAGATTACATTCAAACTACAAGTCTGAGTGCAAAGGATAGAGAACAGATGTATTTCACATACTGCTTATTTCCTTCTCACAAACCATATCTTAAAATACTTCACAGAATATAAAAAAAAACAGAGAAGAAAATCTCACCCCAGCCCTATTTAACGGACAGCCTGGGGAAATAGAAATTAAGAAGATGAGATGTGATTTTCTCTAAGGTTAGAAATGTGATCAGCAATCAATGAGACATAAAAATAAAGAGAATATGGATGCAATGAAGTTATATGAGACAACATCTGAGAAGATGTTCCCATTTACAGTGCCGGGACTCTATAAACAGAGAAAGACCACAGAGCAGAGGTCAGAGAAAGTGACAGCTGCATCTGTGAGGAAGGCTGCAGGCAGTCAGGGCAGCTGGTTTTAAAAAAGGGAAAACACAAAAATGTGATTGGCAATTTTTACTTGATCATGGGATGTCTGCTTGTGACTGGGGTGATGTGTTCAGGCAGTGGTGCTAGTTAGGTAAGGGGAGTTTAATAACCATTTTGCTCTTGTGAGTGAATGCCTGAATTGAAATTGCTACAGCAGAGATCTTGGTACCATCAGCAGATTTGTATTCTGTAGGACACACCTGTCTTGAAGTTGATGTGTGACACACTCTCTTTATCTCAAGAGAGATGTAAGAGACAATTCACAAGCTCTAGCCTTCCTGAGGCAGGGGGAGAAGGTCTCCCTGCCTGCAGGAGCTGGGTATGGGCAGAGGACCTGTGTTCCCAGGTAAAAGAACCATGGCAGGGGCTCAACAGACTGCACAGCAACCAGAAAGGGATTGGTCAGATCTTCTCAGAGGTGCTGCAGAGACAATAACCTGAACTCCCAGGGACAGGCAGAGTCTGCCCATCAGCTTGGGAAATGGAGACTCCCATGATGGTGAAGGCTAAAAGCTGATGACTTCTGGCATCAGCAGGATAACCTATGTCCACCTGCAGATCTGCAGTATGTTCAGTGCCAGAACTTCAGGTGAGGGACTAGGAGAGCTCTTTCCAACAAAGCAGCCAAGTCTGGTGGAGGAAGGAGGAAGCAGCAAGTGACAGCAGCAGGCAAGTCCCTGCTTTGGGGGATGGAGGCCCCATGTGATGACCAGATCTTCTGCCTAGGGACATTTGCTTTGTTGCTGGGAGTTCAGATCTGGGACATTGCAGAGAGGCTGCCTAGGCTTGAATGGCCCTTGGGTTATTATTTCCTGCTGGTCTTCCAAACGGGCACTGATGATGCTGCCAGAGGAGATCCCAACTGCTTCAAGTGTGGCTGCACAACCAGCCATCTGGGAGGCAGATTTGCAGAAAGCAACCTTGGTAAGAGCTGCATTAGGAATATCATTGCCAGCAGGTTGAGAAAGGTGAAGCTTCCTCTCTGCTCAGCACTAGTGAGACACATCTGGTATCCAGAGCCCAGAGCTGTGGTCCCCAGTAAAGGGACACATGGGCATTCCGGAGGGAGTTCAGTAGAGATGAGCAAAAATTAGTAGGGTTTGGGACATCAGACATTGAAGGAGAGGCTGAGCTAGCTGGATTTGTTCATCTCAAAGAAGAGAAGACTCACTGGGGGATTGTATCAATGTGTATAAATACCTGAGGGAATGATGTAAAGAACATGGAACCAGGGTGTTTTCAGTGTGCACACAGAAAGGAAGAGACACCATGGGAACAAACAGAAATGCAGGAAATTCCATTTAATTGAAATAATATTTGGGGTTTTTTTTTAGATTGCAATAGGGGTTGAACACTGGAAAAGGTTGCCCAGAGATGTTGTGGAGTCTCTGCCTTGGAGAAATTCAAGATCAGACTGGACATGGCCCCAAGCAATCTGATTTAGCTGAGCCTGTTTTGAGCAGGTTGGACTAGATGATCTCCAAAGTCCTTTCCCATCTCAGCTATTCTGTGAGTTCCAGCCCTTGGAAATGACATTGATGATGGCAGACAAAGATTTGTTCCTTTCTTATTGTCCAAGGTAGGAAAATTCAGCACAGTCTGTAGTCAGCTAATGGCAGTTCTTTCTCACCTACATATACAAATAAGAGTTTTCTGGGGCACACTTTTCATTTTTTAGTTGGACAATGTCATAAAACACTTCTTTGATGCATCACCTGACCATTGTGCTGAAAGAAATTCATGGCAAAATTAGATATTGATAGATAGCAAAGGGAGGCAAAAAGGCTCCTGAGCCTCATGGGGTGATGGAGAGTAAGACACTGCTTTGTTTTTAATGGTTTGGTTTGGTTTGTTTTGTTTTTCTAAATTGGAATTCAGGCCAAATGTTGCAAAGCAGACAAGAGCATAGCTTCAGAATTATCCATGTTACTGTGTCACTAATGTGGAAAGGCCCTGCAATGTGTCTGCTTTCTTCCTGTACTGTGAAACCTGCAGGATTTCAAAAAAGCCTTGACAATGCTCCATTTAGTTGTGCTAACTTTCCAACGCAACCATTTTAAGAGGACAAAGTGATTAGAGGAACATTTAACAGTCCTGGTCCCCAGTACAATGGCACTAACTATGTCTCACCACAACTTTATTTTTATGTTTTACACAATGGGCTACAGCTTGGCTGCAAATATTTTATCCCAGCATTTCTCTTGGGTTCCTCATGAATGAGCTGACGTACATAAACTACAGAGTGCCTTTTTGAGGCAAACACATTTTGTCAATTTTCAGCTGACATATTGTCTCGTTCCTGTACAGAGCACTGTCTCATGAAGTCTGAAGTGCTGTTGCCTATTGATACTGACACATGCCATGAGAAGGGATCTGTGGATGGACAAGTCATATGGATGTGGTGGCTATAGGGAAAAAATGTAAAGGTCTTAGCAGTCTATTTAATTCAGTTAGTGAGGTCGAGCTCAGAAAAAAAAAGCTCCAATGGAGAAGTCTCATACTGTGTATAGAGCATGTTTCAAAATACTGATACTAGAAACAGACCTGTGCATGATGAACTCCAGATGATTCCACTGATGTTAACACAGAGTAAAAACCCAGCATCCTCCCTCCTCCATCTTCTTCTCCTGCCAGAGGTAATCCAGAGATTCTTGCACTGTTAAAGTCATTATGACATATTTTGGAACTAGCAAACACAAAAATTATTCATTCCCTCTTTCCTATGATGTTTAAAAATGTATTTTGCAGTAGCTCTAAGTACAAGGCAGATAGAAAACTTTCAGCAATTTATACAAATAAATATTGTAGGAAAAATCTTTGAAGTGGGAGATCATAAGTGAACACATCTGCTTAACAGACCTGAAAGCACAAGGGTTTGATACCTTTCCCTTCTGTTCTACTAAACAGAATTAAAAATAAACATGTGCTTTGTTTTAAGGTTTTACTCATCAACTTTTTGCAGTTTTGTAGTTTAACACTTGTGTGGCAAAAGGAATGTGTAGATAAACAAATGCCTAATTTTTCTTAGTAGCAGAAATATTCTGGTTCTTATTCATTGGCATAGCATAAATGCTATCTTTGATAGTAAGAGTCTCTTTTACTCTTGACTAAATAAAGCCTTCAGAAGATAATGTTTAAAAAAAGATCTTTGGTACTTAAATTTCAGCCATGACAAAAATTTTTGAAGGTATTACATTTTAAACAGTTCAATATAATATCCAAGAATCTGACCTCGCTTTACAAAGAGTCTTCTCTTGATCAAAAGGATGGAGCACATGAATTAAGAAGCCTTTTCCATCTTCAAATACTAGGATTCTGAGATTCATTCTATTCATAGCACAACCTGAAACCTTTTTCTTTATTATCCAGTCAGTAATGCTGAAAAAAACATCCTTAAGCCTAATGATCTTGCTCAAATATTTTCTGAGCAGAGGAGAGGATGAAATAGACAAAATCAAAGAAAACTCAGACTTCAGCAAAGATTTTCCCCATAGGGGAAATGAAAGAACTATTTTATAATAACTTTTCCTCCTTTTTTGGTACAAATGTGTCTTTTCTTCAGACAACATCTAAATGCCAGACTGTTATAGGGTCTCATGCATTACTGCCTGTGCAGGACACTGTGACAGTTTCCCACTGGAGGATGTCCCTTCCAAACTGATAATGGCCATGACCAGAGACATTTCTGTGCAGGGAAATGGGTGGACCTTGCTTATCCCCTGCATGTTGGGTTGAACTTGGAAGGGTGGGGTGGCACCTCGGCTTTAGATAATGAAAAGCTTAATACGTGTCAGATCAGTAGGACAAGCTTTACCCAGGGTAAAAACCTTCAAACATTTAAAATTTGCTTGCCATAAAAGATAGCACAGAGTCAAAACTGAAACTACAAGCAGATTTTAAGTAATCTTAATCCACTAATGATAATGGTATGTTTTAGATATCCCAGCAGCTTGAACTTGGCGGTCTTTTGTAATTGATGTAAAATTTGACATGTGGTGGAGACTGCTGGTGCTACATTTTCCTTACCAGAATCGATGATGGCAACTGCTCCAGGCCCTTCTGGAGTTCAAAATGGAATATCTGCAAAATAGAACAATTCAAGCAATTGCTCTTTTTGCAATTCTGGTGCTTGGTTGTTGGACACCACATAATATTTCATTTTCTTGCCTTTTCCTCCCCTTCCTCAAGTCTTTCAGAGGAAATATTTCTAATATATATCCTGATTGGATTATGTTTTTAGCTTTAAGCTGCCTTTGTTTTAGCAACAGCCTCTTTAAAACACTGTTGTATAATGTTACAAAATATTCATCATGAGAAATATGGAAGGTGCACATTTCAAAAAATTTGTAATAGGCATTTTGGACTGTATACGTTTAAAAAGAATTGACTTAAGAATGAAGTTACCAAGACCACATAAGTTACCCCTTTCTGAGACTGTGCAAGATTTAAGGAACCCTGTCACACTGTTAAATTCCTATTATCTTCTAATACCCATCTAACCTTGTAGGTTCTTAGCAAACATATTAATAAGAGATCTTTTTATTCTGGCCTTAAATATTAAGCATTTATAATGAGTATGTATAAAGTGGAATGTACTTCAAATGTTTTTCTTGATAGTACTGTATATTCTTTGCCTATATGTTGCTTTCCATCGTCTCATTATATTGACTTTCAAGGTCTCTGCATTTCCTATTTTTGCAGACTCTTATTTTAGATGGAAAACTGATGTAAAGCAAATTCTGTCAAAACCTTTTTCTTCTGCCCACTAATACTATTATTCTATAAAAATAGAGGTCAATCTTAAGTAATAAAAGATGTTTCCTCTTTGGGATATAAAAAGATGAAAAAGATACATATTTTTATTTTGTCTGGGAAGATGAGAGAAGAGAAACACTGTGACACAGTGTGTTTTGCAACCCTGTCACAAATACCATGCGGGATTTATGTATGAATTTCAATAATATCTATAATTAATATTTAGGTGTTTTGAAATCTCTTAGTTAGAACAAGGATAAGACTAAGAGCTGCACCAGATTTCTGTTTATTATTGTTACTATCCTCTGGATAACCTCAGCTTCAGCCTTCTTGATGTGTGGCTGCCAAAACTGAAAACAGTGAATGTTACTCTATTTCCTTAAGACACAAAGGAATAAAGTATTGATATGTCCACAAAAAACCAGTGTTTTACCATGTATGTAACTTTGATGCAGAAAACAGCAGAATTCAGTGTGCTTCTATTAGGCATAATACTTGTTTCTTTTGTAGTGCACTCAGTTGTTCCTGAATTTTTGCATAGTCTCCAACTTTCTTCAATTTTGAATTTGAAATGACAGTGTAATGCCCTGAAAAAAAAAAAAAAAAAAAAGAAAAGAAAAAAAAGGTAGTGGTAAATTGGAAACTGAACTTGTTTTGGAAATTGAGAAATGTAATTCAGAAAGTTCTAAGTCCAAGAAGGATATATTCTCCTCACTTTATTTAAAAGAGTTATGGTTAAGAAACTTGCACTAAGTATGTCAGGCACTTGTCCAATTTTCTGCTCCAATAAACATTTATTTATGTAACGTGAAAGAGCTGCAGGCAGGGGAAATAAGAATCCCACTTTACAGTAAGCATGGTCTTGGTGGTAGAATGTCCCCTTCAAACAGCTTCCTGACTGAAATCACGTAAGCTTTGATTGGATGAAATGGTACCAAGGGTGAAATAACTCATTTGACAGCTCTCCCACCTATTATGAATTTCATCTTGGACCCCAGAAATGGCTTCTAATAAAAAGTTAATTTATTAAACTTATACATTACCAACTAAGTTTAATTTTCAGTAAATCTACAGTTCATTGTAAAGAAACCCAAAGCAGCGACAAAAGTGTTCCTGATGAACTGTTTGGATTGAGTGGAGGTGTAAATGGAATTGGTAAGCATTCAGAAGATCAGGCAAGTTTGTTAACCTCTTCAAACAGTGACAGAGGGCTACAGAATCACAGAATATAGAGTGGTTTGGGTTGGAAAGGATCTTCAAAGGAAAGGAACTCTGCCTTGGGTAGGGTGACCTTCCACTAGAGCAGGATGTTCAAAGCCCTATCCAATCTGACTTTCTTTCTTATAGCCAGTGTAAATCTACCCTCTTTTGGTACAAAACCATTGCCCCTTGTCCTGTCACTACAGATCCTGGTGAAAAGGTTTCCTCCTTCTTTCTCGTAAACCCCTTTATATTTTGAAAGGGCAGAATAAGGTCTCCCTGGAGTCTTCTCCAGAGTGAACAACCCCAGCTCTCTCAGCCTGTCTTCACAGGGCAGCTGTTCCAGCCCTCTGACTGTTCTCATGGCCCTCCTCTGCACCTACTCCAACAGATCCATGTATTTCTTATACTGGGGACCCCAGAAATAGAGACAATACTCCACACGGGGTCTCATGAAAGCAAAGTAGAAGAGAATCACCTCCCTCCTGTGACCTCCTGGCCTCATTTCTGTCTGTGCAGCCCAGGATATGAAAAGCTTTAGTGTAAAAGGTCAGGGTAAGCAGGGATTTTACAGGTCTTCAGTGCTTCCACTGACAATAGGAACAACAAATCTCTGAGACCACTATATTATAAGAATGAGAAAAATAATCAAGGGCCTGTGCAAAAGTGGTCCTGATCACCTTTGTTGTGGCTTACAGCTGAGTGGATAGGTTAGATGCAAATAATCTTACTCATATTTAGCTACCTACATGTCAGGCTGATTTTTAGTTTTACAAGGATTTTACTATCTTTATGTACTAGCCAGTAAATAACCAGCTTGTAAGTAAATGAAGCACTGTGACAGTGCTCAATCTAGCAAAAACATCAGCAAACAGAAAAATGGAGTCAATGGAAACAAATCAGCACTGGAAACAAAGTTTAGAGGTATCATGGAAAGTCACAGATGCCAGGGAATGATGAAGTTCTAACTAAAATCCTACTTCTACGGGCAGGAAAGAAATAGGAAAGCAGGACTTGTGTCTGTACAAAGTCAATGAGGGAGAAAGACAGAAAAATGAAGGAAAATACAAAAAGGATAAGTCAGCAACGTGCCATTAACTGGAAACTTACCTAAAAGGCTGGGAAAGATACTCATATAGGGCTTCAGTTTCAGGTATCTAGATCTAGATCTATACACATCTCTACTGCAGTTAAAGGGAATTTCCAAAGCTGTTGTCAAATCTAGGCTTGAAAGTTCTAGTGACTTTTCAAATTTGCCCCTCGTTGGGGCTGCAGCACGGGGGGATCTGCAGCCCAGTCATCAATACCCTGTGGGTTCGGGCTCAGGTAAGCAGCACCTCTGCAAGGAATGGTCTCAGCTGGCTGCAAGGTCCCTCATCTTTATTGCACATGGATCTAACATCAAGCCATTTAAACAACACACACCTAGTGAGATTATAGAGGAATTCTGGCCTCACACTCATGAATGAGAAGGTAAAAAAGGATTTCTTGTTGCTGAGAAATCCAAAATGCACACATAACCTTGAGTATATTAAAAATACTTGGAAAGGGGTAGGACTGCACACGTGAGATGTCATTCCAGACAACATGACATTAAAAGTAAGCCCCAATAAAAGATCAAGACAATACAAAATAGAAATTAATACCAACATAATGGCATGGATAATAAATCCAAAATGCAAGGGTTCAAACCACAAGAACGAGGAAGGGAAGCAGGGGACCTGAAATGCAAGCATATTTGTCATGGTGTACATTATGTGGAAATCGATGTGCAGAAAGGCAGAAAGAAAAATTGCCTATTTTTAGGCAATAAAGCATAATGTGTAGGAAAGAGAATCCCTTTTTCCTCTAAAGTCATGCCATCTCAAGAGGGAAAAACTGAGTAACAGTCATCAAGGCTGTAAGGATTTCTAATAAAGGGAAGGATAACTTCAGTGTAACTTGAGAAGACAAGGAGGATGAAGTCTTGCAGAAGAATGCCAATGATTCCATTTCTGTGTTTGTAACTACACTGTTAGACCAATAACTAAATTCAATTGCCACTTATTTACGGAGCCAGATGCAATTTAATGCCAAGAACACCAGTAAACAGTGACATTAGACTGGAGAAGTGAGGCCAAGTGTTGTTCATCTACAATAAACTAATTCAGGAGCCAGTGGACAAATACAGACCCCTGGTAAGAAGCCCATGAACCAACAGAGAAGGAAACCAAGGAAATGGTACACTCAGAGGCAAGATGAAGCTAGAAATAGTTCCTCACACAGCCTCCAAAACTACAAGAGCACAGAATGTCTTAAATGTTGCAGTCAAGAAAGGTGGATGTAGCTGCTACAAAAGAGGCATCATTTCAAAACTTGGAATTTTCAGCATACCTGGCTGGAACTGGTGAGGGATCCTTAAAGAAAATTGTCAAGTGCTCAAACCCCAGATATTTTAAAGAAAAAAAAGAAATCATTATCATGGCTAAAATTCTACTATCTTGCAAATTGATTAGAGTGAAAGGGTGACTTTCAGTGGCAAATTACAAAAACTACTCTTCTAAAGCTAGCAGGCCAAAGCTGCTGCTAGTAGATGTGCTCAGAGAATGCATCCAAAATAACTGCACAATTTGAGTTGCAGTCTTATCTGAGAGTCATTAGAAAATGGCTATTAAAAAGCACTACCAAGTGTACCTGAACGGTTACAAGGTGTGCTCTTGAAACGTCTGTGCTGTGAGGAAAGAATAAAAGTTACTTAGGAAAAGGCACTTATGGTGGAAATACAGCACAGGCCAAACTTTCCAGGACATGGAGAATGCAGTGGATCATGAGATAATGTTATCAACACTTTGTAATGTCTCTGCAAGACTGAAAACCACAGCAGAATGGTGGCAGCCAGCCAGAGGGCCTCAAAAAGTGACACCACTCAGCTTCTGCAGGAGAAATACCAAAAGGAATGTATATTAAGAACTACTTGGGTCCCACCAAACACTGAAGACGTGTATAACTGTGTGACTCCCACTGATTCCATCACATAAAACACTTTGAAGACTATCAGGTTGGAAGGACAGCGATTGTAAATTACATCCAGTGTCAATATAGTTCACACCACCAACATTCCAGTAACTTGTAGTGCCAGCAGTTTACCAAAAACACATGAAAAAAGAAAAATCTGGATTTAAAAGGCAATATAAGAAATTGTAAGAGCCTGTATATATGTCAAGAAGTCTCAGTCTGCAGGAGGCAGCTGGAAGTCAACCTTAATGTTATTGGATTAATAGCTGGAGTCGTAACCCTGTTGTAAATAAAGCTTTTATTTAGGCTTTCAATCATTAGTCTTTATGTATTATTCATTCAGGGGCAGGGAGATTTGTTTGTTTTTGGTGGTTTTTTGTAAGCCATATTTTCAGACTTGAGAAATTTTCCAGAACCTGCTCCAGGCTATTCTATTGATATTTCCAGTTCCTCAGAGGTTGTAAGAAGAGATTAACTGTTGGACAATATCCACATGAGAGACCATGAACACTAGAAGTTGACAGCTCTGCAGCATAATAATCTGTGGAAATGTCATCTGAAAAGCTGAGATAATGTCTGAAATTTGCCAATGGGCAAGAATAGTGTATCTGGGGATGTAAAAAAGATAGGCTTGAGCTTGATTATAAGAATTCAAGAAAGATGGAATTGAATCAGAATAGAGAGACTTGTGGCTCTTTGGATTAAGTCTGACAGGAGATAAGCACTTGCTGACCTTCAGTCCCTCAGTGTTCTTCTGCCCAGACTTCTAGTGCACTTGAGCGTTTGTTTCGTGACCTTCAGCCCTAGCAAAGCAAAGAGGTTTAGAAATACTTGAATTGGATCTGTTGTTATGATGATCTTTTCATGAATAATTTTTTGGCAAGGTTAGTGTAAATTTGGATGCTATTCATGAACTGTTAGCATTGCAAGGTACTGAGGAAAAATCACTGATTCTATGAGAAGAGCACATGGCAATGTGCTGTCAAGGGTAGGTTCTTTTCTGCAAGACAGTATTTTATTATATTCCTGCAAGTCAAGAACTGCAGAAGGCTGTTAAGGAAAACATTATGTCGAATTTCTGTTCCTTGTAGTCTATCGTAGATAGGTGTGGTTAGAAGACAATTGACACATGCAGATTATTAGCTATGCTTTCTTTGGTTTTGGGGCACTGAGTCCCCAGAAGCACCAGAGCAGCTCTGTGTCCAGCCAAACAAAGGCCAGACAGCTCTGTCAGGAATTAGAAGTAATGTGACATCAAGAGGCACCTAACCAGTCTTGCTAATCTACAGCTTTCTTGAACTAAATATTAAATGGGATGCAGAACACCAATTGAGGACTTTTCAGACTGGTGAGGCACAGGACAGATAATATTTTATGTCTCTGTATGTGTTTTAACATAGTATTTGTGATTGTGATTGTGTATTATTGATTCCAGTATGCTTTGTGGTTTGTAATAACCCCTGAGCTCTATTTCTGAAGGGTTGCTACCTAACCAATTCTTCTTCCTCTTGCATTTGCACAGATGGCATTTTCTTTTCCCTAAATGGAATACTTTGCTCATATCCTTATTACCTTCTGCAAGCAGAGGTTTCCTCTGTTCCCAGTGCCAACATTTCTCTCTTCCAACTCTGTCTATGTATTAAGAGAATTTTTGGCTCATCTGAAAAGCAGTACCTTTAGGAGTGCTGGGCACTCAGTCACTCTTACATGGTTATGTGCAGAATAACATACCTTGCAGCTCAAGATATTCAGAGGGTTTGGATCCCTTTTTAATTTTTTCTACATGAAATTAAGCAGACTGTACTTTTTTTTCTCTCTTTTGCACTGATGCATCTGAAAAAGAATCTGAAGCAGAACAAGAAATGAAATGTTTGCTTTCTTTTTGCTGTTTTAAGGATGCATTCAGTTATGTGCCAGATAACTCATGAGATTTCTAGTGGGAACTACTTATCCTGCTCACCCTCCTCAGGAGACTTGGTAAGTTTCTGTTCTAGGAGAACACAAGGTGCACAAAAATGTGAATAAGATGGGTTAAATACCTTATTCTCCAGACAGTTATGTGTTTCTAGGAAAATCTTTCCATTACTTGCAAGCAGTTTGGGTCTGCTCACAGTTGCTGGAAGGTCCTCTTGTGCCTCTTAGTCTTCCAGGCTACAGTCTCTGAGTCTCCTGCATCTTTTCCTACCATCATTCTAAAATAATCCCCAGGCTCAGTGGGGTCATTTTTCTTCAGGGGAGTGAAATCTGCTTCTCCTTTCTCTGACCTCTTTGTGATCCAGTGTGTTTAGGTGGGATAAGACAAACAGGTTGTCTCTCTTCCTGCTCGTCACATCCTCTGTAATGCTGTGTACAACACACTGTACACAGAGCAAACTATGGTCAAAGAAACCCACCCGCAGCATTTCTCACCCGGAGCCTGATATAAAGTACATGTCTTGAGCATTGCATTTGGGTGACTCAGAACCTGGTGGGTTATTTCTCATCCAGTCAATAAATTTGGCTCAGAGAGCACCGCTAGCAAGGTGGCAGATCCTCTGTCTGACTTATCTGATTCTGGAGGGAGAACACTTCAAGGAAATACTCTACCCTCCAGAGGCCTGGCAAATTTTGTCTATGTTGTGTATGTTGTCAGGGCAGCCTGACAGGCAAAATGAATCAGAAAATGTTTAGCTCATCAGTGCCACCACATCACAGACACAAGGCAGGTGCAGAGACATCTCAGCTCTCAAAAAATGTTGAGAACTTCAGCACAAGCCTGGCAGCTGGAGCTCTATTAAAAACCAGAGATGTCTAAGGAATGCCCCTGCTTATAGGGAAAACCAAACTTCAAAAAAAAAAGAAAAAAAAAAAGAAAAAAGATTCTAAGTGCCCCCAATTGACCTTGAGTTTATTCTACTCCAGCTTGAAAAGGGTACTCTTACAGCGGTGGGATTTTCAAGTTTCTTAACTTAAATTATTCCCTTTACCAGGTTCTTCCTTCAAGTTATAACTTGGCCAACCAGCACAGTTGGGAAAGACCAAATGGCATGCACAAAAGATGCTAAGAACTTTTTCAATTAATTTTCTGACACTTGAACAAATCCCAAACTTTATAGTGTTGTTTTTCCAGGATCTTGGTGTTGTTCTTATAGTCTATACAGAAAGGGAAAAAACACCGTAATTTCTTTTTCTCTCTAGAAACATTGAAGAGTTAATTACCAATGCACAAACTTGCTCTTGAGGTGAGCAAAGTGTGACTGCAGCACTTCTCACAGGGAACAAGTTAAGACTTTCAAATTGTGTTGTCATTCAGTGAGTTTCCTCCAAATATAAAATTTAATCTTTTAAAATTATATGTCCAATATTGAGTACATAACTCACAGTTTTCTGGTGTATTTGTTTTTACTTGTAACAGAAACATTTTATATAATCTCTCATAGTAATTTGTATGTGTTGCACATTGAGTGCTGGCATTGAAGGGATGAAGTATTTTGAGAATATATATATTTCTTATGTTGGCTTGCTCAATTATCTTTGTTCTTCAGGGCTGACACAGGGCACTGTAAAATGTTTTAGAGTGATGTACATTACAGAAAAATATCAATTGTCATAAAAATTTTGTGGGTTGATGCTTGAAGTCTTTAGTAAAAGCTAGGGGGGAAATATTTTCAGGTCAATGGATGCAGTCAATGATGCTGAGTCTCATTTCAAGTGACTGAGGCATTACTTGTAAATCCTGGAGCAGAAGCTATTATTCTATTCAATCTAAGTAAGTTTATTAATGGACTATACGAGTTTTTGAGTGCACAGAGAATAGAAGTATCTATTTGGAGAGATTTGTGTAGCCAATGATAGGTTTGATGCTCATCTCAAAGTTTTGGCTTGCAGTCCTGTGCTTCAGACTTCAATTTTTAAGGCTGGCTAAAAAAAAGAACAGAAAGTGTTTTCAAGGACAAAGAAAAGTTTCTGTTCAGGTGACTTTCAACACTAAAGTCTTCCTCTTGCTAGCAGAATTTTTCTTTTTCAATTCTACTACTTAATTATATTTTTTAATTGTTCTACACTGTCAGGACCCTGTAGGTGCTAGTGGTCCTTTGCAGTCTCATCTGGGACCCCCACCCATTCCCCATCCATGGGCACAGGACTGCTCTCCCCTGGGGACCCTTCCCTGCTCATGGGGCTCAGCCTGATGGAGCAGAGGAGGAGAAGATGGTAATTTTGGCTGTAAACCAAATAAATATTCACCCAGTCATTGCACTTATGTGCTGCTGTGAATCTTAATACCTGTCTCTATAAAGAAAGGATTTTGTAAGCTGAATGTTTTCATGTATAAACTACAGAGTAGATTGATAAGAAAAATGTAGCTTTGAAATTGCTTAGGAGGTGGAAAGTAACACTTCAGGAAATGAGTCCTTTACAGGTCCTATATTCAAATTATTTCTATGAGACATTAGTCTGATCATTTTCAAGAGATTTTGAAAGTAAATCTTATTCTATATTTGCTCTTCAAACAAGCAAATAAACAAACAAATCTCTTCTTTGGCTAGGTGAAAATGTTCCATTTTATAAAATGTTTTGAATACTTACACAGGTTTCATTTAATCATCCAGCACCATCATTTTTACTAGCAAGATACTAGAAATATTAATTTCTATTAAACTTAAAAAACCCGTCATTGTTTTCAGAGACAATTTGTGGTGCAATTCTGTATTACTGTCACCTTTCAGAGTGTTACTCTTTAGAGAGAAAAGCAGAATATTTTATTTATTATAGTTGCTTGCAAGCCTGGAACCAGCTGAAGCCCTGATGTCCCAATGCCCACTGAAGGGGTGCCAAGCACTCCACAATTAATAGCCCTAAAACACTGAATGTGCCAGGGAGGCCAAACATAAGAGGAGGGAATCTCCATTTG